>JAWWEE010000105.1:77802736-77834759 GCA_035221455.1 Xenops minutus | reverse complement strand
CTGGTGCAGCTTAAGACTATGTCCTCTTGTCCTATCACTCACTGCCTCCTCATAGGACATGTGCACCAGACCCTCCACCAGCTTTTTGCCCTTCTCTGGACCTGCTCCAGTGAACATTGTCCTTCCTGAACAAAGGACCCAGAACTGGTCAGAGGACTTGAAGTGCAGCCTCACCAGTTCCCTGCTGGATGCAGGGATGTTTCCGATACAGGCCAGGATGCCATTGGCCTTCTTGGCTCCCTGGGCAACATTGCTGGCTCAAATTCAGCTGCTGTCAACCAGAACCCCCAGGTCCTTTTCTGCTGGGCCACTTTCCAGCCACTCTGTCCCAGGCCTGTAGTGCTGCTTGGGGTTATTGTGGCCAAATTGTAGGACCTGGCACTTGGCCTTGTTAAACCTCATGTTGGTGGTCTCGACCCTCATGTCCAGGTCCCTTGCTGGGCCTTTCTACACTTCAGTAGATCAACACTTCAACCCAAATTGGTATCATCCACAAATTTGCTAATGGTAGACTCAATCCCCTCATCCAGATCATCAATAAAGCTATTGAACAGTTCCTTCTCCCTTGATTTATACTGTGGAAGGGGCTTAGATCTCATGAACCAGATAGGTCCTGGAGGGATTTAAATCAGAAGATGTACTCCAGGACCACATGCAATGTTATCCAACTGCTAATTGAGTGCTCACACCCTGGATCAGACTAAAGCTATGCCAAAGTAACTCCCCCTCATTATCAGCTGTTTCACTTCACAGATTCACTCACTGTTTGGCTGTACTACTTGTTAGCGTAGACCATGCTCAACCATCAGCTTTGTAATGCGCCATATGCTCCTCTTTCACCACCCAGAAATGGATGAAACATGATTTATACAGATCAGAGAGAGAAGAGATTAAATCAGGATGAAGTCATTCAGTTATAAATGTTTCACGTTAACAAAAATATTTACACCAAGTGAGTCCTTGTAATAATATCAAACCAATTTTAAACATGGCCTTGTATCTAGAGATCTTTTCTACAGGCAGAAGAGGTAGATATTTTATACATCCTAACAAACATCTATAGATCTACAAACACATAAGTTTATATAAACACAAGAAAATATTCAAGGTAATATTTTAATATTGTAAAATACCAAATTGCAACAAAATTTAAAATTAATTAGATAGTTAGTAAAGTGCACCAAAGAATTTTTTCTTTTCAGCACAGCAGAAATACCGGCTGCGATGTGCTGTGTGTGATTTATTTATAGGCTGCTAATGAAGACATATCTAATCATCATAATTAATTGGTATTTTTAAGCTTTGGGGCTTAATCACAGAAACTTTCATACGTTGGCTCAAACTGATCTTAGCTGTGAGGCAAAAATTTAGAAGAAAACTTGATTTTTCTTTGTGCAAGTTTGCTTTTCCATTGAACTTAACTACTGTGTGGTGATTATAATTTAACCCTCAAAACACAGCATATGTTAAATGCTGCGAAAATGAGCTAGGAGACAATGATTTCTAGGGATAGTGTTACATGCCAACCATTTCCTATTTGCTGTGGGAATTTGTTTAAGTCAGGTCTAATATTAACCCTGTTTCATTAGCGTAACATCAGTAAAACAATCCAGGATTTTTTGTAAATATTCACACAATTTCATGATATTTCTTATTATTTTTCATGCATGTGAAAAAACCCATAAAATTTGGTGTAGCTCTGTAAATGTGCTGTTCACTTCCATGTCTGTGTAATTGCCTACATTCCCCATAACTCTACTAGTGGTTTATAGATATGAGTTAAAAGCCTGGGTTTATTTTATTTAGATTGTGAGATTGTATTGCTTCTTTTTTTTTTTTTTTTTAATTCTAGACTCCTCTGTCTTCTATTAAATATACTAATCTGTACTGGTACTACAAGTGGTATGTAACAGCTTTTATTTTCTCCACATTCCAAAAATAGCCATTTTATTTCATTCCCTGAATTTTCAAGAATGGCATTTTCCCAAGGATTTTTGATTGGCATGAATTATCTGTTTTCAAATGCTTGGAAACAATCTTGATATCCCTAAAACACTTTGTCCTGTTTTGAGTGTTCATGAATATATTATCAGAAGTGGCACACAGTGTAAGCAATCTGCCAGGAACTCCAATGTAAGCATTCTGGAAATTTAGCTGAAGACCTTTCTCTCCCAAAACATAGACAATATCAATGGTATGAAATAAGAATGTCCATTAGTTGCTAATTCTAGTATCAGTAATTCTTATGAACCCTTTCTAGGCCTCCAGATGAGGCAAAGGTCATTAAATACTTCCCTTATTTCCAGTAAAGTGCATTCTCTCAAACAAACAATGCAAAGATGTTCCAGTGCAGTGCTTAAATGGCATGCATGCCATTCCAGACAGTGCACTTTAAGGGTATCATATGAAGCTAATTAGGTGCCCCTATGAGTTGTCTATCTCTGCTTGAACTTAAACAACTGTGTTCTGATTATAAAATAAATAACTTTATTTCTCCTGTTCAAGGATAAGCACTTTTAACTATTTCTAGGTGTCCCATCTGAGTTAAAAAAATAAAATTATTTGAACTATTGAGTAACAGTGTTACTCCATTCTTCAAGAGGAGGAAAAAAAAAAAAAAAAGTATGACTTACATGAGCCTACTAGGAGAAAAAAAGAAAAAAAAAACAAAAACAAAAACACAAAAAAAACCCCAACACAACAACAGGGACACAGTTAAAAGTAGCAACACTTATATCATCCTTTCAGTTTCCAGACATGAGCTGGTAAGGCCATTAATACTACAGTTTATAACAGATGGCCGTTCTTGCTTGGACATACACATACATCATTGAATTTCCCTTTGAGGTTCACCCTCTTTAATTCCCACCAAAGTCAATAGGAGTTTCATCTGTGTAAAGAAGAGAAGAAATGGACCTGCAGGGATATTTTTCCTTTGTCTTAAGTGATGTATTGTTAAATGTAGGGATTAACAGAGAAAGGAAAAATGTCATAGGGACCAACTCACAAAGATTTTTGTTTAAATCCTTGTGAGGGAAAAGTCAATTCATATTTAACTTTCTGAAGACTAAAACCAAAAAGTTCTCTAATGAAACCAGGAGTGAGAAAATTGCCAATAGATATTCTATATCTACAATCCTTTGTATAATACTATATTCTTTGAGGATCCAATAGAAAGCAGGGTCCATTTTCTATTTTCCTGTCCTTCCACATGCAACGACAGTCAAATTAAGTATGCCTGAACAGGAGTCTGAGGAAAATATAAATTTTGAGAGTATGTTATTAAGTCTTCTGGGTTTCTTAAAACAAAACCCTAACAGCAAAAAAACCCAAGCAAAACCTCACCAAAAACTGTAAGAGAACTAAAAGTCATTTTCAATCTGAGTAATGATCTATGCTTTCAGAGGCCATCACTTCAGCTTTAGATGACCCTAAAAAATGTTTGTGATTTTTAACTAGCTTAGAGACACAGGAAGAAATCCATTATTTTATGCATAGTTTACTTACCCATGTCTTAAAGGCAAAAATATTCCCCTGTGGAATTTGATATGCCATGATCAGGGATGTAAACCTATTCTGACTAATCATGTTTATTGTGATTGATTGAGCTAATTGAAAAACAGCACAGATATTCCCTGTAGGTGCATTTTTCTCTTATTATATTTGTATGATAATAATAATAAAAAAAGGATGTTTTTCAAATCTCAAAAAATAATTATCTTGGCTCTTCTTAGCCCACCAGAACAGATTGCATGTCTGAGCAATATTAACCTAACAGGTAAGCAATCTGTTTTCAGAGTTTGACCATATAAATTTAACAATTATAGGTCTAAATTTATTTTTGGAATGAGTATGTCATTCTTAATGCCAATGAATGATATTTTTTTTCTCTGAGTGGTGCTATCTAAGTCTACTTTAACTCTGTTGCATGACCACAAAAATAATTCTCAGCCTTCTCATCAGGGCCATGATTCATCTCATACATTTAGTGATCTTACTTACTCTATTTCCTTGACTCTCAGAGTCTGTTGAAAGGCCCAATAAAAGTTTACACTTCACTTATCTTTGTTACAGTGACCATGGTGCTTAATGGCAGCTATGCATCCATGCCAGAGAAATTATGAAAAAGTTTGAAATAGCCTTTCAAGAAGAAAGAAAGAAAGAAACAAACAAAAAAATGCAGGCTAAATTATTATGCTTAACTCCAAAACTTGTGCAATGACTTCCTCAGAAACAGCACAACATTGCATTCTTATCTATAAGATCTCAATACTGAGATCTGTTCTTTTACAGAAACAGAAAAAAAAAATAAAAAGAAAAAGATGAAGTGGAGATTAGCTATTCTTAGGTTACCTTAGGTGTCTAAAACAGAGGTGAATGAACTTCTATGTTTTAAAGGCCAAGATAAAAAAACATCAGAACTTTTGGATCATCATCTAACATGTGTCTGACTGCAGTTTAGATTTCAAGTTGAAGATATTTTATCAGTACTTTACCTCATGGAATTTTTAGTATTAGGCCTTCTTGTTTTCACAAAATGTAGGGTTTAGAAAGATGTTTAAAACATGAAAAGAAAAAAAAAAGTAAATCTACTCCATGTTAAATATAACATTCAGAAATTGCAGTAACTTAAAAAGAAGACAACTGACTCATGTCATCTAAGCTAGTAAACCAGTTAATGGAAGGCAAACCTTTTCCTCCAAGGAGAAAATGAGTAAAACCTATTGTAAAACTCCCATATAATAATTGGAAGGAAGGAGCCTATATCTCCACATTGATAGACTTTTCATGACAATATAACTGTCAGTACATTAAAGTTATGTCATGCTCAGTGGCTTAGTTTATAAAGATACCAGCTGAAGCCTAGAGAACAACCAAACATATGAAAATTTTCTGAGAACAGCAGTTACTATAGAGCCTTGTGGAATTATTTATTCAACAACTCTCTTTTTAATTTTAGTTCAGCTAAAGCCTTGAATTTCCTTTTAAATTTTGAATTGTTTCTAGTCAAATACATTGAAGGTGAAACCATAGATTGTCGCTTTCATTTAGTTCTGAATTTCTTTTATATAATTGGCCACAAAAAATAAGAAACATAAGAGCAAATGTAGATATTTGTGTCAACTGAGGAGGACAAACATACACAGACAACCATAATTCTGAATTGTAATGAAAGATAAAACAATTATTTTCCACATTATGTCCTAGACTGTAATGTCACATATGAATCTTAGCAAGATTTCCTTGCAAAATGTTCCCATAAATCTGTGTGAGTGCAAGAACTCACATCAGCAGTGTTCATGCAGCTATCTTGAAACTTCTTGGGAAGTTTTGGAATCATTCACACATAGACTACGAAAAAATATTTGTCACGTAAGTGTTCAGAAACAGAGCATTAAGTGTAGCAAATAGTTGAGCTTTCCTTAATAGGTCACAAGTTGTCCTATTTCACAAAAACAAAGAAATAGAATTCATAGAATTACCAGTATGAAAAGATATTCTAGCCAAAGCCTTGGTGCTGCTCAGTATCAAAACATACCATGATTGACAGAACCCTACTGTTTTGCAATCCCTAGAAATGTTTTTCTTTACCTGTGTGTATCACAAGGAGATTTGAACCAAATAGTGGGTATATTTTGAACACTAAAGAGAAAACAATTTCTATTGTTTGATGGAAAGTGCAATTTTACAAGGATACCCAGTGACTTGTCCCATCACTTCACTGCATGCACATCTAAAACATGATTGATTCTGACACATCCTTTGCCAACTAATTATTGGTGAAAGAAATCTATGAATAAAAATCAGAAGCTATTTGATGGTAGGCATATCACAATACCTTTCAAAGGAATATGGTTTTGGTCCATGAAATAGTGTATTGACTAATTTCCTGACGATTATGATATAATGAGCAACTGTTGTCGCATCCTAAGCCTTATTATTTTGTACTGCTTGTTAAAAAGAAACTGATTTTGATCATGATCACCATTAGCTGACATTTCTTATTAGTTATAACAATGAGCTGTATTGAAGTGTGTTGCACACTTCTAGACAATTTTTGTCTGACTGGAAGGATACATAGTGCAATAAAATGTAGGCTTTTTTTTTTTTTTCTTTTTATCTGTTGATATGCTGTTGGTGATTTGCTCTAAAATGTGTAGACTGCATTGTTTTTCTCATCTATGATGTAGTTATAAAGACAAATCTAGTCATGTCAGAGGATTTATCTGTCTTTCACCATTCTTTATATATTTCCTGTTTTTTCTCTCATGTGCAGTATTTCCAAAGATTAAAGAGCTGGGTAAGCAAGCTCCATCTATTTTCCCTACATAACCACAGTTTCACTGTGTTGTTTTGGCTTTTTTTCATGACAGAAAAACAGCAACTCTGGGAAAGATATATGATTTGACCAAACTACACAAACTGTATATATGTGTATGCAAACTATACAAAAAGTATATAAAAAGATAAGGGAAAAACATCTGTCACAGATATGTGTAACAGAGTATCTCAATATCAAAACAGAGTGATTGATGTCCAGTTTTGGGTTCCTCACTATAGAAAAGACATTGAGGCACCGGAGCATGTCCAAAAAGCAGAAAAAGTTGATAAAGGTCCTCTGAGAAGCGGCTGAGGGAGCTGGGGTTGTTTAGCCTGGAGAAAAGGAAGCTCTGTGGAACCTGCTTTACAACTCTGTGAAGGGAGGTCAGTCTCTTCTCCCAAGTAACAAGTGATAGGACAAGAGGCCATGACCTAAAGTTATGCCAGGAAAGATTTAGGTTAGATATTGGGATAAATTTCTTCACTGCAAGAGTTGTCAAGCACTGGAACAGGTTGATCAAGAGCAGTTAAGTTACCATCCCATATTTATTTAGTAGCTCAATTTGAACTTGTCTAAACTATAAATGTCCTTCCTTTTCTTCCCCAAAGTATTCTTCATTGCACCAGTTCTTGATCATGATGAACAAAGCCATTTTTCTGCTGAATCCTTGGTTTAAATTCAACTCAAGTGCAACTACGGGTCTTCCTATTTATGTTCTGTTTAATTGTGGTGAGAATTACAATTCTTTCTCAATGTGTAAAATAATTTCTCTTGATCTATAAAGCTAAATATCTTGTCTGTATTTCTTCTCCTCACATCTCAGTTACTTCAATATTTACGGTATCAAAAGCAACACTATCCAACACCTGCCACTTCAGAATGTTGCTAAAAGGACCCCATCAATTTGTTATATATTTCTTTGCATCCACTGGATGTGCCTACTAATTTTGGTCAAGTATGATACCTCTCTCTACTTCTCAGAACATTCTTGATCTCTTCCTAGTCTGCTGGAACATCAGTTCTGGATTCAAAGTTTGATTAGAAGTTGTATCTCTGAAATTTAAATATTTGGTTCATTTTTAAACAGTATGATCCATAATTTCTTCTGCCATATCCTCCATGCTTGAGAGAATATTTTCATGTATAGCTGCCAAACAACAGCATTGTCTTCCTTCTGTTGCTTGAATGATCTCACACTAACTTGATTGCTTCCATCATATTTTCTGTTTCCTTGTAACTCCCTCATTTAGCTGAATGAATCTACTTTCTCTTGTCCTACACTCTGGTTGGCAACTACTTGAAATAAGAAACTCCTTTTTGTTCTCTCAATATGTTCTCACAATGCCTAATATAGTAGTGTTCAAGATCTTGAGACTCTGCTGGACAGTGAGCAAAGATAATAAGATGATGACTGGGTGGTGGAAACTGTATCACTTGTACTTGCCATGAGAAAACTACTGAAAGATTAGTCACCTTAAACACTCTATTTTGCATCACTGAAATCAGGCAGCAGTGTACTATGAAGCTAAGGGAAGCTCACGAGTGCTAAGATGCACCGAACACTATCAGAAGTTTTTCCTTTGGCAAGGGATATAAAGCTATGATAATATGGGCTGTCATTGCAACAAAAGAGGGAGTTTGTTGGTTTTTTTTTTACTCCTGCACAGGACTTTTTAGCAAATCCGTTTGATTACGACAAAGCTAAACATTCAGATATCCTTTCTGTGACCTTCAAAGAGGGCATCTCTTTCTCCTCCTGCACGTGATCCACTGAGATCCATTTTTAAAATCCTCTGAATGTTAAAACTATTTCAGGTTCTTTTTCCAGGAAAAGAGGCTGTGACAGAAGGTAAAAAGGAGCACCCTAGGAAGGTAATTCAGTTATGTGCAAAGAACCACTTCATCTTTCTGAAAAGCAGATAAGGTTCCTAGCAGGAGAGGACCACATACTCAACAAGCCTTATGGGCTTATACAAGATCCCATGCCACCAGAAAGCGTCTTGATGAAGTGGAATGTGCTGTTCTGTTAATTAAACCAACATCTTAATTAAAATACATTCCTTCAACTATAAACCAGTTTATGTGAATACCACCTAGGATGTATCTGTTAGGTTTTTTTTCAAACTATTTACTTTTTAGCATTCTGAATTGAAATTATAGTTAATTATAGGTGGAATTTTAAAACACGTGTTCAGTGAGTTGATTCTTATTACATTAGCTGACACAGAGAATCCTGTAGGATCCTCCTTCAGAACTTCCTGAGCTTTCCCAAATCATGAAGTCTGAGAAATTCTCCTTACTCGAGAATCTCTAGAGCATGGAACCCTTGTGTCATCTCTTTTGCTTTGATAAGCTTTTGTCTTATTTCTTTTTTCCGCACAAAGCCACCCTGGCTGCCAATCCATCAACAACTACCTGGGATACATCTCTTCTGCCTCCCTAAGTTTAGATTATACATTACCTTATGCACACAAGTAAGATATCGAGGCTGTCAGAAGAGAACTTCACAAACATCACAGTAGTTCTTCTGGGTGAAACTTCAAACAATAAGTGAATGTATTTCCATACATTGAAAGTTTAAAGGGTTGATTCAATGTTATATCGTTATGTTGGCATGCAGAATTTTTTTCTACTTTTGTTAATAGTTTAGGGAAAAGGAGGGGGATGAGAGAGGGATTTGAAGAGGCCAGTACAGACATCCAAGACATTGAACAAATGGCTTTTATTTAGACTGTGCAAATCAAAGCAGATAAATAATTCTTAAAAATATACATTCAAATTCTTTAGGAGTACCAGTAGTATAGAAATCCCTTCTCCCTAAAGTATTAATACCCTTTCAAGTTTCATTTTTATTTATTATCATGGTCATGAATGTATTGTGTATTCTCTCCTGCACCCCTTTGTTCCTTCCTACAAGCAAAGGGTGAAAAATGAAAACCCCCGCCAAAAAAGAAGACAAAAAACTTGTTCCATGATAATTTCCATGGCTTTCAGTGCCTTCCTTTCCCATTTAGGTTCTCCCAAGTAAAGCAAAAAATAGTTAACAACTTTTCCATGGCAAAATTTTTTTCCTTCTAAGAAGTCACTTATTTTCACAAAGTTTGTGAAATCTTATTGTCTTTGAGCCATCTATCTCTCAGAATTGGTTGACACTGACCAATAACTTCAAAAATTTCTGTTGAATATTATTCTGTGTATATTTGCACATAGACATGCACATGAATGCAGTTACAGTAAGTAGATATACCTAGGAAAATAGACAAAAACTATTTTCTATAATAATAATAATAATAATAATAATAATAATAATAATAATAATAATATAACTATTATTAATGGTTACATTTTAAAACATAATACTTTAAAATATTTATAAAATAATACATATATATCTATTATAGAAATGTATTTCATAGAGATTAATTATATATTTATATAGTTTTTTAATATACATATGAAGATATCCCATTTCATAAGATTTTCACATTAGTATATTTGGTCACCAGAAAATTTGTCATATAAAGAACTAGGGAGAATCTCACAGAAGAGTGAACAGAACAGCTATCAATACACATATTAATAGGGAAAAAAATGAAACAAAAGTATATTCAATTAAACACCTCAGTGCCAATAGAATTCTTAACTCACAGGCAAAAACATAAATAAGTGTAGAGGCAAAATCTAGTTCCATAAATAGCTATCTATAATCATACACAATTGACATGCCATTATTCATATTACACAAAGAACAAACAAAAACAGAAAGCAGTAATAACCTTATAGAACTGAGTTCCTAATTAAGTCCTCCTCCAAATAGCTAAGCTGTGCAATCACTTCTTCCCCTCTCTTTTCTAAAGGATGTTCATTAAAAATATCTGACATCATGTGAAAAACATTCATCTTCTGTCTGTTCTCTGTAAGAACAACATGAAGCATAGGAAGAAATAGAATGGACACAGTGCCTCAGCTCCTAGTTAAGAAAATTATCTGAATAGTATGAGAAGTATCAAGAAAAATTATGCAATTTTTTGTTGTTATAAAGAATTCTCCATTTTTTTTTACATCAGAAGTAAATCAATCCTGGTATTGGATTGAACTGAAAGATGTGAATCTGAGTGTGATAACATGAGCATTTACAAACAGTAGACTGATCTGTTATATTATTGATGGATGTAATAATAAAAAAGGAAACAAAAAATGTTCCTGTCTTGCTACAAATTGATTGATATTTTGCTGTAGAAATTGGGAGTTATTCAATATTTATTATTTTTTAGTCTTTTTTAAGGTACTTTATTACACTACATACCATACTGCAATCCCCATGTCATTTGAGTTTATATTTACCCATGTTGCCTAAACCTGCTTAAAATAGGCAACACGGTTAGACCTTACAAATGCAGAGATATGGATGGATGTGAAATCTTTCATGGTGTATGGTAGCTTGGAAAGTACCCCAAATCAGAACAATATATTGTTGCAATATATTTCTTTAGTTTACTCAGACGCCTATAAACTGAGGCCTATATACTGAGGATACTGTATAGCCATCAGTAGTTGCTTCTGGTGACTTGATCTGCTTTCACTTTGCAAACTAGGTTATGGAGACTTTTATCTCTGAGTTTTGAAACTGAGTTCAGATTGGGTATTTTCTTGACCCACTCAGCACAGATGACGTCACCATCTAACAATATTTTCTTTCTCTCACTTAATGGAAGTGCACAATATTACCCAAAATCATGGGGCAGCCATTAAGAAACAGTACATGGCAAGAGCATACTCTCTAAGCACTCGAAGACCTGATATAAACTCTTCAGAAGTTTTCAAAAACTATGTAGATGTGGTGCTTAGGGATGTAGTATAGTGATGGAGGTAGCAGTGATGGGTTAGTGGTAGGACTTGTTTGTTTTAGAGGTCTTTCTCAACTTAAACTATTCTATGAATCTATGAAAAGGGTTAAAGCAAACAGACAGGCCTGGATTATGGATATCAGATTGACTTCTGCATGTTTGGATATAACATGTTCTTCTATGTAGCTGTACACAGACTTTGGTTTCTAACACTGTCATTCCTTTTCTTCTCACATATTCAAAACCAAAATAATTCTCAAGGCTGAGAATTGAGTAATGTCTTTTGTACTTTATAACATGAGGTATTTAAAACTATGTCCTGTAGCAACTGGGGTTGTATTATAGAGAAACAGAAAAGCAGCTTGCTGCCAGGGAAAAGAGCAGTGACCGGTGAATGATGCATCATTGCCTTCTACTTTAACCTGCGATGTTAGATGCAGCTTCATGGAAGAGCGACTTTGACTCATTGGAAATAGAACTTTAATGGACTAAAGTAACCCAGTGCCCAGTGTCTGGCCTCCTCAGCCAACTAATGCAGTTTTACAACATATCTCAACATAACAATAAACAGTAAATAGAACATATCAATGAATTCAGTGTATTGCACACTGAGCCAGTTCAATATCATGTGGAATTATTTTTTAAAATTTGTATGGTAGGCTGACCCTGGCTGGATGCCAGGTTCTGACCAAAGCTACTCTGCAGCCTCCCTCCACAGCTGGACTGTTGACACAAAATGCAATGAAAATCTTGGGAATTGAGATAAGTACAGAGAGGATAAGTACAGATAAGTATCACTCAGCAACTGCTATCATGGGCAAAACAGTCAACTTGGGGACGTTCATTTAATTTATTACCAATCAAAACAGAGTAGTATAATGAGAAAGAAAATCAAAATCTTAAAAACACCTTTCTTGACCCCTCACTTCTCTCTGGGCTCAACTACACTCCCTAATTCTCTACCTCCTCACCACCAGCAGTGCAGGGGGACAGGAAATGGGGGCTGTGATCAGTTTGTCACTTGTTGTCTCTGCTTCTGCTTCCTCCTCAGGGGAAGACTCCTCATACTCTTCCCTTGCTCTAGCATTGGTCCCTCTCATGGGGTTCAGTTCTTCAGGAACAGGCTGCTCCAGTGTGTCACACACAGGATCACAAGTCCTGGCAGCAAACCTCCTCTCTGCATGGGTGCACGTGTCCTGCCAGGAGCCTGATACAACATGGGCTTTCCACAAGATCACAGCCTCCTTCATGCACATCTACCTGATTTGGTGTTGAGCTTTTCATGGACTACAGGTGGATATCTGCTTCATCATGGACCTTCATGAGTTGCAGAGAGACAATCTGTATCACGATGGTCCTTCACATGGGCTGCAGGGGTATCTCTGCACTGGCACCTGGAGCACCTCCTTCCTTTCCTTCACTGACCTGGGTGTCTGCAGAGCTGTTTTTCTCACATATTCTCACTCCTCTCTCTGGTTGCTATTTTGCAGGATTTCCCTCCTACTTCTTAAGTCTGTTACCCCAAAAGTGCTACTGCCATCACTGATGGGCTCAAACTTGTCCAGTGGTGAGTCAGTCTTGGAGTCAGCTGGTGTTGGCTCTGTCAGACATAGGGGAAGCTTCTCAGAGAAGCTACCTCTATAAACCCTGCCTTACCAAACTGGCCATGCAAACCAACATGCTTGAAAGAAACTAGAAAAGAAAAAAAATAAAATAATATCTGGTGTAAATTAATATGTGTGGGTTTAAAATAATTAAATACAATTTTTTGGTATAAAGAAAACAAGAATTTACTACACGTTCAGTCTGTTAGTTATTTTTCCCAAGTCCGTAATTTTCCTATCTGTCTACAGAACCTACAACAAATGCTTACAGCTTGCTTACAGCCATGTTCTTTCTATCATTTAAATCAAAGGAATAAAAAATTTAAATTATTGAAATTATGCATTCTGGGCATGTATTTATTTGTACACTTCTTTTTTGTTTAGGATTTTTTTTTTTTTTTTGATGATGAATGAGGGGGGCACCAGCCTTTCCTTTCATTTGTGTAAAATATTACAAAACTAAGTAGAAGGTTTTTGTTTGATGTTAGGTTTATGGTGTTTGAGGGATTTTTGTTTAATTTTTTCCTATTTCTGGAAGTAGTGTACTGCAAGCAAAACATGAATGTATTTATTTTCACAGTTTCTCATACCAAGGGTCAAGATGATGCATTGTTTTAGCGTTGCATCTGTCATATTGAGCCACATAAAGTAACATGATAAAAAGTAACATGTTGATGAACAGTGTGACACAAGGTACATATTTCAGTGTATTATTCAAGGCAGAATTCTAACAAAGGAAGTCCCAGATGTAAAAAGAATAGAGATCTCTAGATTCTGGTTTCTTTTTTTTTTTTTTTTTTCTTTCTAGATACTCTAAACATTGCCTGAAAAATAAGTCCCTTAATATAATCATAGGATCATAAAATCATAGAAACAGAATATCCTGAGGATGGGACCCAAAAGGATCATTGGAGTCCAGCTCCTGACACTGCACAGGACAGTCCCAAGAATCACACCACGCATCTGAAGTGTTGAAATCTTGAACTCTGTCAGGCTTGGTTCTCTGACCACTTCCCTGGGGAGTCTGTTCCAGTGCCCAGCCACCCTTTGGGTGAAAAACATTTTTCTAATACCCAACCTAAACCTTCCCTGACCCAGCTGCCAATCTATAGTAGTACTCTAGTACTAGTAGTACTCTGTTTGCTAATGTCTTATTAATCATATGAGAAACACTTCTCATGAATTTTTAGTCTGGCTACAAAAATACCCACTGAACCACATAAGTAGGAAAGGTGTTTTAAAAAGTTATGGAATCTCATTCCAGCTCTGTGTGATATCAAGTTGTGAATAATGTAGACAAATAGAAAAGGTAAATTTATTTCAGAAGAATGTTGCAAAGAATTTTAGCTGAGAGCTGTTGCTTACAAGCATGCATTTCTGTACAGCAGTTATACTCTGCTATTACTGGACTGTGTTAGACTTATGATATATGTAGGAGTTTGTATACAGCAGGAGCACAATATTGTTTACTTAAACAGGAAGGTTTATTCACCTCTAAATTACTTGAACTGTGTTTATGTGCTGTAAGCAAGGCTACAGGCAAATGTATACTAAGAGTGAAAAGATTTATTTTATAATGCAACTTTAGGAAGGAAAGTCTTTCTCCTGTTTATTTATTTACTAGGTTTCATAGTTAAACAATACAGTTGCAAGATAAAAATTACAAAACATCTTAAGGAGTTGCTAAAAGGGATTCAGAGAGAATAGGGTAAAAAAACCCCATAGGAATAACAGAAAAACAAAGGAATTCTGTCATAAAAAGTTGCAGTAGCTGCAAAAGAAAATGCTTATACTCAGTTCTCATAGAATTTAAAGAGAAGAAAAAGAGCAGAGGACAAATTAGGATATCTCGATATGCTCATATTGTGTGTTTGGCCCCACACCTGAACCCACAAGTAATTTCTTCATTCACCTGTAAATCCCCATGATTCTAGAAGGAGCCAGCTTTCCTGGATACTTTCAGGTGTCTCCCAAATAATAACGAGGGGTGAAGAAAATTAGGCCACTGATGATTCAGAGATGCTGAAATTTTCCTGTGTATGATTACTAAGGCCTTGTACTAAGGACAAATTCAAGTTTTGGTGCAGTCCCAGTGGAACCTCACCGCTGACCCTCACTGGTTTCAAATTGAATTCACTTCCATGACTGGTTCAGATTAATAATGCAGACTTTCTAGAAAACAGATCTCACAGAAACCTTTCAGATAGTTTTTAATGAGCTCGAATACTGGTATACAGAGATTACAAACAACAAAAGGAAATAACTTAGAGGTTTGTTTTATTTTCTCCCTTCTCTATCAGCTCTAATATCAATTCTGGAGCCTCAGGTGCTTCAGACAGGATGCTTTACACTGTATTCTCAAAGCCAACAACATAAAGAAAAAAAAAACAAACAAGCAAACGCCAGGAAAACCCTATGGTTCTCCTTTTCTATTCAGATTCAGTCCATGAGAGTGGAAACCCAGACCGGTGGAAGTTAATGGCAAAACTTTTACTGACTATACTGAGGCCAAGATTTCATTGGTGTTTTTAAAAAAAAAAAAAAAAATGTGGTTGCTTCAGACTCCTGCATTGATTTAATTTCTTTTCACATCCCTAAATATTCACTCTGTTTACTAACAGTACACTTCGCTCTGCTCCTTAACAGAACCTTATTTAACAAGGTACCATTGTACATGCTTAGGGTTAATTTATGCAGTTGCACATGGTACAAAGCAGTACAGAATTCAATTTATTCTATAAATGGGAGTGAAAGTAGTGAAATGGTGCTAGCATGGAGGAATAGTTGATTACCAATAATTATGATGCTTGTGATGAGTACTTTGACTTTTACAATTCCAGGCAATTTACATTATTTACATGTATAGCAAGGAGAGAAATGAAAAAAGAGCTTCAGCCTATTTAGGGAAATTAAAAAAAAAAAGCAAAAAAAAAAGCAGAATGAAATCTCCATTTCTTGAAAGAGCAACTACATAGGCTCTATTTCAGAGCTATCAACAGTATCAGCATTTAAAAGACAACGAGAGGGTGAGAGTAAAAACAGTGTGATAAACCAATTCACAACTAATATCAGGAAAAAATGAAATTTCAACACTGCTGTCACTCTGCTGACTGAGTTGATGAGGTGAGCTGATGTAGGGCTTTTTTTAAGCTGTGATTGGCCTGCCAGCATGGATTTGTGTTGTCATGCTGAGGGCCCCTCTAATAGCCCAGAGGTAGCAGGTGGCTGCTGACTTACAGAGGCTTGCATCTATTTTATTATTTGTTGGCTCTTTTATCCCTGACAGATTCAAACACAAATAAATTCAATCAAGAACCTCTACCTTTCTATGATTCCATTTGGTACCTGTAGCTGGCTGCAGCACATTTCTGAAATAGCATGACAACAGTCCCAGTGATGTGACTAGAGGTAAACAAGATGTTTTATATCCTGAGTGGTGATGGCTGGGCATCTGAGACAAGGAAGAAAAGAAATGAAAGTTTCTTGTGGAGTTCAAAATGTGGAAAAAGAGTGAACTTTAGGAGAGAGGCCTTACCTAAATTTTCCTTGGAAATCGAAAGATGAAAAATAAAGCAAAGTATTGGTTTTTGAATGAAAGCTGAACAACAGTATTTTGAAAACTGTTTCCAAAATAATTAAGTGCAGTTGGCAAGAATATAATGAATAGGTACAAAGTGGTTGCATTGTAAGCATGCTCCTGAGTTTTCACAGTCTTCACAATATGCAAGTTGAAAATGGTTCCATCACTCTAATGTTGCTAAGAGACCACCAACCCTATCAGTAGGGAAAAATTGACTGCTATGTGATCCAAAGGAGTTTGCTAAATCTGAGTTAGTCTGTGAACATGCATGCCTCAGGCCTTTTAGTGAATGCTGCACATCTTTGAGCTTAGTCGACCACAGGCTGTCCCAAAAATTGAGGTCTGCTGAAAAAAGTTATCCTCTTTTAGAAGGCGGGTGGTTTGCAGGCTGTCTGCTTTAATTCTACTCTAGAAACAGAAGCTCATTTTTATGGAGTACCTCCAGAATCAGTTGAGTGTGAAGATCTGTGATAAAATAAATCCTAATATTTTCCCAAGTTCTGTATTTTTTGCATTGTAGAAGTAAATGCTCCTAAGCAGGAAGAAAATATCAACCAGTAAATATAGTTACTGTGCATTTGTAGATTTTTTTTTACTTATCCTCTTCACAGAGATTTTTGAGATGTCTGACAGTAGCTGTTGAATTGAGACAGTTACACCTCATGCCATTTACTTGGATTATAGGGTAATACATATATAACACAAAAGTACATCTTTCAAGAAGTGTCTACTTGGTCTAAGTGAGGCAATCACTCTTCTGCATGTGTCAGGGCTGAGGGACTTTTAAGGCATTTTCATGTTCTGGTAAAAGGCATTTCTGATTAAACGATTCTGCTAACTTTTATCCAGGAAGTAGTATTCCAAATTCCTCTTCAGTCATTTGATCATATTACTGAATTGCTCCTGTCTTCCTTCAATTGAAAGAAGTAGATAGATGGTACAACACTGACTCAACCTCACCTGACCCTGACCCAGCCTTCCCTTTTCTCCTTTCATTCCTCTACAAAGAGCAGGAGTGATGTTAGGACATTCAGAAAATTTCCATACACTCTCATACTGCAGTAAATCTTCACATTCCTCTCAAAGAAAAACTCAGAGGAGCAGGAGAGGTGGAAGCAGAGCAAACCAGCAGAAATAAAAGCATGTGTCAAAAGGCAAAAGCATTGAGGTTTCTCAGCAAGCCAAAACACAATATCTGGAAGTGAAAAATTTCTTGTCCAGGCACTGGAATTCAAGTATAAAAATCCCAACAGTTGTTTTTCTCTCTTTCTCAGGAGTTTCCTCATACAAATGCCTACAGTACCTTGAAATTTATCAAAAAGCTTATTCTACTTCTTTGCTATTTCAAAACACTCACCACAGAGTTTGTGATAGTCAACACCTCTTTAAGACTTTGTACCTTGAAATTTCTTGTCATATTATTTTTCTAACTATTTTCATTAGTTTGTGAAGAAGGCTGCCAAGTTTTGCTTGTGTCCAGTTTCGCACTGTCATGTCCTGCCATTCAGTTCATGAGTAAGCATTTCCATAATTATGCTATATCAGAAATAAAGTTTTATATAATTTTGAATTAACAGCAAAAATCCCTGGACGTACTTTAGGCTCTGCAAATTAAAAATTAAATATCTTTTTTGTTTTCTGTGTTAGTGGTCCAACATATCAACTGCAATCAGTGAAAGGCTTCAGGAGAAAACTCACCTACAGTCTATATTGAGTGGCAATTACAGGTAAATGCAAGCAAACAATAACACAAATGCTCAAGTGCAGCCAGTTTAGGCTCATTTTAAGATCAAGGGACAGATTATAGAGCAGAGGCCAAGAAGATTTTTGTTTTTCTTTTTCACGGATAATTTCACAGAGTCCTAGGAATAGCAGTGATCCATTGTCTATGGTCTGTAAATTTTTTTTCTAAATCAAAATATGTCCCTGAGCAGGGAGGAGCATCAAAGGGTAGTAAAAGAGAAAATAATCTGGTTTTGTACCCCTTCTTGTAGATGTGAAAGTTCCTTTTCCTCTTTAGCCTTTTTTGATTTGTTTCTCAAAATCCCA
This sequence comes from Xenops minutus, assembly GCA_035221455.1. NCBI lineage: Eukaryota > Metazoa > Chordata > Aves > Passeriformes > Furnariidae > Xenops > Xenops minutus. Next base: position 77,816,357 of record JAWWEE010000105.1, on the reverse strand, counting down.
AACTAAACTAAAACAAAACAACAACAACAAAAAACAAACAAAAAATCCCCCCCCCAACAATGAACACTGCCAAAATTGACATACAAATTTGGTGATTCAGTCCACCTAGACAGCCAGAAATGAACAAAAGTAGCAACTGAAAAATATAGGGGATATTGGTATTTCAGCATTTAAAAAAGAGAAAACTCAGAATGAATGTGATAACACTTGAAGAAACAAAAATCCTATTCTACTTGTGTTGTGGTTTAGGAATAGTATTCCCCAGTTTGGTGTCCCCACTGAAACACTTCCAACCATGAACCATTTGCCTACTCCTCTCTTCTCTTCCTTTTTCCCTACCCTACCCCTGTGGCAGGATAGAATTGAGAATTGGAGGCACAAAGGGTAAAGATCATGGTTTGAGATAAGAACAATTTAATGAAATAAGAAATGAACAGTTACAGTTATAATATCAATAACAGAGGGAACTGGCACTATCCAAGTTCTCTCTCCACCACACACTTACTGGAAGGGACCCCTTCCCCTGTTTCTGGAAAATGGCAGGAGGTGATGAGGTAGTATAGAATAACCTCCATATCTTAGTCATAACCCCTCCTGGCTACAGCAAAGGTTAACGCTGTCCTGGCTAGAACCAAAACAACTTGTCTCACTGAAGAAATCAAGAATCATTCATATACACATATATATATATGTGTGTGTGTGTGTGTATCTATATATATATCTCACAAAGAAAGATTTTATTTGGACAACAGTAGGGAAAAAAAAAAAAAAAGAAATAAAAAGAGAGATTGCTGATACAGAATACCTTAAAAGGATTTAGAGAATTTTAGAAATTAATCAGAGCCAATGTGTCAGTCCAGAAAAGGATAAAACATATTTGTGCTATAATTCCCACTGTTCTATTTAGTCTTCTATCAATTTAGCTCTTTCATATCTGCACATTTAGCTATAAAGTACTGAGGAAGAGGAAACAGGAGAGGAGTTTGTTATTTCAGTTATACTTGATTCAAGTGACTTGGATTCGAGTTCCTAGACTTGGATGCCTTTGGCTCATTGCCTCTGGCCTTCAGACTTGTATTAGCAAAAACGAGGTGGTAAATCTGTAACTCACAGAAGTAGAATGCACATTAAACTTTCCCAACATTTTGCAAGTCTTCTAGATGTTAGCACAATAAATGTTGTGGAAGGCCTAGAAATAAAGTGTTTAACAAATGAGTCATATCCTTGACTTCTGTAGTACCCTCTCTGTTTATCCCAAGTAAGGAATCTAACTCAATTAATTTGTTTAAGGTTTCCAAAAACATCTTGGAAAATTATATTTGTTTTCTTCTGTAAAATGAATATGATTTTTATACCAGTTGCTTCTAACAGATAAAATCAGACATATATATCCATGGAAAAGTGTACTTTAATGACTGTGTGATGAGAGAGATTCTGAAACTTTACCCTGTAACAAATTTGAATACATTGTTTTGCTGTTTGGTTTGGGTTTTTTTCTCTTTGCAGGTAAATAGTTAGGCTTGCAATCACAAATATTTACACTACAATGAGATGGAGAGATAAAATTTATTAGTAGACTGTATGATAAATTCTTTCTTGTTAATAGAAAAAGTAGCCACACCATTGTGTCAGGAACTTTGGTTGCTAAAGTACATTTTAGTTGACGTAATAGCATAAATTACATAACTGGAGGGAATTTCCACTTTCCTGAGGAAAGCTGCCATTAAAATTTATGGTGTTATGCTGCACAACTTCCAGGTAGATATATCTGTCAAACCAAATTCAGTGCTGCAGGTCCATTTATAATTAGAAAGGTTGTGTAGTATGTAGATTCTCCATATTTTAATACATACATACTACATGTTTTCTATACTGCTCTATCTATAAAACTTTCCAGATGACAAAGTTTTATGTACATGTGCAGGACATGAATCACCACTGACTGCACCTGCAAAGCCTCCATTTAACTTGTTTGCATACAGAAGTTAGTGTTTGCCTAACCAAACACTATTTGTGGGTGTCCAATGGCTCTCTGCCTTTTGAACATCCCAAACAAGTTTGTCTGACATTATTAAATATTTAGAGTTGAAAAGGAAATTGCACTTCAAAAATCACTACTTGAGTTGAAAACACAGGTTTCAAATTGTTCAGTAGAAAAGCCAGACACTATGAGTCAGGCAGTGTGTGCAATGTTTTAATTTCTCTAATAAGACAGCATAATGGCCCATTATTGTTTTTACATGCCACCTTATGGTGCTCTTTGAACAAATTTTCTGTCAAATTTTCTTTTAGCTTCCATATATTACATTTGTATTGACCCCAGGCCCTTTCAAAACATTATGTTAGAGAAATGTTGAAGTGTTTCACTAAAAATGTTCAGAGCCATTTACTGCCTTCCAGTAAACATCTTGTTATTCATCTTTCCATTAGAGTATAACATGGTAGTTTCTGGCTATGGCTGTGGTTATGTATATTTATGCATATATATTTGTGTGTGTGTGTGCATCTTTAGTTGTACTTTTATATGCATATACACAAAAATATACATGTATGTATATTAATATACATATATGCAACTGTATATGGGAATTGTAAAAATCTACTTATTATTAGAAACTTGCTATTATATATGTACAAAAACACACTAAGAATTGACAGAAAAGTTGATAGATCAACTAGATCCAAAATAATCTCCACAGCTGGTAGTTCTCATGCATTCTAGAGTTGGGCTCTTGTTCAAAGGAATTTCCTGATCTCTTTTCATTAACGGGCACAGCAAAGACCACACTCAGCTTGAGCAACCCTAAAAATTGTTTACATAATAATGTGCTATTGCTTATGTACCCTGTAGACTTACAGAAGGCCCTAAGTTAGCACTGGAACAATTTACTGTGAGGGTGGTGAGGCACTGGAACAGGTTGACAAGAGAAGGTGTGAATTCCCCATCCCTGAAAGTGTTCAAGGTCAGGTTGTTCGAGGCTCTGAGCAACTGAATCTAGTGAAAGGTGTCTCTCTCCATGGTGGGGAGGTTGGAACTAGATCTTTAAGATCCCTTCCAACCCAAGCCATTCTATGATATGATGAGATATGACATGGTATGATATAATATGATATTGTAGAAGGGTGTGCATGTGGCATTTCTTACATGGGGAATGGTATGAACATACAGATTGTGGGGAACCTCCAGGGCTGTGTTGTTTAAATATCCCTACCATGAGCAAATGTGTCATAAAAGCTCTTTTATTAGTTCCATCTCAGAAATTCTGAAATCTGCTCCACTTCTGTCATCAGCTTTCAAGGTCTTTCATTCTTCCGAAGTTAGGAAGTACTTCCTAATTTTCATGCAAAATTTATGCATGAACACTTTATAATTGTTTATTGTTATGCATATATTAGCTTTAGCTCAAATATCTCTTCACCTTTCTCTGTCTGCTTTTATTCTGGTGTGCTTATTGACTGAAGGTATATTTCCTCCCAGTCTTTGATTTTCCAGTTTAAGAAAACCGTAAGTTTGCAGTCCCTTCTAAAGAGGTATCTTTCCTCAGTTCCAAACTGACTTAAGTTAAACTTCAGCTTGAATGTGCTTGAACTCCAGAATGTATGAACAGAATTGTGCATACTATTTTAAGAGTCTTATGGTATTTCCTACACTGATATACACATTTCTCTATTTCTTTATTGGAAATGATCTCCTTGGATAGTTTTCTGCTTCAAGTATTCATTGCTGGTCTTTTCAAATACCAGTAAGGAATGACTTCTTTACTTTTTGTGTTCAACGTATGTAGCTTCAGATAGAAAACGAGCTCAACACTTTAGTTGCTCGTGATCTTGTGAAGGGAAGTAAGTAAAAGTAGTTGTGTATTTCCTACTGAATATGTTAAACGATTTTAAAAAGTGTTTGGGACATTCATGACATTGTGAAACAAAGGTGTGACATGCACTGTTAATTGTAACTACAAACAATAATGGTATAAACTGCTGACTTGTTCAAATGTATAATTGCACTATATACACAGCTAGTAATAGAACGGTGCAGAGAACTATGACAAGATTGTGCAGTTATATATATGCACAGTTAAATAATTAGGAGCTTTTGAACACTTTCAATTCATCATGAATGCAAATAGAAATGTATGAGCCAGGCCAGTATTTTCTGTTTGAAAGTCTTTAATCAAAAAGGGGAAAAGTGCTTTTAATGCTAATTTTTGAGGAAACTTTGTTCCTTAATTTTCTGTTTTGTAACAAAAAAAATAAAATAAAATCAAGGGGGAGAGAAGTTCTAATAGTATTTCAGTTTCTATTCTTCACATTTTCCCTAGTGATATTTTCATTTCTCTTCATACTTCTCTTAGAAAACACCAAGTAGAACAAAAAGGAGAAAATATTAGAGTATGAAATATTTTGACATTTTCCTCTAGTAGACTTTTATTAGAAAATGAGCTTTCATTTAATGATAAATTTTATTCTCCGTTCATCTAGAAAAACACAGCATATAATGAAGTAATTTATTCCTTTTTATTTTCTTGAACATTCATCTTCTCAGTTTTCCACATCTAGAGATCTCTTAATTCCAGAGAGTATAAAGTTTGTCACCATTTTCTGTTTCTCTAAAAAAAAAAAAAAAAAACCAAAACCCAAAAAAAGCAAATCCACTGACACTGAAGATAAACAGAAGAAATAAAATGTTTCAGGACTTGGAATGAGACTTCTGACCTTCAGGTTAATCTTTGATTTGTGTTACGGATGAACCACTCAGTGGGTCAGGTCCATTTGTGCTATATACTGTAAAAACACAAACACAAACCAAGAGGTCCTGTCTGAGTAAATCAGCTGTCTAACTGTTAGTGAAAAAAACATAAGAGACCTACATAAAGGAGAGAGAGGAGGGGAGGCGTACTGGAAGAACAGGAAAAATGAGATACTTCTGGTTAGTGTGCAAGTAGAAAGGTTCACAGCTGAGAAGACTTTCCTTAGGCAGCAAAAGGAATTGGTGAGGATGAAACTGCAAAAAAGCACAGTCAAGTGATATTTAGGAAACTCTAAGAAGCAAGTATTATCACAGAACAGTGTACAAATGCATTTTCCAGAATATGTAGGAATGCCAAGTAGAGATGGGATCTGACATTTTAATAGTAAACAAGAAAGACTGAACAGATGCTCACTCCAAAGAACCTTGGATTTTAAAATAAGTGATTTCTATTTGGTGTGATGGAAGCAGAATGAATAGAAAGATGCATATATCATAGCAATGAGCTATGAAAAACATTTTGCTGAAGCATTTTGTTTATGGTGAGAACCTGAATGAAAGCTTTATTAGTGTAGCTGTATGTGAAAAGATATACTTTGTAGTGAAAAGTAGTTGTTAGCAAAATTTTCCTGTTCCTTGAATCTGACAATACAAAAAGATTATGAAGTCAGTTACATTGAGTCTCACGTGATTAAGGCTTTCAGAGATGAGGGACAGGGTGATGATATTCAGAGAAAACTTGAAAAGAAGAAGAGTAAAGAACCAGGGGAAAAAACCAAAACCACCAAAACAAACAATTGAAAAAATCCAAAACCCACCATAATTTCTGTCACCTTCCACTTGTGTTTTAAAAAATCAGACCAGTAGTCAGGGAGGCAAGGTAGGAGGGCCCAGATCTTTAGAGAAAATATAGACCTACAAATGTTGATCTGTCTAAAGGTGAAATATGAAATATGTTTGGGAACTGTTTTGTCCAGTGGTCTGGTTAGCTCAAAAGAAGAAAATCAAGTTGTGGTACCTGGGGGACACTGGAGACAAGGGCAGAGAAGGAAAAAAAAAAACAAAAAAACCCAAACATATGTACATGAAAAGCTGGATTAGTTTTTCTGAAAGCTAACATAATATCCCTTCAAATGAAATCTGTAGCTGCACAAATGCCTCAATGATGGCAAAAGGATAATTCTAAAATATCTGGATCATGCAGTCAAATGAGCCCATATATTTAGGCCTGCATGAATGCTTTCATGCAATAAAGACCATTGCAGGAAAAGGATTGTATATCACACATGGACAACTGCACACACACCAAAAAAACTGAATTATAAAAAAGAAAGCACATACTGAAAATCAGTGCTATGAAGTTATTTTTAAAGGCTCCGTGAAAAATTAAATGCATTAAAGTTATCTGAGTGGAGATGCAGCAAAAAAGAGTAATTATATATTGTAATATGTATCTATTACAGTTTTGGCACCTACATTTTTTTAAAATGGTAATAGAATGAAATTGATACAACATACTCTTCCTGACTCCTCTCCAAAGAGAAGAAAAGAAATGACATTACACAATGCTTTTCATTCTTTAAAAAAAAAAAAAAAAAACATAAAAAAAATTGATTTTGTATTGATTTTGTCCCTTTTGTGAGTTGAGGTTTGCATTAGATGACCTCCTGATTCCTTTCCTACCTAACTCACTCTAAAACCTATGATAATGGCATTTTCATAAAATAATAGGAGCAAAGGGCAGGGCATAACAGCAGCTATTTGACACATTCAAAAGAGAAATTACACGTTTACTCACATAAAGAGAACTAGTTATCACCAAAAAAGAAAAAAAAAAAAAAAGGATTGAAAGTGCTTGAAAGAAATGTATCGGATTCCTCTTGTCCTGATGTTTTGATTTCGAAGTTACATGAATTCCTGATAATGGGCTTTAGCAAAGCGCAAGTTTTGCCACAGTCATACACAAGTGACTGGGCTCCATAGAAGGTAAAGCAGGTGAAATGTAATGTCCCATGGTTTTGAGCAGATCAAAGTAGATAAGGCAGTTGTCCCTTATGGCCTTTCGCTCTGTGAGTCAATGAATCATATTAATCTTGTTCAGAGTCTATTTTTTGGTAAGCTGTTCCCTCCTTATAACAGTTTTGTTTTCTCCACCCTGATCTAAAACAATTTTCTCTGAAGTGACAGATTTCCCAAGGGAAATATCACAGCTTTATGATTTTATATGATGACACTAACTTGGCCTTTAATTTTGGGACTACAAGTAAGTTTAGAAGCAAGTGTGACACAGCCAATGGTATGTGAAAAAAAAAAATAAACAAAAACACTTTCTGATACCTTTAAAATTATTTCATACCTACTGGAGGCACACAATAGCTAATTGTTTCTTGCAACAGACAACTGAAGACACAAAGAAGAGACTACAGGGATGACTTTTTTTTTTTTAATTTTGATTGCCTTTGCAATTTTTTAAAGACTAAAAAGATTAAAGATGAAATATCAATGTCTCAGATGGTTAATGTTAAATATTCAGGTTCAGAGTTTCAAAGAATCCCATGGGATTTGAACTCGTGTTTCCTACTAATTTTAAAGCAAATATTCAGGTAAGCCTCAATTTTTAGGGAAAGTTGTATCTTAATCAGTGCATCAAAATATCACCTCTCCTGAATAGCTTTGTCAAATATAAACACTGTCTTTCTTATCTTTTTCGTTTTTCTTCTGTCATATAATGGCCTGCTAATATGCTAAATACCTTCATCATTGCCTTAGCCTCCTTGAGTCTAGATAATAAGGAAATAGGTATTAATTAACTAACTGATAATACTTACTGATCTGTATTTAAGTAATTTTCAAATGGCAACACTTAAAGGAATTTGGTTTTGTGCAAAACAACCAAAACCGGCTCTAGGTGTTAGCAAGCTGCTCTTTAGAACCAGACAGTTAAGGAAATCCTAAATGTAAAACTATTAACTGAATGATTCTTGATCTCTGACATGAGCTGCCATCCACAACCCAGTTGTTCCCTGCTCAGCTCCCTTTGGGAACTACAGTCTTAAGAAGATTACACTACACAAATAACAATCAGCGTGGATAGAGGACAAACCAGGAGAGAGTCCATTAAACCTTTCACATCATTACAAGCCTCATTGTTTTGCAGATGAGCAACATAAAGTAGAACATACGCATGAGGCCTCTTACAGGCTCTCTGGATACCAGGGATTTCAACTATCTGAACCTGGTTGATGGCTAGTAAATGAATAAATAACCTTGAGACAATCCTTCTCTTTTGCCGGAAAGGTGCCCTGCTTAAATACCAGATAATTAAAAAATGTCCAGATTTCCTTTATCGTCTTTTTTTGGTTCTCTGTTTTCTGTGTACTGTCTTGTAATTGCTCTGGTCACTGTTTTTGCCATCTGCTCGCATCAGAAGTTGAAAATGGTGTTTGAATGGATTCTTATTAAGCTGGTCAAGGGGGGAAATAACAAAAAAAATTATAAGTAGTCTTCACGCACTATCTGATTTAAGGCATAGGCCACCTCTGAAAAAGATATTTTTCAAGGAGACCTGGAGTTCTGAAGTTATCAATTTCTATGGCTGTATATCACAAGTGGATAAAAAGTGATTTATTCAAAATTTAACTGGCTGATTTATCTTTCTAATGTGCTCCTACAAAAGCTATTTTTTATTTTCTGTGCTGGGTGACTGTTGATCATATTTCATTTATTCATATTTAATACTCATTTTCATGTGATTTGTTCCAATATTATTTTCATCTAATGTCAAAATGATGGCTTGTTTATTTGATTTTTCAGCTATTGTAATAATAGCAGAAAGCTCTAATTTTAGATCAGAACACCAGCACACAGGCCTTTTAGAGGTCTCATTTAATGATAAGGCATGTAAGTGCAACTAATAGCTTGCTTAGCCAATTCGAGCTGAGTACTAGAATTCCGTCTTAAAGAGAAAGGGAGAATGACAAAATAATAAATATTAATCTATCTGAACCTCCAAGAATAACCTTTAAGCTCAGATTCAGATTTATTCTGATATTTTAGAAAAGGACTATATAACATTTTTCTACTTTAGGGTGAGCTGAGCAACTAAAGTCAGGAAAACAGATTCTTATTGCACTAAATGTGAAAGACATTGATGCCTATTACTTTTCATTTATCTTATCATATAGACTTGTACCTTTACTAGCCTTTTGTTTTACACTCTAGGCAATAATCTGCTGCACTAGTAATGATCCTAATTAGTAGCGCTCACTCATGTCTTGCATTTATATAGTTTTTTTTTCCCTAAAGGATCCAAAAATATTGGGTGGTTTGAATGGAGATATTCCCAATTTGAATTCAATCCTAATCATTTTAGGTTCTTTTAGTGCAGCTATCTGAGTCTTAACAGGGCTACAGATACACTCTAAGAGCTCTGCTGTTGACTCCCGAATAGAGGATCTGCACGAAGTGCACCTTCCTGTGAGCTAAATGAGTTGTGAATGAGGCTCATTGTTTGTGCATGTTTAATCAAAGTGGGGGAGGGGGGGAAGTCTCACAGCTAGTACGGGTGAGAAAATCTTCACAGGTCGGGGAAGTTTTCCATACCCACCGACGTTTGTATCTTATTTATTAAGCCTAAATTCCAAAATGCAGTGGTGGGTAAAACTGAATAGGTTGAGTAGTTAAGTGAAGATTTGTTAAGAATACAGTGATGCTTAACCAAAGCAAACAGTCAAACCCTGGGACCCATGGAGCCGATTTTCAAAAGAAAATAATTTTAAAAAGAAAGATTTCTCAAGTGACTTCAGTTCTGCTTGGACACGACTGTTAAAACCTTTTTGCGAAAAAAAATAAAAGAAAATAATTTTGTGTGAACGTCCCTGTCTTTCAAAATGATTTCTGTGGCTGATTATTTATCACAGGTCACATACCTTCACATACCTATAACAGTGAGAGATGGGTTTTTTTATTATTTTTTTTTTTTATTATTATTATTATCCCTGAAGAATGTGGGCCATGTAAAACAGAGAAGTAACACCACTTACAGCATGAACTCGTGTGTGGCTTCAGTGTGTCTAGAGGAAAATATCTCAGGCAGGTAGGTAGATAGGTAGGGAGAAAGGCAGAGGGAGGAGAGAGAGAAAGAGGTTTGGATCAATTTATTTCTCCTCCAACTTTTCTCATAAATCCATTTAATTCCCTCCTTGTACTCTCAAAGGCAGGTAACATCCTTCCATTTTTCTAATCACAAACCCTTCAATTCTTGTGGAACTATTCAATTATTTTCCATCAGTCCTTGCAGATCTATGCACTTTTTTCTATTGCTTTCCTCTTACACTATTCAATGTGAGTGGGCAAACTGCTTGTAGAAAGCCTGGGATTAGAAATGAAGGGCTGTTGCAGTTTATTGGTGAAAACCAAGCAGAATTACTCCCTGAGGAGCTGAAGGAAGCTTACTTGGTTTCTCACTGTATTTTACTTGGATCCTTTGGGTCCCATTAGTCCCTCACTTTCATTATCCTAAGCACCAATTCATTTCACTTACTTTCACCTTTCCCTATGGCCGTATTGCTTACAATACCATGATACAATGATTTTATTTCTTTTTTTTTGTCTATGAAATTTTATGGACATAATAAATAAAATGCACTTTTCTGATGTGTTTGCAACAGTAACAATACCTTTATGCATACAGATATCAAATTCATGCCCACTGTACAAATATTTTATATGAAGACAAGTCCTAGAAATAAAATAAATAACTTCAGTATATCACTAATGATTCCATAATAAATACTTTTCCCACTATAAATCAATTCCATATTACCTTAGAATAATCACTTTTACTGCTGGAAGTATTCATTTCTCACGAAACAGCTGATACTATTTCTGCATTAGATACAGTGGTTATCACGCTGAATACTTCAGACAGTGGCCTGCCTTTCCAGATATGTTTTAAAAGCTGTAATTAGCCTCAGGTAAACTGATTTTCATTATATATTATCTTGAGGTTTCTAAATATACTCAGCATTATGTGCTGCCTATGTAAGAGGTTCCCAACTGACATCTCAAGTGCTTGTTTTACATTCCATATTTTTCATCAGTGCAGGATTGTATTCATTATTTTAGTGTCCATTGTTAGTCCCATATCAGTTAAGAAATCGTAATGTATGCAACATAGTACAAATACAAGTTAACCAGAGTGTTTAGAGGAGAAGAGTGATTTGCTGGATGCTGATAAGTTATTAGTGAGAGACCAGAATATCTAACTTTGCTTCTGGTGAGTGCACATTTGCAAGTCTGTTCTTTGTACCCTTTAGGTCAGATAATTTTTGGCTCATTTTGTGAATTTATTAGAGGTGATTTTTTTTTTTTTAATGATTTATTTCTTACACATCTTATATAATAAAAGCTGTAAATTCCATTCAGTGCCAAGTTGAAAGAAATCTTTTATTCTTAGAGAAAGGAGAGTCCCCCTCCCCAGGGAAACAGCACTTATACTATTCACTAGATAGTCTCTGAATACCTTAATATGATTCAAAGCCCACTCTTGTTTAGACTGGGTCTTACAAGTGAAATTTTGTCCTCTCAGAGGTGAATAATTTTGTGTTGTATGGTGAATAGGTTTTGGGGGAAAAAGTTAAAATCAAAATACTCAAACTTCATATTTTTACCTTCTCAAAAACTTGCACCTACCTTAATGATCTTTGTTAGCAGATTTCAGATCTTTTTTGTTTATGCTGACAAGTTCTACCCAAAGATTTCAGACAAATCAAATTCACACTAATTTTTGTAATTGAGAAATATAATGAAGTAAATAAAAAATGTGTGAAAACAGGAGAAGAAATATAGAGTGGGAGTTCACTGGTGAGAGTTGTCAATCCACCTACATAGTAGCCAAAAGAATATATTTTCCTCTTTTTGTTACAATGCATTCTACTGACTTGTCTGTGTCTTAGAAGTTAAAAATTCCTCAAATGGCCTCAACTCGTACTAGTCCAGGCAGCAAACTCATCTATAGACTGAAATACAACTGTGCATCATCAAAAATAGGTTGCCCTGTGTTAAAACAGAAAAAGGAAACAGATGGCATGCAAAACCAGAGCTGTGCAAATTTTCTGTCCTGTGACAGATTTTGAAGGTGAGTTTTTTCTGTATCAATTTAGGATATAAGTAAGACTCTGAGAATATATATCTCTATTAAAAAAAAAAAATGACATAGAGGAAAAAAAGTGAGATAAGCATACTTTTTAAAAAATTTCTTAACATTGAAACATTTGATTTCAACGGTTGTTTATTATTTTCAAAGGTTTTATTCTGAATTAAATGAGAGATTGAAAAATGAGAATCTATTTTGTTTCCAAATGCCAAAGTTGTATAGTTTTATTGTTGTTATTGTGGGTTTTTTGTTTGCTTGGATTTTTTTGTTTTGTTTTGTTTCTTTGTTTTGTTGTTTGGGTTCTTTTAAATACCAGTACAAAATCTTTGATGTTTGGGGTTTTTTTTCCAGACTTGAATGATTTTATGGTTTGAGTGTTTCTTTTTTTGTTTGTTTGTTTGTTTTGTTTGTTTGGTTTTTTTGTGTTTTGTTTTGGTTTTTACTTTGGAGGATTATTTAAACCAAACGTGTTCTTGATACAGTTATAGTTTTGTTAAATTAAGACTTTCCAGGAGAAAAAATATACTTTAAAAAAGATATTTTTCAAAATCAACTTATCCACTGTATGTGCCAAACATTTTTCATAAAATTATCCATAATTCTATTCTATGTCTGACCTTTTGAGTTAACAACAAGCTCCACTCACTTCCTCATGGAAGTTTAGAGGGTACAATTTTTAATGCTCTCTTCAGGCTTACATTTTCTTGTAGGCACAATGAATGCATTCCACTGAACACTAAAAAATCACAACACCTGTCTCATAGATGCTTATTTGTTGCTGTCACTTTTATGCTTACCTCCATAAGTCTTGTTATACCTATTGGAAACTTCATTTGCCTAATAAAAACCACTGGACAAATAAAAAAAAAAAAAAGAAAAAAAACCAACAAGTATTTTGGCAAAACTAAATACTTGGAGTTTTTGGGTCTATTGTTTCTCAATAACCAGTTGTCAGTATTCTTTTCCAATGCTCTATATCTGTGTAATGGCAAGATGCTAATAGGAATACATTTTAGTACTGATTCTAGAAGACCTGAAGTATGTTCAGACATTATTTTGAATTATCTACCAGATAAAGATATTAAGTTTGATTACCTTGTGAGCTTACTGTTTGAACTCATGAGATGTCCTAAAATTGAACATTTTTTCATTAATACATCCTATGTTTTTGTCAGTATTATAAAAATGCTAGAACAAGAAAGTATAATATTCCATGTCCTCCTTCTACTTTAAAGAAGTGGACAAATTAATTTGTTTAAAACTTGCTTTGAAATGCCATGCTGCCTTGCCTTTAAAAAGTAAAAAAGAATAAAACCTAAGTCTATATTTCCATAATTCACAGTCTTTCTTAAACCTGAAGTTTTAAAATATCTGTTACAATATTGGTATTGCGATTTAGTACTTGGAGTATTATTGACTTTTTGAATAGCAACAATGAAACACAGCAAATCATCCTAATGACATTTTGGAGAAACCAATTAGTAAATTAGGACAGAATGTTAATCTACTCTAACACTCAAGCAGGACATACTTATCAATCCTTATCAGCTTGGTCTCTCTCTAACAATAAAAGCAAATATTTATCTAGATTTCACTGGGTAGTAATTCCAAATAGGGTATCAACATATCTAACTTGCTATATTCACAACTGATTTAGAGTAATCTGAGGTAATGTGTTTGAGTTTTTTTTGTTTTTTTTTTTTTTTTTTTTTTAATAT
>JAWWEE010000105.1:77791437-77802636 GCA_035221455.1 Xenops minutus | reverse complement strand
TCACTTCTCCATTTTTCCTTCTTCCTTTCCTTCCCTCTCCATTTCCACTTCTCCTTTACTTCTGTGGTGGTTTAGTTTTCTTGGTTTTAGTCTAGGCCTTCCCTGGTAACAAGATCATATCTAAGTATTCCACATCATTCCTTTATGTGATCAGGTGTATATAAGACAAGAAGGGGATGTTCTTCTCTCTCTCTCTCTCTCTTTTTTTTTTTTTTAAGTGCAATAAATACATCAGGATTTACTTAATTTACATAGAATGTAAAATTCTGGAGAATTTTCTTTAAAAGTAAAAGGCGATGGTATAAAAAAAAATTAAATTACACTTGCAAACAAGCAGATATTATACATCTAATTGATTTACATCAATGTGTACGAAACATCTCCAAAAAAGGTTATACCAGGAAACAAGTGTGCTGGAATGCCTCCTATGCACTTGTATAAAACACCAAATAGGGATTTATTATTGCTTAGCAGATGAGTGTGAGAGAAATGGGTGAAGCCTTGACCCAATCGTTTTTCTATATGGTCATATTGTGTAGGAGGGACATAGGGTCCCAATGATCCAGGCTAATTACAAATTTGTAGGGCTTTCTAAGAAGCAGTAATAGTGGTGCTTTGTACTACAGTTGCACTGCAGTCATTATTTTCACTTACCTTCAGTCAAATAAAATAAGTATGGGCTAAATTGTTCATCTAGTCACTCTGTTGCTAGTGAAGAAAGATGGACATCCCTTACTTAGATCAAAACCAGTTAATGAATTACCAAACAGGCTTAAACAGTAACAGATGAGGTGCTTGTGGCAATATAGGTGTGATATCACTTTGTGTGTTGTGAGTTACATATGAAAAATTAATCTGAAGGACCAAATATACACTCAGGAGGTCAAATCCTTGCAGACATAGTCACAACGCCTGAATTGTCTGATCTGACTAATCAAAACTGTATTATGTCTTTTCATCTATGAGAACTGGTGACTATAGTATTAGCCTAGAAGAGATCCTCAAGCATGCAAAACTTTCCAACACCTATTTGTGATTTTATCCCTCCTGGGTCTCCAACAAGAACTATACAACAGATTTTAAAGAAACCATTCGTAAACCACAGAATGGACACTTTTTCCTTCCCCTTTAATGGAGAGGTCCAGGAAAGACAGAAAAATTTCTTGATTTTTTTTTTTTTTGCTTGTTTGTTTGTCTCTTTCTGTGAATGATAAACCATTAGGATTAGAGGTGCTCACCAGTGGTTGATTGAAACTCTCTTCATCCTTTAAGTTACAATGTTGCATTACAATATATTTTTATTGTACAATATCTGTCCTGATTCCAGTACAGTTAATTTTTTGCAGTGGCCATAAAAGCATGTGGCCAGGACATAGAGGTTATTCAATACCACCTCACCTCATTGATGATGGTGGGGGAGAGGGACTCTCTGGCTTCTGAGAAGAAGGGCAGGGTTACTGGTTGAAAAAATGTGGCGGGAGGGGGGAAACCATCCACCATTGTTAATTATTGCCCAGGGTCCATGGTGAGCATTTTTGCAAGTGAATCACTCTTTCGTATACTTTTGTTGTTCATATTGTTGCTGTTGCTGTTCATTTTCTTATCTCATTCCTGTTTCCAATAAACTGTTCTTATCTCAAAAAAACCCACGTTCTTCACTTTTCATGCCTCTAATTCTCAACTACATCCTGCTGTAGTAGGAAGGGGGAAGAGATGGGAGAGCAAGACAGAGGCAGCGCAGTTTGGAAGAGTCTCACTGGAGGCATTGATGTGGGGAGTACCACTCTAAACCATGACAATATACCTTCAGGAAAAAAAGAAATAGACAAAACAAAACAAATCCACCCAAAGAATACCACCCAAACCTGAAGAGTTTGGAGCACAGATCATATGAGGAGTGGCTTAGGGAGCTAGGGTTGTTTATTCTGGAGAGCAGGAGGCTCAGAGGAGACTTTGTCACTCTCTACAACCACCTGAAAGGAGGTTGTAGACAGGTGGGGGTTGATCTCTTCTCCCAGGCAATCAGCAACAGAACAAGAGGGCACAGTCTTAAGCTATGCCAGGGAAGGCTTAAGTTGGACATTAGGCAGAAATTCTTCACAGAGAGAGTGATTAGATATTGGAATGGGCTGCCCAGAGAGGTTGTGGAGTCACCGTCCCTGGAGGTGTTTAAGAAAACACTGGATGTGGCACTTAGTGCCACAGCCTAGTTGACATGATGGTGTTTGGTCATAGGTTGAACTTGATGATTTCAGAGGTCTTTTCTAACCTAGCTGATTCTTTGATTCTGACTTAGCAACATCTTCCACAATATGCAATGGTTGTGCTTGCAACCACAGTTAGCTTAATCCTATAGAGTCATACATAAGTGAATTTAGATTTGTTGCCAGTGTATTGAAGCATATAGTTTAAAAACAATGAGAAAAATAATATACACATATAATTTATATAAGAGAAAAAGGTGCTTTTTTTTTTTTAATATGACTTCATTTTTGCACTAGACACATCACCACTGTACAAGTGTTTTATTTTAAATATAACGAGCTTTCACTGCACTACTTGAGTCAATAATCTAATTCAACGAGGAAAATCCAAATCCATGAAAAGAGGGAAAATAAAGCCCAGAAGGGCAAGAAGCAAATTCCCATGTAAGAAAAACATATGACTAAGATAGACAAAAAGGTTGAGGTATCTACACTATAAAACATCTGTCTATGAACACATAAATACACACGCACTTCAGTAATCACAGCTGTGATTCATTGCAGCCATTATCCTGTACTTTGGCCTACAATGAATTATCCTTCTGATTCTCAAAATAGTCAGAAGCCTACTCTTATTCATCCCACCTTCCACCTGACAAGCTTCATGTAGTCACTGGTCCCTATCTTCTTGTGAAGCTGTTTTTCACCAATGAAGGCTCAGTCTTGATGAATCAAGTTTCCAAATCCTCAACAATTATTTGTGGATTCTCAGAATAATAACTAAACAACAACATAAAATACTAACCAGGAGAAATAAAGTTAATTATTTGGGACATCAAAACGATTTGGCTTTAGTTTAATAGGGAGTTTTAAGTTGATTTGACTACCTCTCACCTTCACAAGTTGATAATTCAGGAAAAAAAAAATATCTCTTTTGTTCTGTAGGGATTATTGTTAAATCCAACTCATCAAAGCCCCTGTCATGCAGCTTGTATTACAGTATATTCAGAATATACAGACTGAGTAGCTCTCCTTCCTCATTATTTTTAACACAATGAAATCTAGAGTTAAAGGAGAGAAATGAGAAAATACACATAACACAAGTTTGTTGTAAAGCATAAATATTTTGGCCATAAATATTTGCTAACACTCAGCTACAGATGTGTTAGATTTTCCTGCACCCATGAGAAGAGCTGACAAGCAGAAAGATTGCCCTCCTAGAACTCTGATGAAGATGTACTAAGACAGACAAAAAGTGATACCAGCAAGTTCATGAGAAATGCCAAGAGCTTGGTGAAGACAAACGGAAAATATCAAGCAGTTCTCCTAAAGAGAGTTAAGAAATACCTGAGATGATGACTCATTAAAAATGTAACATAAAACAATCTGTATATAAAGTAATATCTTAAATGACTCAAAAATCCGTTGAAACTTAATGGTAATTGTAACTTTGTACTGGATATATTTTAATTACCTGAAGATACAATGAGCTATATATGTTTTTTCTAAATTTGGGTGATGTAGTGTGCTTTACTACCAACTTCCTACAAGCCTTTTAATAGTGTACTTGACATTTGTTATGGGGGCAGTGTTATGAGTCTGAAGAGATTTTATGTCCACCCCTGATGCTAAAAGGAACAGTGACAAGGAGGCTGGTGTTTGTAGATGGCACAAAAAAAAAAAAAAAATAGTTAAGTGTGAATCAATCACGAAAATCTCAGTCGGAGAAATTAATTTTAAATGTACTTGAGGAGGACTACGACTATAGCATGAAATCCTAGAGAGTTTTTGGTAAGGTTGAGTTCATATGACAGGGATGTGATGTTGAGAATATTCTGGCAATAAATTTCTTACTGGCTCCTTCCTGAGATATTCGAATTTCTCTTGGCAAAGAAAAGCAGAAGAGGCAGTCACTAAAACAGCTGACTTGCAACCAGATGCTAATTATTAAACATTTGAGAGAAAACTAGAAAACTAGGGTAAAATATAAGAACTGTCATAAGGGCACCTTATTCTGGAAAAAGGAAAACACATTTTGTCCTATCTTGTACTGCTGTATAACATTTCAATGAAAGTTTTATATAGTAATTGCAGAAGAATAGATTATATGGAGATTTTCATTTTGAATTAAACTAGATTGCCCTTCAGAAACTATGGATTGATAAAAATGGTTTTGTTAGTATGATGAGATTTCTCTAAAATAGCTTTGATATTCCTGATTTGCTCGCTCTTCAAATAAAGAAACAAACCCCTATTGTGTGTCTTTGTTCTCTCATGTCTTCTTAGAACAAATAAGATTCCAGCAAACTTCTGTCACACAAATATGATTGTTACATATAGTTAATTTAAATCCTTACATTCAGAAATGAAATTGTGTGTTGTGCCACTGTCCAACTGAGCAGCCTCCTTGTTTTTAATAGCATCTTCAGGTTGCAGTCTTATGTGTGCTACACTCTTTGCTCTTACAGAAGGATTCTTGTGGGGATGTTTCATTTCCATAATTTATTTAAAAGACATCTACCTCCTACTATTCCTCTAATACTCTCATCTGCTTCAAAAAGGCTAAATAATTTTCAAAGGTGTTAGGAGCTATATTTTTAGTGACAGCTTATTTCTTCTTGGCACATTCCTGGTATAGCAATGTTGGCAGACCTTGTGTTACAGAATCTCCTGGTCTGTCATGTATTAAAACTGTTCTCTGGTTACCCAAGTACTTAAAATACTTATGAGTGTCAGGCTTGCAAGTAGATGGATATTTCTTTAGTTTAGATTTAAATGCCAAGAGAAGCTAAAACATCAGAAAAGGGAGTATCTCTAAAAGTTAGTCATCCAGACAAATACATGCAGTACTTTAAGATATGTATTGGAAAAACTTAACATCTTGCTGATTGATTTCAGGAAAATGCCTGAAAGTTATATCTAAATAAGCAATAAACTCTAATATATATAGACAGTTTTGCTAACAATTATACATGCCCATGGTGTTTAAACAGAAAATCAATTGAATCATCAAATGTGAAGGCTCATCTCACAATCACATTCAGCAAAAAAAATCCAACCATTGTTTTATTTAAATGTTTTTTGGTTGTGATAACTTTATCTACATTTCTTAAATTGCTATAAATAATAATAAAACCTACTAGCAATAGGCTGGGTACAATTCATTTAAAGCAGCATACTTAGGAAAGAGGATCCAATGACAGCAGTGACAGCTTTGAGATTGGAAGAAAATTGAGATATCTTAGCATTGACAAAAACACCTTGTGCTGCAGTGCTTCCTCGGGATAAATACACTAGAGTTGTTAAAAGCATCTGGCCTCTGCAGTAATGAGGGCTGTGCAGGTAATGCAGACTAACAGACATTGCACTTGACTGTTTTGTAGCATCCTAATAATTCTTACATAAAGAGGGAAAACTAAAGGAGGTCTGACCTGAGATCTGCTGGCCTGGTAGGCAGTTTTGACAAAATAACTCAATTTTCCTCATTTCTCTCTATAGAACCATGATAAATATTCCCACTTTTCTTTGTACAACACCCTGCAATTGTTTTATGATGTTATGTCAGAGTATTGTTGCTGTTAATAAAATCATATTTATTTTATTTTTGCAAGAAAGGTGTAATGAAGGTGTAAAAAATCTTTGCTGTGAGCCTTTACTTGCATTTAGAAGGAAATACATTTTACTTAAGCTGTATATTCTGTGGGGTTTTTTTTCCTCAAATCTTAATATGTTCTTATGGAATTAATGGAAAAATATGGGAGCCCTCCAGTGGTGAAAATAATATATCTGGATTTCATAATGTAGCTACTTTGCTGTGACTGTTGCCTGTTTGCAAAATAATTACCATAGCTTTCTGACACATATGGATACTGTCCCCATTTTGATTAACAGGACTTGATGTCATCCATCATTTACCTGGACCTGCATGGGAATGTATTCCCAGATGCCATTTGTAAAGCTAAGAAACCTAAATTTGTCTCACATTACTTCCTTTTCTATATAGACAGCAAAACCCTCAGGGGAATCTTTGTTTGTTTGTATACTTCCCACTAGAAATTGCATGGGTTAATCATATTCTCCTCTTCCACAGACTTCTCACCTTTAAAGGTGCGTGGTGAAAGCGTATCTACAATTGCAGTAACAGACATGTTTGTTTGGCCTGATCCACCTATTCTTTGGCTTCCTAGATTATCATGTCAATCCAGTCACTGTTTACCTCCAGAACTTCAGTCCCCTATGTAAAGCTGTGGGACATCCTTCTGGAAAGGTTTTGGACAGCTGGCCGGTCACTGCCTTGGAACTGTGACCTCAGAGCACACTGTACTACTTCAGCAAATGAACATACATTTGGGATTTCTATGCTCAATTTGCCACGAAAAAGAGGAGATATTATTTCTGTGGAAAAACCCCTGTGCACTCCGTGAAGAAAATGGAGATCACAATATACTTTCCAAGAAATTGTAGCTGTAGATTGCTCTACTTATACCTGCAGTGTCCACTGGGAGGGCATTCCTTCCGTAACCATTTTAATCTGTTAATACTACAAAAACAAAAACAAACACCCTCCCCCCCCCGCCCAAAACCAACAACAACAGACCAAAAAACACCCAAAACCAAACCAAAAAACTTAATATGGAGTTTTTGCACCTTTAACTACAGTTTGTAAGACTTTTGGACACTTTAAAATTCCAGCACAACTGTCAGATGGCTTCTCCTAGTGAAGTTACAAAGGTGGAATTAAAAGCAGTTTCCTTCTGAGTGATGCACGTATTAAATATCAATGTATGAAAACAAGCAGACTTTTCAGAGAACCCTTCTGTAGCACTGGAAACAATAGGAAACAGGAAGAGAAAGGATTACATGTTTGTGTTTTTTAATGTGGTTAGCTTCTGTTGAAAACACATGTTGATAAAGTGCATGGTGTTACCAGGAATATTTCTTTGAAGGAGCTGGCATCTGTGGCATTCATAACCAGCCCACAGAAGAAGCTGTACAGCCAGAAGCCTCACTCTAGTCCTGTTATCTGCACCACATTTGTCACAGATAGATTCAGAAAAGGCATAGAAAAACTCATCTTAATGATACAGATGTGAGTGTGTACATGCACCCAATATTTTGCATTGTGTTTAGCCAGAGGAATACTTCTGAGTAGAGAGGGAGGAGGAGGAATCGTGTTTCCTTCTAGTTTTTCTTTCCATTTTATTTCTCTTCAAATCTAAAGGCTGACCACTAAAGTATACAGAACAGCAGAAATAAGATTTTAAGAGGTTGAATCTACTTTTCAATGTTTTTTACAAATTTACCATATCTTATACAGCACCTGTGTGATCCAGGCCTCCTATTGTCATGGAAAAATAAAGGCCTCATTTAACTGGTAGAGCTGTAGTGTGTGATGTGTGTTTGCTAGTCTAAGACATCTGCTCTTTGTGTCAACTACTAACTCCAGACACCACTGAGTGTCCCCTGTCAGTCTGTATGTAGGGGCAGTGGGTCAGACTTATACACTGCCCTCCAACAAAAGAGGAAAGGGGCAAAGAAAATATTTGTGTGCTTCAGGGACTAAGTGACAGGAAAAGAGATACTTTCAGCTGTGGCTGGGAAGTTATGTGATAAGCATGTGACAGGCTGCTGGCCTCTTAACCACTGGCTGCATAAAGATGACTGACTGCCAGGGAGACTCTGACCTATGTAATCTGACAAAAACAGTGCTGAGAGGATGCTGATTTTAGTTACCAGGCCCACATTAGGCACAGCTCACTTATCATCAGGAGATATTAAAAATATGCAGTGGATGAAGCAGCAGCAACTTCAGGCTGTGTGTGGTACTTTTAAATAACCATATCTACTCGGACCAGTTCCCTGACTGGGTAGGGGCCACCTCTGCAGCCCCTTGATTTCCCTTAGGGGCCAGCAGTCCCATGCCACGGCCGTTCATCATCCTCCGGACTCCTTTGGGGGCATCAACAGTCTCTAGCTGCAGCTGCCAAAAGCATGAGCCAGCAACTAGGAGTGTCACAGTTGCAATTTAATTGCCCAAGAGCTTTATTTTTTCACTTGTGGGGGATATATAGGGAAAATACATTAAAAACAAAAATAAATTGTGAATGACAAGTAGTTTTAAGACCTGACATGAATTTTTCTGTAATTGTTAAAAAAAAAAAAAAAAAGGGAAGAAAGAAGAAAAATGTTCAATTGTGTTTTTGTGACAGTAAAGGAATTCTGCAGTTTTGACATGCAAAGGGATTTTGTTAAGTTTGTAGATGTCAGTTGATCCAAATAGAAATCTAATGGACTGATTTTGATGAATGTTTACTTAAAATTTACAGATAGTTTCTAGCTTTTAAAGTAAAGAAAGTAAAATTCTCTTTGCTTTGGCTGAGTGTTGAACTTTTCATACAGCTTTAACTATCTAGGACTTAGATTTCTCAGCTAGTTGTCCCAAGAAATTCAATGGGGGGGATACAAGAAGTGAGTATCAGGTACTAAGTTTTCAAGATCCACACTTGTATCAAACAAAGTGCCACCACTGGAGTGTCTGTGCCTTTTCATGCAGTGTTCATGGAGCCCAGACAACTAAATAAGACTTTGATTAATATTTAGATAGCAGAATTAGATAATTCCCATCTGACTTTCAAGGTGATAAATTCTATACTTTCACTAGGATTTTTACTTCCATAGTTAATCTTGCACTGTTTGCTTGGACATGGATTTCACCAAAAATATGATGCCTATTCCTTATTGTCATTTACTGCATTTGTTTTTCAAACACTGGTTTATTTTTGGGTGTAATCATTCAGTGGCTTCATAGCAGAATCATATAACACCTTTAAACACTTAAACATGATAAATACTCTGAAAGGATTGATTTTTTTCATTGTACAGCTGAAATTTGACTGCCATCTGTCTAAGGATCAAGATTACCAGGAACCTGTACTATAAGAAAATTGTCTAACTATTTTTACTGTCCTGAGTCTTAACCGTTTCTGTGAGTTTCTGTGAGACTGAATTTGATCTTCATTTAATTTTTATTTCAATGATGTATATTGATTTTTCTTCCACTATACATAAGCATGCCTAAGTGGAGAATCTAGTTCAATAGACTTTACAGCTCTGTAAGAAAATATAGTCACATAGCAACCATAATGTCCTCAAATATGTGAGAAAAGTCTGTAAACAGCCTTATTCTCCAGTGGCTCAATCCCAACATTAAGATAAAATATTCCTCACTGAACTCACAGAAAGTATATTTCCTTGAGAGTCTGAAAGTAGTAGGATTAGCAACATTATGATGCATTTTAACAAAGTACTGGGAAATAAAGGGCAGAAAAAGACAATGTATGGTACTGGCTACCATTCTAAGATTGAAAAGTAAGAAAAAAAGATGGGAAAGGAAAAGTTTACTGTCTTTTATTCAAAAATATTCAGAATCTGCTGAAATTGGAAATAGCTCTTGACCTCATATACTTCCCTACTTTCATTTTCGGGGAAAAAAATCCCACAGTGTTTTCTGTCTGACTTTCTTTTTTCTTCCATCTTGCATCTGCAAACAGAAACATTATTTCATTTTAGTGTGAGCTTTAGCATATTACAAAAGTTGTGCATGAATTTTTTACCAGTTGTTAGGGCTTTCAGACAAACAAACAAAAAACCTGTTTCAGAGACAAATTCTGACCCTCAAAGAAAGAGTTCTGACATCTCTCTGATTTGACAGAGGTTTTCCTCATATCAGAATTAGGTTTAACTCAGAGAATGGAAACAACACCTCATTTGTTTAACATGTTTCACTGCAATAGACTGACTTGCTTGGATTTTCCCTTTTAAGCAAAAGTCAATATATATGCAGTCCATTATAAGATATTTGGATATTCAATATAATTGCAAAATTTGCTAACTAGACATTTTAAAGAACCGTGATGAGAAATTTAAATGCATGTAATCTGAGGGCTTTAGGTAATATGACTTCATTTTAGTCCTCTAGAATAAAGCTAATCTCTGTTTTACGTACAGAGAAGCAGTTTTTGCCTCCTGAAAATTAATAGTTCAATTTCATTGAAGTGTTTACATGGTGAATTATTTCTGCTTAGTTTTGGCTTACCATAAGAACTGAAAATAAATAAAAAGTCCCAGCAAATCCCTATAGAGTGGTTTATTGTGCATCCCAGCATAGCTGTAATTTAACATGGGCTAGTAAGCTTATTTGCATAATATAAATTTTAGCCTGGTTTTATAATGAATTGGCTCTTTGAGTGCAGTGACCCACAATTGGCTACACTACTAGAGTTCAGTAAAAGTAGTGACATACTGCATTTCCTTGTAGTAACTCAGTGGAACTGCAAATATAATAGCCAAGACCATGTTTTTCTGAAAGCATCTGGGAACACTATCACTAGTGCAAATGATCCTTTAAGGACATTAGTTTCTTAGTTGGCACTTTATTGTTTCCTTTCCAATTTAATTTTTTCTTCCATTTTCTATGTGTTTGGTTTTTTTTAAATAGCAAAATTAACAGGGCAAGTACTCAAATATTATTTGAGGGTGATGAGGCATTAATACTCTTAATGCGTATGTTAGTAGGTATATTTCAGTTCGTCTTCACTATGTATGAACAAGAGAATGTATGTTTGGACCTCTATAACATGACAGAAAACAAGATACACTTACCATAGTCCACATGAAACAAGCTTTTAACTCTCCAGCAACAGTTCCTGACATTTATAGCACAGCTCCTGAGGGCCTTAATGACCATCATGTCAAGCTGAATCTACTATTAATATACCTCACTAGTAAGGAGTATTATGGTTTTTATCCTGAGTGTGAAAGGTCTATATTTCATAAGGAGCTTGAGTCTAGCTGAGTTATTAAAAGGTTCCCCACAAGGAAAGAAACAGTCATTCTTTTTTCTTTTTTTTTTCTTTTTCTTTTTCTTTTCCTTTTTCTTTTTCTTTTTCTTTTTCTTTTTCTTTTTCTTTTTCTTTTTCTTTTTCTTTTTCTTTTT
>JAWWEE010000105.1:77767673-77791337 GCA_035221455.1 Xenops minutus | reverse complement strand
TTTTTTCCTTTTTTCCTTTTTGCCTTTTTTTTTTTTTTTTTGGCACAGTTTTGCCCTGCTGAAATTTTCATCTCTTGAAAGACGTAATGTACACTTAAATTAAAATACTAATCAGATAACTAGTCAAGACTGTCTATTGTTTTACAATGTTGTGTAGACAGCAGGGATTGTGTCCAAGCTTCATCTTCACATGGAACGTCCCCTATGTTTAGCAGGTCTTCCATATTCTCATGATGATATTATGCAAAAATTTACTTTTTTAATTCTATTTTAAATTATTCGAGATCTGCTTCTAAAGAGATCAAAGCACAGAACAACATTTATACAACAAGCAAGAGTTGGAGAGACAGGTTTCAAAAAGACTGATCATTTTTGAACATTCATTTTGGTGGATCCAGACCTGAGACATTCACAGAGTCATTGATTAGTTCTTATTGGAAGTGGTCCCTGCCCCTCATCTGCTCTACCCCCTTGCTCAAAGCAGTATCAAAGAACTTGCTCAGGACTTGTCCTCACCCACTGTGGAAGTCTGCTTTCAAGAAGCTAAATCATCCGGCAATGAGCCCTGAACCTCTCGACATTCAGCCCTGATGCAGATCTTCTGACCAGTTACCCAAAGGAGATGCATCCCAAAGTATGCATTCTGTTTACAGATCTCGCTCAAGTTGGGTTTCTCTTGTGTATATACAAAGGCTAGGATTAATACGACCTACTATTGTGCCAGACAGCCTTTGCTATCTCTTTAATCAATGAACTGAAATTCTGAGTTTCTTGGGCATGATTCATCTGAGTGTATAGTAGGTTTCTAAGACGGCCCGATGAATAGTGCCCCCGGGTGCCTTTTTTTTTTTTTTTTTTTTTCTGAATCCATTGCCAATAAAGGGACCCTGAGGAGATTAGCTCAGGTGTAGACATGTACACATCTGAAATTAGGTGAGATAAATCCTATCTATGGAGTTTTTTTTAAGTGATACCAAAAGAATTACCTGTCAAATTCAGACTTACTGGGTTATGGTGGATGGGTTGTGTTACAGGTTATAGGTGAACTCAATGTCTTTTCAAAAACGGTACTATATTTTTTCTGAATTGACAATATATCAGTAAATTCTTTTTACTTTTTTTTATTTTCATGTAAAACTTCTTAAGAAATAAGCACTTCTATTAGTTTATTTTTTAATATGGAATGATTCAAGAGATAAATAGCATGTAACTGCAATTATTTTCACAATACTGAGTATGTAATATGTCAGTAATTCACGGTCTGTTGGGATAATGAATTTCAACAAATGAATTTGCCTCTTGTATCTTTCCCTGTTTTCATTGCAGACTGCATAAATGAGAACTGAAATAGATGAGAAAAGAATCTTTTGAGCAGTGCCTGCTAGTAGGGAAATGCATTTTGTGTACAGAATGACAAGCGTAATAGTGTTTTAAATGAAGGAAATGAGCTCATATTGGTAAGTCAGCCTACACCTGTCTTTATCCCCATGCAAAACCAGAAGTTTAGGTAAGTCTGAGTGAATACTGTAGTACATGCTGCTTTCAAATGTATAAATAACCAAGAATTTTAGCTAAACTAGAAAAGTGGAGTTAAAGCTTTTGCATATGGCTATTAACAGTAAATGAAATGAAGGATATTATAAGGAATTCACAGAAAGGAAATGGAATACCTAAGGAGACTGTTTACCTAAAAGGAACAGGAGACCATGAAATTTCTAGTGCACAGTGGCAGCTGGGACTCCCTGGTGTAGGACATGTGTGTCTTCACTGCCCTTCATGAAAAAGCTGTACAGTTTGTATCATCATGTGGCTACTACAATCCCTTACATACAATTCTTTATTCCTTACAAGCATTCCCCTCTTTATGAGAGACTGTGGCATTGGCTGTTTTGGCATACATTTCAGGCCATAGTCTGGGATCTGTGAAGTTCACTGGATGAGAGTTAATGTTTCTCTGAAAAGCTGTATGAATCACGTTAGGCTTTTAACATTTTACTTCTATAACTGTGTGATTGCCATAGAGACTACAACATTGTGATTTACATAGGAGGAAAAATAATTATTTGTAGTACATTTTTAGTTACATAAATTACATTTTTGTCCAAGCTTAGATATTATCAGAATTAAGGACCTACCTTTGCCATCAAATGCATTTAGAGTTGTTGTAAATCTGTTACTCACCCTTCCTGATTTTAACTGATTGCTGCTCAAAATTATTTCTGGTGATCTGGTAGACTACTCAACATACTCAACTAGTTAGAATTAAATTGAGTTTTTTGTTTTGTTTTGTTATTTGAAGTACTCAATATCTTGTGATGCTCTCTCATAAACAAAGCAGCTCTTGTACCAACCTCAGAAAGCAGAACTTAACTTTAAGTGGTTTATGTTGTTAGCATTTGACAGATCAGATGCTAGAACATGTCAAAAACTGATTCATTCTGTTGGTGCAGGAAGAAGTGATGCAAGTAGTGAATCTTTCAGGATCTTCACATCTTTATTTCCTTCATAGTTAAGGCCAATGATTGGTGACAGCTTTGTCAGCTTGTCACATAACATCATTGGAGATTCCATGTGGCTGGCTGACACTAAATTTTCCCTTTCACTTTTTGGAAGGTACAAGCCAACAAAAACCTGAAAGGAGATAACTGTCTTATGTAAGTTTGGAGTGAAGAAATCTGTAAATGAAAACAGCGTCACTTTTTCTTGCTTTTTCTTTTTTTTTTTTTTTTTCTTTCCAATACCTTGACACAATTTTAAACTGTTGACTACCTAACAATACTGAAATGAAATTTTAGAACCAGAATCTGACCATAGAAGTGAAACTGCTTTGTGCACATGGAATTCCTATTGCACTGGTTTTAAAGCTTCACAGACAGAGCTGAAAATATTTTATTTTAGCTTCCACACTCTCTCATGCTGTGATATTTTCCTTGTTCCTTATGGGCAGGTCATTCTACATATTTCCCACAGAATTCCCACAGAGGACCTTTGACATGCTCATGGAGTTATGAAAACATTTGGATGAGTCAGTCTACAAAAATGGAAAAACATACTAAAACCTTACTGAGTAAAATAATATGAAAAAACACCAAAGGCAAGTTGATTATCTTACCTTTGTAAGACTGTCTTTTCAATTTCCCCATTGTAGGTCTTTCTACAGTGCCCTGATTCTCACAAATGACGTCTTTGAAAAGCTTTTTCAAAACCAAAAGTTGTTATGCTAATGTATGAAACATAAGAGCCAATAATAATATGTGGATACCAGTGCATGTTTCTTCAAGGTGATTGGGTATCTTAGAAACAACACCTCAAGAGAGCTAGGCTCTACAACAAGATGAAGAAACATCTTTAATGTCTGAAAGAGTGTAAGAGTGTAAGTCCACAAGTGTGCTACATTATTCAACTTCAAAGAATTCAAGAACAAACAAGTATACTATTTGAAGGTAACCTAGACTCCTAATCTTGGAGACTGAAGGAATATACTGTAATGGGAAAAATGTAGTGTCTTCAACATCAGGATGCAAAAAGTTTTCAAAAGCGATATTTGAATCTAAATGTGTATTGTAAGCAAAATGCTAATGATAGGATATTAGCATGAACATTTTGTGAAGTTACCAACCCTGTAAGATTTCAAAAGATGCTTCACCTATGATACATATTTTGTATATATATATATATATATGTATATATATAAAAAATATATGTGTATGCATTGCATATATATATATATATGTATATTTACATATATATGGAAAGTGTATGACATATATTTCTACCTTTTATCTACATGGGTCACACATCTCTCCTGGTATGAATCTGTTGAAAACTGTGTTCTCTTAACACACTTGCTTCTGCTTTAAAGAGCACCAGGTGTGATCTCTTAATCTGAACTGTGGAACAACAATCCAATACTTAATCATGGACCAAAAAAACTATTAATATTTGTTTTACTTAATTTCCTTACATAGGGAATGCATTAGGATACTGATTAAGATAAGAACATGGACCTGTTGAGGGAGTCCAGGTTGAAAGTCATGAAGATGATCTGAGGGCTAGAGCACTCCTCCTAAAAAGACAGGCTGAGAGAGTTGGGGTTGTTCAGCCTGGAGAAGTGGAGGTTCCAAGAAGACCTTATAACAGCCTTCCAGTACCTAAGGGGGGCTTACAAGAAAACCAGAGAGGGACTTCTTACAGGGGCATGTAGTGATAGGACAAGGGGGGATGGCTTTAAATTGAAAGATGATGGGTTTAGGTGAGATATTAGGAAGCAAATCTTTATTGTGAAGGTGGTGACACACTTAAACAGATCGTCCAGAGAAGTTGTAGAAGTCTGATCCATGGAAGTGTTTAAGGCCAGGTTGGATGGACTTTGAGCAACCTGGTCTACTGGACAGTGACCCTGTCCATTGCAGAGGGTAGGCACTAGATGATCTTCAAATTCCCTTCCAAACCAAACCAGTCAATGATTCTATTATATAGTATTATCAGTTACAATTGTTGACCTCTCAATCTTGTTATTTCTGATTTGGCTTCAGTAGACCACAATTTGTTAGGAATCCTTGCTTTGTATTTCCCCTGTGGCTTTAGGTGAAAATATGATCTTCCATTACTGCTAGCACCTGTACATTTAGACACTCTAATTATTGTTGTTCACAATCTAGAAATCTTGAAAGTCAGGTTTTAGAAAGAAGAAAAAAGGAATTATTCTAACATAACATAACAATTTCAGTATCTGCATTTTTTCTTCTTTAATTTCCAAAATTTATAAGTTTATCGCTTCTTCCACGAAAAAAATGAGAGAAGTCTTGGTAGATTTTTTTTATTTTCCACATTTTCAGGAAAGAAAGAAACTTCAGTCAGAGAGCAATCTGCCTTTAGGAAGGAGAAAAGTCACAGTATCATAGAATCACAGAATTATAGAATATGCTGAGTTGGAAGGTGCCCACAAGGATCATTGAGTCCAACCCTTAGCCCTGCACAGGACCATCCCCAAGAGTCAAACCATGTGCCTGACAGTATCATCCAAACTCTTCTTGGACTCTGTCAGGCTTGGTGCTGTGACCACTTCCCTGGGAAGCCTGTTCCAGTGCCCAGCCAATCTCTGGGTGAAGAACCTTTATCTAGTATCCAACCTAAACCTTCCCTGACACAACTTCAGGCCACTCCCTCTGATCCTGTCACTGGTCACCATAGAGAAAAGATCAGTGCCTGTCCCTCCTCTTCCCCTTGTGAGGTCTCCCCTCAGTCTCCTCTTCTCCGGACTGAACAGGACAAGAGCCCTCAGCCACTCCTCAAGGTCCTTCACCATCTTTTTTGCCCTCCTTTGGATGCTCGCCAGTAGCTGAATATCTTTCTTATACTGCGGTGTCCAAAACTGCACTCAATATTCAAGGTGAGGCTGCTCCAGTGTGGACAATGTCCAGAGCAGGACAATCCCCTCCCTTGACCGGATGGCGATGTTTTGTCTGATGGCCCCCAGGACACCGTTGACCCTCCTGGCTGTCAGAGCACTGCTGACTCATATTCAACTTGCTGTCCACCAGGGCCCCTAGGACCCTTTCTATGGCACTGTTTTCCAGAATCTCATTCCCCAATCTGTATCAGTAGAATCATAGAATAATTAAATTCGGAAAGCACCTCTAAGATCATCAAGTCCAACCTTCAACTAAATACCACCATGTTCACCAAACCATATCACAAAGTCCTATAATTTCTCACAGATTTGTGGAAGAAAGCATTATGTCTTTGCATAGTTTTCCATATCTGTTACTAAAATCCTGGTTTCTTAAAGCTGTGCACAGATAGGATGGTATTCATATTTCTTCTAACAGGTTCAATTTTTTTTTAGAGTCGGGACCTTTCCTTTCTCATGACATTGGATGCTCCAGTCAGTGCCTTGATTTGGAGAAAGCTATACCATGATTTATTCTTAATCTTTCTGATTTGTGTAATTTAAGAAATGTGATGGAATGAGATTACAAGAATTTACTGCTGTCACAGTAGTTTTAACTATTATGATTTATCATAACAACACTGATTAAATAATAAGGCTCTTGAAATAGTATGTCACTAAGAAACTGTCAGAGACAAATTTCTATTAGAATATTATTTCTATTTTATTGTACTCGGATTGATTAAGAGAATTTTTGAATTTCTGGAGACATAATTGCGCTAGCCATGACATTTAGCATTATATGAATTTCCTGAGGTCATTGACAGATAATAAGCAGTATAAAAGCAGAAGATTTTAATTTTCCAATACTTTTTGTCAATGGGTTTAAAATCTACCTACTGTTTTAACTGTCTGACAGGACATACTTCTATATATTTATGTGTTCCTTTGTGTAACCACAATGGGTGTTCATTTACATGACTGCATCTCATAATGTAATTAAAACTACACAGCAAGACATTAGAACAAGATATTGACTCAGTGCTCTTGCTAAGTATAGTATAAAACACAATTCCCTTAAACATGTATTAAAAGTGCTTGATGATTTAAGCATCTTCCTTGAGGAACTTTGTGAACAAGATTGCCTACTAGTTACATGAAAACAAACTTGCCCACTTATGTTCAGATATGTTTGTTTTGAGAAGACAGGCACCTATGTACTTCTTGGTGCTCTGTAGAGATTTACATTTAGATAGATGGGCTTCTGAAATCAATGCCACTTCACTACGATAAGCATGATCAAGAACAGCAGTTGTGCACAACTTCTGTATCATAGTGTAAGAAATTGAGGGTTCAGTCAAGAATCTGGGAGCTTAGTATCCTAAGTAGTGTTTGAGTTGAGGGGAATAATATTTTCCTGCTATCAAGTAATGTCCACTAGAAATGGATAGACTAAATATAGAGCAATAAAAGAACTCCATTTCCTCTGTTTAGTTTCTTAAATTCTCAGTTGAAGAGGTAGATATCAAGGTCTTCTTGAATAACATGAATTGTCTTCTGGAGATGCTTCAAAATTATTTCAAAAATATCTGAAAATCTAGTTAAAAATAGTTCAATATCTACTTTAAATTGCCTAACTCTAATAATGAAAGCTGTTTGATAGGGTGATGTATCCCATCCTAAAATTGCTGTCTAAGGCAAATGGGTAAATAATTTCCACTGGAGGTACTTGCCTGTCTTTATTGGCTATGAAGATCTGAAGATAAATGGACTGGATTTTGTACACTTAGGTCAACTCCCTAAAATTTCGGTCAGATACTGAGAAATGAGGCACCTGAATAAGACAGGGTAGTGTTGCCCTTAATTTCTGTGGCATGTTGACTGCTTAAGTATTTCACCCAAACTACAGTGATTCTGAGAAACAAAAATGTTTCAGAATAACTAGTGGTGAAGTGGGAGTGTGTATTTGCACTTGTACCATTTGCTCCTATCACTGTGAGTTGACATTGCATATCTCAGTACATCGGACTAACTTTCCTCTTTTTCAAAGGAAGATGAGGTGCTGTCTTGTTTTTTGGGCCTGCAATCATAACACTCATTCCACAATTTTAAAGACCTGATTTCTATGTCCCTTTCAACCACAAGACAAAGGGTGAGACCCATATTTTTCAAGTCTTACTATACTTTTGAGTTAGAGGCAACAGTCTGATGGGGTCAGACACTTTGTCCAATATTTGAATGACATGCCAGAGTGGTCTGGCAATGAGAATCTCTGCTTGGTTATCAAGTGAAGCAGACATTCTTCTTTGAGGAATTTTAGTAGTGTTTATGCATCATATATTAAGAAGAAAAAAAATACACAAACACCCTTCAAGTTTCTGATTAGCTCTCAGTGGAAATGTGAAAACTCAACTATTTAGACTAAACCCACTCCTTAGAGGTTATTGCTATGTTTCATCTGATAGGAAATAGTTTTGCAAAACATGCTCCATGAAGAACAAATAAAATATTTCTAATGTAAAATAATTTAAATTAATTTAAACTTAATTTTATAATAAATTTGCCCTCATTTAATATATGACTTCTTCATTCTGCTCTTTTAATGAATTATAACTTTTGGAATCAAAAAGTAGAGCTAGGCCTTGTTGGATCATTCAGACACAGAAGAGTGGTGATTGTCTTTTTATCCTTTTGCTCAATGCTGTGTGATTTCATGATTCATAATGTTTTATTGTGTCACCTGGATATCCAGAAGAAGTTCAGTTGTCAAAATATTGTGACAAAATCTTAAGTAAAAAGTTGCTAAAATTAAGTA
Source organism: Xenops minutus (assembly GCA_035221455.1). Lineage (NCBI taxonomy): Eukaryota > Metazoa > Chordata > Aves > Passeriformes > Furnariidae > Xenops > Xenops minutus. Next base: position 77,783,130 of record JAWWEE010000105.1, on the reverse strand, counting down.
ATCCAATGACTCAGCATAGAAGTACACATCAGTTTCTTAAAATCATTTATGGACTGGTTCCCATCATAAGTACAATTTTCTACCTTTGTTATGATTGTCTTTGTGAAATACTGTACTTTGTTTTTTTCCTCACCCATCCCTGATTTTATCCAGGCACAAAGGTTAAAATAGACAGCTAACATTTTTCTGGTGACTGAATACATATGAATTCTGATTTATTTTTAAGACATTTAAACATATAAACATTCATCTATGCATACAAATATGAGAGCATAATGAATAAAAGTCTGATTATTTTTGCAGGATTTAAAAATAAAACTCTAAAATTTATTTAAAATGAAACATTTTTTTTTTGCCTTCTATGTCATTGAATAATTAGGGCATCCAATGGATTTAAAAACTACTTCTAACAAGATTTTTTATTTTTGTTTGAAAAATTTAGCTTTCCTCTTTATTATTCTACCTTAGAAACCCTGAAAGGTTTTCATTAATAAACAAGAAATCTTTTATCAAAAGAAATTTCTATAAAGCTGTAGAAAATATTTTGATAAAAAATAAAATTGACCAGAGACTTCCTAAGATGTGCATATTCAAATTGTTCTTTTGTAAGAAGCATTACTTTACTTTTCCTATAATATGCAAGTTGATTAGAGAGCTATTGTGTTTCACCCTGATTAGTATTTTACTAATCTGGTGAACCAGGGAATGAATAATAAGAACCTAATAAATTTATGGAAAGTCAGTTTATATAGAGTGTGTCAAATGATAGAAATTATCATTTGCAAAGTAGCGAATACCTCATTAGTAAATCTTCAGAAGATTATGAATCTCTTAATGCTTACTTTCCTCATATTTGGCTGCTGGCCTTTTAACAGTCCGGAGGCTCCATCGCTAATTATTCCTTATCACCTATCATCAGGCGCTTTGAGCCCTGTGTTCCTCCATAGTAAAAAAAGGAGATCCTTTTAGGACAATTTTTCTGACAGTGTATACTTAAGAACAGCCATTTACTTCTTCATTTGTCTTTTTAATAATTGACAGAAAAACTTTGCCACTTTTTCTTTTGCTGTCTTGAGGTGTCAGAGCTAAGTTTGAACGGTCTTTCTCCTGGGATTCATTAAAATAAGTACATCTTTCTACTTATCCTTTCCTGTGTCTTCTCTGATGGGTTTCTTTCCCTGTCTTCATTTTCTCTCTCATAATTCTTACTTCTCTATGATATGTGTCTTGATTTTCCCTCATGAGACTTTCTTTCCCTGTGAGGACACCAAAAATGTCCAGTACAACTTAAGTAAAATGTAAAACCAAGAACGTCATGAAACTCAAGGGTTTTCACAAATGTGTATTTCACAATGAAATTACAGTATATAAATAAGAATATTGCCTGTTCATCAGAAAATAAGAGAAGAACAAAGAATATTACAATATTTGTGGAATCTGGAGCATAAAAGGCTCACTCTCAATTGAGAAGGACCAGTGTATGGAACTTAAGGCAAGATAGACGTATGTAAGTCCATGGGGTCTGATGGCATGCACTTAGGTGTGAGGCTGAGGGAGCTAGCTGATGCCATTGTGAGACCGCTGTTTTGTCTTTGACACATAGTGATGATCCAGAGATGTTGCTGAAAACTGGGAGAGCACATGTCATTCCTGTCTTCACAAAGAGCAAGAAGGAATTGCAGCCTGTTAGCCTCACCTCAATTCCTGCATGGAAAAAGTTTTCAAACACATGTATGACAAGAAGGTCATTGGGAGTTACTGGATGTATAAAGAGGAAGTCATGCTTGACCAACCTTATAACCTTATGTAATGAGGTGATTAACAAGAGAAGAGTAGCAAATGTTGTTTCCCTTGGCTTTAATACGGTGTTTAACATTTTCTCCCACAACATTTTCATAGACAAATTGATAAATTATAGATTAGATAAGTGTTCAGTGACATGGATTGAAAACGGGTTGAACAAGTAGGCCCAGAGGGTTATGATCAGCAGCACAAAATCCGTTTAGGGACAGGTCACAAGTGGGACCATACTTTTCAGCATCTTCATTAATGACCTAGATGATATGTCAGAGTGCACCCAAGTTTCCAGATGGTACAAAACTAGGAGGAGTTGATACAACACAGGGGTGTTCTGTCATTCAGAGAGATCAGACAGGTTGGAGAACTGGGCTTAAGAAAAATCTCATTAAGTTCAGCAAAAAGATGTGAAAAGTCCTGCCCCTGATGAGGAGTAACACCATGCATCAGTAATCATGGTGTGTGTGTGTGTGTGTGTGTGTGTGTGTGTGAGCTGGCTGGAAAGCAGCATTGGAGAAAAAGACCTAGGGGTCCTACTAGACAACAACTTGAACATGAGTCAGCAGTGTGCCCTCAGGACTAAACATCCTGGCTGGTTCCAGCCAGGACAGAGTTCATTTCTGCAGTAGCCAGGGTGGCGCATGGCAAAGACCTGGAGGTTATTTTATAACATTATTGTCAAGGGATGTGGGGAAGAAGAGGTCACTTCTGGGTTCCGCAGCATGGCAGAGGGAGCAGTTGGATATTGTTTGAAGTTTCTGTGATGAACAACAATGTTCACCTTTTTCTTGTACACCCTTTTATTAATATTGTTGCTGCTGCTGTTTGTTTTCTATTACTATTATTATAATTTTTCTATTATTATTGTTGTGTCCAGTAAATTGTTCTTTTCTTAACCCATGATCTTTACCTTTTGTGCCTCCAGTTCTCCTCTCTAGCCTGCCACAGGGGGAGAGGGAGGGGAGAATGAGCAAGTGGCAAATGGCTTGGAGCATTTCATTGGGGAGCACTAAATTGGGGAATACCATTCCTAAATCATGACTGCTGGTAGGTCAGATGACATGATTCTTCCCTCTCCTCAGCAGTAGTGAGACACATCTGGAGTGCTGAGTCCTGTCCATCATGTAGAAACTGACATATTGTTATGAATTTTGGTACCTAAAAAAGAAAATAATCATAATTTCATAGCATTTTGACCACCACCAGATAGCTCACAACATTTTTCCTACATTTTTCTCATTGATTTATTTAAGTTCTCCATTAAACTAATAAAATTCCATTTGCCCTTGAAATTTGTACTCTTCAGCTATGTATATATTTTCAGCACACTAAGTTTCTGTGATTACTGAGTAAAGCTCCATAATACTAAAGATGATTTTTTTTTTTTTAATGGCCCCTATTTTGTACAAGCAAATTGTTCCTTCACTAGAAGTGTTTAAATACCTACATAACTGACTGTGCCTCTATATTAGGTGTGTGGTGAGGTAAATGCTTCAATTGTTTAATCAACTAAACTACATGAAAATACTGCTTGCAGGATTATGGACAGAGGTAACCAAAGTCTACTAAACTGTTGAATGTTATCCCATATGTCTGACAATATAGATAAAGAAGCCTTAAAAATATTATTTTCTGTATGGTCAAGTGATAAGTAACAGATGGTGCAAGAAAACCTTCCCATTCATTTTCCTATTTTAAATTTTAAGGTGTTTCAAGCATGAATGAAGCATAGAATATCATGGACTGAATCATTTTCAGTAAAGATCTCAAAAGTACAGTCTTGTAATATGTTTTTTTCTAGAGTTAAGCTGTCCTGTCTGTCTGTCTCTCTCTCTTTTTCTCCATTAACAAATAATCAAGTCCACTTTGGACTATACCAGTGTAAAAACAAAGCAAGACTAAATGACAACTTTAAACATGAGCTGTTGCTTTGAGAGACAGCTCCCAAAGAGGGATAGTGGGAAACAAACTGCAAGTGTTACAGTTAAGCCTCAGACTAGACCTGTGAACATTGGAGGAGTTACTGGACTTACGTCTGGCTCTAAATCTCTTTTACTCAGTGCAGTTTGATATTGAGACCCATTTGAAGGCAGGTTATTTGATTTATTAAGTCAAAGTTTGGAGTAATGTCTTGACATTCAGGGCCAGTAGAGTGGACCATCCCATCCTGCTTACCATGAGGTATCTTTGAAAGTTGCACTCTGCAGCAGAAGTCTGAGAAAAAACTTGGAAACAAATCCAGACAGATTTAAATCTGAATATGTGCAAATACATGTAGGGATTCTTCTTCAAGAAGGCTGTCCGCACAATGCACTAGATAAACTTTATCATTCCTGAACTAATAGAGCCTTGAATCCTGAATGAACATACCTTACTTTCTGAAAGTGATAATTTGTTGTCCATCTCATTTTTACAAATGAGGGATGAAATCCCTGAATTTATACCCTTTTCAGTTTAGGGGATGATACTTGTGTCAAGGACCCTTTGCCAAGATATAAATCAGCAGGCACCCTGAACAGTTGTGGTTTTCTGAACCCAAGTGTTTGTGAAGTCAGTAACAAGAGCTCTGAGTGCAAGAAGTAGTGTATGAGAAAGCATATTCTCAAATGGAAAGGTATAGTAGTAGGGAGGGCTCCCACCCTTTTTTTTTTCTCTTGGTGCACAAGGTGAGATGTGTTTGAGTTCCACAAGAGAAGGCTGAAAGCTGGAGACCTCCCCTTCTCAGACTTATCCCTGTGACTACAATCCAACACTTGTTTCCCTGATGCTTTCCGAGAATAATGAATTTTGTATTCCTGGCTACACAGTAGCTCAGCCTCAGGAGAAGGAACAGTAAGTGCTTCACTCCGAATATTCATGGCACAGTGATTAGGTCACTCTTGAGGGTGATAGGAGAGGTGGATTCAGTCTCCTGTAAGATGATCAGGGCTGGGAATGAAAACCTCTCATTTTCTCAGTGAAACCACCAACACTCAAACCACCAGACTATTAAGCATAAGACAGTGTCACCTTTTCCCAATATCTTTCTCAGAAGAGGGCTAAAATGCTCTGGGTCCTGAGTGGATGGAAACACCTAACATCTTCTATTAATTTTTTGTACTCTCAGTGGAGAGACACTTAAAATATGAGTGGATTTCCCTCTGCTTATCTTCAGAGGCACACTCTTTCTCTCTCCACTGTGGTAGGCAAACTCCAGCCCCCTTTTAGGGCCAAACAGGATTTTGTGCATAACATCTAAATTAAGCACCTAAATGAAGTGTACAGGATTATATCCAGGAAAATTCAATCTCTTCAGACATGCCTACTGTGTGAGAAGAGTGACATTTGAACTTATTTTGCCAAAAAAATCTTTGGGGAGTCCTATGCTGAGACATGCAAGTACAGCAGCATCACTTTTGACCCTGACCGGTACTGAGCTGTTTAAACTTCTTTTGCTTGGGTCTTGCTAGCTCAGGCATTCCCTGCACTGTAGCCCATTGCATGAGAAGCCTGAGGATAGCATTTGATAACAGGAGCTAAGCATCTAAATCCATACTTATGTACACAAGAAGTAATGAGTTATTCAGAGGCAAAGGGCAGGCAGAGCCCCTGTCAATGTAATGAATATTTGGGGTACAAATGACCTCTGAAAATCAGGCCATTTATTTTAGTACCTAAAAATAGATTCAGATGTTTAATTTTACATATTCAGGTTGGAAAATTTTGGCTAGAGAGTAAATTAATTGCCTAAGGTCACACAGCAAGTCAATGTATAATGAGAAAGTAATAATGAGTGAAGAAAAAAAGGTATTTTTAATCTCTGTGGATTTATTGAATCCCAAAACTCTTTTAATAAAACTAAAAGTGTTCTTGAATATATCTGAGTATTTTGTTTAATTAGGGCTTAGCATTATTATTTAAAATGCTTTTATTTTTTAAATAAAAACATTATTTTTCCACATGTTTAACCCTGGTTGGTGGTATCTTCTTATTGCTATGAAAACAAAAGTCTCAGTCAAACCTTCAACAACAGATATTTTGTTGCATAAGTAGTTAATGAATGAGATATTTGATTACAAAGGGATAAGTAACCTCTCTGTAGCCTGCAATTAACATTTAACTTGATATGGTCAATAAGCCAAAGGAAGGGAGAGTAAACTGAATGAAAAGGATTTTTCTCTCATTAGGGGATCATCACACACATATGCTAGCAAAGTACACTGTTGTGATTGGCGATTTTGTTTGCAGATTTGTAAAAAGCTAAGCTTTCATTTGGTCTAAAAGGAATAAAAGAACCTACTCATTCTTCGAAGAAAAACAATACTTTAAAGCATCCAGATTTCAAGTGTGTGAAGATAATTTATAGCAGTCAAGTGCATTATTAGGCAATAATGGTATCTCAAGAAGTTAGTCACTCTGTTCCTGCTAAAATCCTGTGAGACTGGAGTGCCTAATTCCCTCACATGCTTTCTAGTTTTAATGAGTTCTTGCTTACACACAGACACAGCAAATGGTATCTGCTATATTCTTTTCATGCAAATATAAGCTAAACCCTTAGTGATATACTCTGATTCAAAATATATAAAATATCTGTCTAAAGCAGTTATGCAGTTCAAAGTCAGCTGTACAGTGCCTTTTTCCTGGGGCACAGAACTTTTCAAAGCTGTTTATTGTAAGCACAGCAATTAAGTGAGAACGGTCCCCACGTTAAGGTTTGAGGCTTGGGAAATACATGCTGGTTTTTTTTATTGGTGCCAGCTTCCTACATTACCTTGGCCATATAAGTTATATCATGACACTAAAGACTACACACTTCCCTCAACTGAAAGATAAATTTGAGTTTGCAAAATTAACTTTTTTCTTGTGTTTAAGGTAGATTTTCCTGTTGTGAAAAAATTCTAAGAGAAAAGGAACACAGGCAAAAGCCCAAACTGCTAATTTCATGGAACTTTACCTGACAGTATTAGGCAAATGAATATGTCATAATTCTGTTATCCAGAATTCTGTAACTATAGTTGGAGTTGTTTTTGTGTGTGTGTGTTTTCGTTTGTTTGTTTGTTTGTTTTTTTCCTAATTCATCTCCCTGATTCTTTTATCTGTATTTTTTTGCTAATGAAATATTTTCAATTTTTTTTCTTTTTTTATTGCATGATGCATTGATCTCCATGATCAATTCTAGTATTTGGAAGTGATTGGAACTGTGCTGTGGTACAGTACTGGACCTTCCATATAAAAGATATGCAAATATCTATACTGATCATTGTCTAAACATTTAAACATTATATGTACCGAGAGGAAAGTACTTGAACTGCTGATTCTTAGGATTTTTCAAGTTCACCATAAATGGGCTTGTCATCAAGGCCATGAAGAGATCAAACAAGTGACCTACAGGCAGGCTCCTCTGGCTAAATCGATAACTGCATGGAGTTGGTCTATGTTGAATTGTGTTTGTGGTATAAATTATTGTGTCCCACTTGGACACAAAAACATGTAAATTGATTCATTTTACATAAAAATTAGAGAGAAAAATTCCACATGATGGATTTTCTTATGTTCTTAAAAAGAATATAAGATCAGAAGGAAATATATTATTAATTTATTTATCTATTTATTTATTTTTGGTAGTATTTAATGTTAAGACAATGTGTGATTGCAATATAACAGTAAGTACAATATAAATTTAATATTATATTTTGCTACTTATATTTTAACAAAATATAAAGAAGCACCTACAGGAAGCTATCAAAATACAGAGTATTTTTGCTGTCATTGTCAGTGAGGGATTCTACTTTTATTGCTGTTTGATTGTTTTATTGTAAAATTTGCACTGCATATCCAATAAAAGAATAAAAAAGGGTTTTTTTCCCTACTTGTCACCACTGCAAACTAAATCTGGAACTTGAAAATGAAGATACTAGGCTTTTTTTTTTTTATACTCCACCCCTGACAATAAGTATTCTGAAGGGCAAAAGCAGTCTTAAATTACAGTATTGACTTTCTTCTGTTTTATGAATTCTACTTTAGGTTTCTGGTGTAAATCTGTGCCTTCAATGGGACAACACAGCTATATGCATCTAGGAGCAGAATTTGTACACCCAGGCTGAAGAGTGAACCTGCCATAGGAATTTGATATTGTGGATTGATGTGTTAAAAAACCCCCAAACCTTTCTCAGAGCTCTCTGCTTCTGTAGGACTGTCACTGGTAAAAAAGTAAAAGTTAGTCTATGTCAGTAAATGGATATTATACTGAATACACACAGGAAAAGTCAGTGTGATGAATACAATCGGGGCATTTTTAGTTGGACACATTAATGTTGCAGTTTAGGCTTTTAACTCCATATAGGTCAGTAGCAGTAATTAGTTCTACTCCATTACATTCTTATACTGGTTTGCATACACCTGAGTGCATAATATACATACTGCATGGTGGAATGAGATAAACATTGTGATGGTGTGTTTTGTTTCACAGCTTAAGACTACTGCATGCTGTGAACATCCCATTGTTGCTTTTGTTTTTAACCATGTTACTGTTAAAGGAATGCATAGACACATTGAGTCGAGATCGAGATGCAATTTCAGTCAGACAATACAGGGTAAAGAAGCATAGTTTGTACTCAGTGAGGATGTAGGTGAGACTTCTAGTGCCCTCAGTTTCTGTGAGGGTTCACAATTTCAAGACAGCTTCCAAAAAACTTTGTTTTCTCTTCAGATGAATTTGACCCTCCTTAGGTCTGTGCCGGAAAGACAGTTCTCAGCTATGGTCTCCATAACAGAGCTTAGTTAATCTTCTAGCCAGACTGGTTCCAGATCACTGAGTGCCTGAGAGAGATATGGTCCATGGCACGGACCATTATTGAAACCAGAGGCACCTTTAGGCAGTGAGGCAATCAGGGGTAAATGCAAGTAAATGGAGTTTGCCCACATTCACTGTCAGCAATACAGACTATACCCGCTTCTTGCTGCCTCACCTGAAAGACAAAACAAACTGATGAGATTACCCCATTTCACCACAGGCTTTAGTCTTGTTCTACTGGACAAAAGCCAGAGGCCTCAGTGGAAAATAAATGACAGCTTCACTGATAAAATTACAAATTAGAAAATTATCCATCTCTACACCCTGCAGCTCCTTTTTCCTCTTATGTATTTTACTTCCCTTTTTCTCTGCAATCCACAGCAGCACCGAAGGCTAGTAACACACTGTGGTTTGCAAAGATCACTGCAAGCTGGATGCCTCTCTAGCAAAGTAGAGCATGCTGCAGGCATGCCTGGCTGTCTGGTCCATGCTCCAGAATTTGCCCTGTTCACATCATAGGGTAGTAATAACTCTGCTGTGGTCAAAGTGAAGAGGGAACTGAACAGAGCTAAAGCATTTCAATTTGCATAGTACTTTTTCCTATTATTATATAAAAAATCTTAACTACCTTCTGACTTTGAAATTAATTAAAAGTTTGTGTTTATGCAGGATGTCAATATCTCAAAATGCTTAATGTTTGCTCTTCACTTAGGGCATTGTCAGTTTCCCCATCACTACATGGTGCACAAAAATTTCTTTAAATATTACATTTCATATGAACATGCAAGGACAACTACTTGCCATAATTTGAGGTTTGCTGCCTGTACAAAAAGAACTGAGTTGCCTATAAATATTTTAGAAGACAGAGGTAAAAGTACAAGTACTTATAAGTATTATATAAGTAAAGAACAGGTCAAAAGGAAGAAGATTTGAAGAATATAAAGAATATGTAGAACAGAGGGCCATGGCTGGAGCAAAATGGATCTCTGGCTAATTTAAAATAGCCATCATACACTTGGCGATTGCTAGTTATAGAATGGAAGAATCTGATCACTACTAGAGATCATTAGAAAGAGAAATATGCCATTCCCTTGTTTTGAAATCTTTATTAAGTGCAATGACCTGCTTCCAGCCTTCATCTTTAACAGACTTTTGACTAACAGCCCTTTGAGTTACTACCCTGCAGGGTTATGAGTCTACCTGCTTCTTCACAGAGGTTTGAGACTCCCGAGAGTCTTGAGACTGTAGTGTCTCTGAAAATGATCAGTGTCTTGTTCATTCACTCAAACACTACAAAGCCTCTCCATTTCTTCCTGTAGTTCCTTCACGGCCTGGCACAGATCTTCACCCACAGCACACCTTTGCAAAATAACTGTTTGTCTGTCCCAGCCTCACAAATCGGCATCAGGCACTCCTGGCGACCTGTGACTTGCAGAGGTGTGTCTGCTGTCAGCAGGTCTGTCTGGCTGGAGGCCTCTGACACTGTGACTCCTCCAGCTGCCAGAGACTGAGCTTTACAGTGTGTCAACACCATATCTGAGGAAACTCAAATTAGTATGTTAATAGGACTGGGGCTGAAAGAATCTCTTTTTTCTTCCTTACCAGCTACTTAGTCCATTTGTTACCTCTCTTGACTGCTCCTGGATGGTCATGGATGAGCCCTTTCTGTTTGTCCTGCCGTGACACTCTCACTGCTGTGTCATCCTTGCTGCTGTGCCATCCTTGCTGCTGTGTCATGCCTCTGTTTCCTTGCTCCTATTTGCCATACTCTGGGTCACTCATGCTCCCTGGAGTCATTTAAATTTTCTTCAGTAGCTTCCAGTGGTGCTTCCTTCTCTCTCTGGCTGCCAAGGTCTTCCAGGTCATGGGGCTGCTGCTTGGGTGTTTCTGGACTCAGGAACCCCCCTGTACAGCCATCTCGCACCCCCTGAACCTTCCTTCACTCATGGCTGCCCTAAAGGAGCAAGCAAGCAGGTCACATTACAGAACCCAGAAATTCAGTCTAAACAATTCATGCCTAACTTTTCAGACAACTTAAATCCATCTGCATGTGTTCAGGACAATATTGGTTTCTCTAGGACATCTGCTATCAACTCCTCAAAGCTAAGATGATTCAGGTACTGCTGTGCAAGGGCAATTAGCAGTTGACAGAGAGCTCTGTGAGCCTCTAAGGGTCTTTGATTCAAATATTTGTCCAGCTGGGCCTCATGTGGGAGCTATGTGACAGCACATTCTCCTGTGTGAGTGCTCATACTTTCTGGTTCAACCAACTTGGAAAACAAACAAAGAAACTTCTCTCAGGATGGCTTCCCCTTGGTTTCTACCAAGATACTTAGCCCTTGTCTTCATGTCCTGGAGCTGATGCAAAAACTTTTAGCTCTGTTTAAATGCTGTGAGAAATGGAAGTTTTACACATTTCTGAGAAGAGCAAGATACATGCTCATCTTTCCTAGCATGAGTGAGCCTATTCAGATCTGCTGCCCTGCAGTAGTGAAGCATGCTGCTCTCATGGAATGCTAAAAGGTATTTGACAAGCTGCATGTCAGTTAAGCCCATCATTTTAAACACTTTCTATACTCACTTTTAATGTTGTATCTTTCTCTTAATAAAGGGTATACGTACTTTAATAATAAGAGCAATATACTAAAGACAGTAAAGTATGTACTATTTGATATTATTTAATATTTATACTGTTTGATAACAGCTATTTCCTCCACAGGAAATGTGAATAAGGAACCCAATGATAACATCCACTGCACTACAGGAGAAGGCTTTCAGTACAGTTTATAAATCATATTGTGCTGTTTGGGGAGCCCTAAAGGTACTGGAAGCCTATAATGGAAGCCTATATTGGAAGCCTATAATGCATTAGAAGCCTTTCAGTTTTATGCATTTAATGTTTTTCCTTGGTCTGCTCTGATGTGGAAAATAGGAAGCACAACCTTACTCGTTTTGAAAGTTTCTAGACTGTGATTCTATTGCTAAAGGTACAATTTTATTGTTTTGTTTGCAATATAGGACAAATATATTCAATGAAAGTCAGTAAAGTAACAACTAGCCATTTAGCCATTGTGTGTTTTGATAGAAGCACAAAAAATATGTGCTCAAAAAATATGGTTCTGTCTACTTGGTTAGGGATGTCACACTTCTTGTTTCCTGGATCTTTGTATGTCTTACCCCAGCAAACAGATATGAAAATAAAAGAAAGAGATTAAAAAAAGCAAATTGATGATGCAGAATGAGGAGAAATAATACAGGAAACTGGAACTAACAAAGAAAGTTTGCTTCATAGTGAATTTGTGCCATTTTAAGTTTCAGTTTTTTAACCCATAGTATTGGTCTTTTCAAAGGAGTGAAATACTTTATCTTCTTGACAGAACAAATTGAGTGGAAAATTACATAAACCCCTCAGCAGATGTTCTTTCCCACATTGTTTGGGAATTTATCCCCGTTACATAGTTCTTCTAAGGCCCATGCCAAGCTGAATGGGGACATTAGCAAACTTGTAGATACGTTTAAGTGAGCAGTATGCAAATATTCTCTTACCATCTCATTATTTTTCAGTGCTAGTCAACTTCACCATGATATTCTAATATTTTCTAATATTTTTTTCATCAAGAATATCTCTGTGTAGGTGCTAGACATATTATATCTCCATTGCAAATCCAATAAATGAGAACCTGTTTTTTTTCACTGAAGCAAAAGCCAAAGTCCAGACCTCTATAAATTCAGTTTGCTATAATGAATGGGTCTTGGAGTCAAAGCTGTCAGGCAACAAACAACAGGAAAAAATAACCCAATTCCAGCTCCTACCGCCTGCAACATATCTATAGCTGCATAGCATACTAATTTCTGCAAATCAGATGGTATCTTCAAAATTATAATGCACACCAGCGGGTTAAGCATCTGTATAACAATAAGATTTGTCATCCATCATTCAGTGAACAGCATAAGGCAGCTTACTGTCATCTAGTGCCAAGTGACATCTATCTAGATTGTCTTCCTGTCCATTTGACTTTAAACCTTGCTGCAATCTTTGATCAAGTCTTTTATTTTTAATTATTATTCTTATTTTTTTAATGTTCTAGTAAAGCATACACAAAGTTTGTGAATGAAAACAATGACATATGTTATAACCAAGGCACAATGAAAATCTATTCAATAAATATCCATTATCCCTGTTTATTCATTAAAAAAATTAGTGAATTTCACTAATGAAAGTCCCAGCAGAATATCAAGAGAGATTTACAGCCCAAGCTGAGGAAGATACATCTGCAGCTGAGAAGTGCATGAAGACATATACAGGATTCTGGGGATAAATCAACAATCCCATGCTCTGGAGTGCATTCACAAAGAAATTAAAGACTACCTGCAGAGAAAAATGTCTCAGCTGTTTTCCCTGTATTTCCTTGCTCCTAAAAATACATCGTGAATTGGGACAGTGGTAAAAAAGAGACTGAAGAATTGCAACAATAGATGAATAGTAGTGGAAGTTTTCTCCACTGGGATTAATTAATTAGTCTTCCTTGGCCTAGGAAAAATGGCATAAAGCAGATTCATTGGATCTGAGAATTGGACAGAGTCTGATGTTTTTAAATAGAAGCAGCAATTTACACAAGAGAATACTCGGGAGAAATGTGAATTCCTTTTATAACAGATAAATGTTGTTTCTGATGTTTCCAGTAACAGACTTAAAGAAGATGATTTTGGAAATGAAACATTACTGAACTTATTAGTGGCTACTCTTAAATGATTCCTGGAATACTATCTTGATGAGGTGAGATTGCCAGCCACATCGGTGCAAAAACCAGTAACACTATATGAAAAGGACATTTTCAATAGTATCAGGATAAATCCAGGAAAGAAGAAATAAACTTCTATTTAACTAACTGTAAGGAAGAATACTTATCATGACCTTTATCTGTTATTATTAGAGAGAAACACGGGAGTAAAATACTATGTTAAATGGGTAAGCAAAAAGAAATATATAAATCATAATGCTCAGAGATCTTGGATCTTACTGTGATTACTGTTCTAAATTTTTCCAGCATAAATGTATGGAACACTATTCTCTTGTAGAGCCTAGCTGAAAGGAGTTGTGTTAATACACCTCTGTTTTTCACGTGGTGGTTGCAAAGAGTTAATCCATACCCATACCCATATATATGGATCTCATACAAGAATTTTCTATTTTCCCATCCCTGTTCCTTAGTGACTCAACCCATGGGGACGACAGGCCCCTCTGTTGCTCTTACTCAGCCAGGAGGCCAGTGGCCTTCATGGGAAACACTGCTGAAGGCTTACAATGCAATCACTGAGCAGTCACAGATCTGGTTAAACTGGTTCATGTGAACACATTCAAACCATTTTTAGTAGGCATATACTCAAAGGAATATCTCACTGACTGCCAGATTGTTATGATACAACCTCTACCTTAAGACCAAGAGAGTCTAAAAGAATAAAGAGGAAATAGTAAGCTTTTGCTATGATCTTATCCATAAAGCTAAAGAAGACAAAAACGAAATTTGAAAAAACATGGTAGAAGTTTTCTAATGTCTCACATGCAACTTAATTAACAGAATAGCAACAGGTGACAGGTAAATTTAGGTGATGCAGCTCTCTCTTCATTAACAGATGTTAGAGTCTTCTTTTCATGTCCCTTTTACTGGGAGAAATACAAGCTGCACTTTTCAAAAACATTGAAGTTTTGAGTTCAAAAGTCACCCAGGCCCAGATATGTAAAAGGATTTATGATATGTCTTCACCTTCTGTTGAAAAAAATCTAGGTAGCGTGATTGTTAAATCCTTTCCTATTTGTGCGCTAAAGTTGCATCCACAAAAGCACTTGTGCTGAGGACTGCTTCTTTAGCTTTCCTAATACAGCTGTTTGTCTTCTTCACTCCAAGCTGAACAGCCAATTGAGTTTGATGCTAGGGTCAGCATAAAACATATGGAAAGGTTTAGACTCTTGGGAGACAATGGAGCATGTGCCAAGAGATGCTTGCAGTAATAGATAGAAGACGTCACAGGAACAGTGTGCCATACATCCTGGTATGCTAAGGTTGCAGAAGGTAGCACAATTTTTTAACCAGCTTTCATTGTTTTAAGCGTAAATTTTACAACTGTTAAATATGAGAATATATGCTTACCAATGATTCCCTAATTCTTAGACCAGAGTTCTGGACACTAGGCTATATGGACATGCTGCATGTAGCCTTTGCCTGGCCCACTGAGAAGATTTTCTGAAAAACTGGATGGCTTCTCTGATGCTAATTTAAAGGTTATTACTCAAGAATTTCAGATACCAGTTTAGCAGTCCAAGTAGGGAATTAGTTTGGATTTCCACACTGAAATAATTTCACCGACTTAAAGCATCTACTGTATTGTTTGAAATCCAGGACCTAAGCTGTGTAAGAAGAATTTCTATGTTTCCATCCTATGTTATTGTGTTTTTAAGTTTGAACATGGAAAAAATGAGATAAACTCCAGGAACCTTATGACAAAAAGTAATATTTGACTTTGGCCTGAAGCCGTCATCTCTGTCACAGCACAGAATTTCTATTGGCAAAGCTATAAAAAAGAAAAAAATTCAAGTCCCGACTGCACTAAATAAAATGTGTACAGGAGAATTTTGACTAAATATTATACAGTTCCTGAAATGAAAGAAATAAAAATAATAATTATCTATAATCTATGTATTAGATACTCAAATGGTAGAACTGAGCTCTACATTGTTCCAAAGAGGTGCCAATTTTCATGACCTGATTTGGTCTTCCTTCTTTCCTTCTTTCCTTCTTTCCTTCTTTCCTTCTTTTCTTCCTTCCTTCCTTCCTTCCTGCCTTCCTTCCTTCCTTCCTTCCTTCCTTCCTTCCTTCCTTCCTTCCTTCC
>JAWWEE010000105.1:77728976-77764223 GCA_035221455.1 Xenops minutus | reverse complement strand
GAAAAGAAAAGAAAAGAAAAGAAAAGAAAAGAAAAGAAAAGAAAAGAAAAGAAAAGAAAAGAAAAAAGAAAAGAAAAAAGAAAAGAAAAAAGAATATTCTGAAGGCGGGAAAATAAATCTGTGAACAGCCATCTACCAGTCATGTCATTCTAGGAAATAGAAGATATGCAGACACTCATATTGTCTATAAATACTCAGAACTGTCACTTAGCCCAAACCTGTCAAAATATACTTTGGTTGCTATTAACTGTTTCTCTTTCTACCATTTCATAAGACTTTTTATCTCTTATCTACAGGAGAGAAGTCCAAGCTAAGGGTACAGCATTTCATTCATGAAATTCGTGGTTGTAGCAGGTGGGTACATTTGTTCCACACTTTGAGAGCATACAGAGTTAGAAAAGTTTCCTACCACCTTCAGGTTTGCCTACACCTGAATGTTTCAAAATCAGTTACTGAGGCCTGGCATTCATACCAGGCTTAAAAAACAAGTGAAATGGTTTCCTAGGAAATATATACCCTTTCAGTTTTGCTCATAATGTCATGGGAACTGCTGTATTGAACTAGATCACTTGTTCCTCTAATCCAGGAACAGCACTAGCTGTAAGTAATGCCAGTTTCTTCAAAGCAAAGATTCAAGAAACTCTGTAGTGAGCCTCTATTTAATTATCTGGCTGACGAATGGATCCTTTTTTATGCTCTTTAAAAAACTGTTTATGTCTGAAGCATAAAATATTTCAATGTTTTTCCAAAAGATTTGCTTTAGTTGTGTTTTAACACTTTTAACTACAAATCTGTATGTTATTTTGTCCATACACATATCTAAATCCTTTGAAGGATTCACCTGTGACAATGAGTTCCACAGAATTCTTTTTTTTTTTTTTTTTCTTCCTCCGAAATACATATTTTGATCCATTCTGGCTTTTCTTCCTTGCCATCTCAGTGATTACCAGTTATTCTTGTGTTCTGAGGAAAGGCAGACAGGATTTGACAAAATATCTATTAGTATGCCATAAAAAGACATCAAAATTTTCTTTGTTCCAGTGCTATTTAAACTACATGATTTATTCTTCTTATTTACCCTTTCTATACACTCTCAAATTTATCAGACCCAGAAGAGAACTCTCAGTTAGTGCCATCAGTTTGGAAGAGATTTCCACTAATTTCATGGGGCAAAAAAAGCAGTGAATTCAAGGGAAAACACAATTTACCTTTTTCCACATTCTTAATGTCTTCAGTAAGAAATACAGAGAAATTTGAAGAGGAAAAAAAATGTTAATATAGGACAGATAATTCTAAAAGTATGCTACTGTGGTGACATCTACCCTTTCTGCCCTAATTGTCAGATTCTGTTCTTCTCTTTTGCTGAACGGGGTGGTGGAGAGAAGGGAACTTATTTTATCCAGGAAGTCAGCAGGGAACAATCTTTTAGGAGCAGCAATAACAAGAGATGAGGAACTGTGGCATTCTACAGAAATTACAGACACAACAGCATGTTTTTCTTTCCCTTTGCATACATGTATGTGAGAAGGAACTAGAAATCCCTCAATTCAGAGCTTAACCCATCTGGTCAAACCCAGGCATGCAGACGATATTCTGAGTTGAAAGGGACTCATTTGCCCAGCTCTTAAGCTGGCCTACAACTTTGGTGTGATGAGCGCCATACTCTAACCAGCTGAGCTAACCTCAGGGTCAGCTCTAGGAATATATGTCTGGATGGATTGTCAGACAAAATATGTGGGCTTAGATGGGGGAAGGGGGAAAATTGTGAAATAAGTGGACAGTATAATTTGGACTTCTCAGGAGCAGAAAAGTTTCCACGTAGGCAAATACCACATACTAAACTGCACTAGAACGTAGTCATGTCATGTTTGGTGAGGGATGTTGACCTTGGAATATATCCTTACAGGCCTTCGCAAAGAGGCATGCTCAGACTGCTACACTGAAAGTCAGCACCATGCACCTCACTGTGGCTGGTGTGTTGGTGCTTGAGCTCAATGATTGGTAGGAAGTACAAGCTGATGCTTATCACAGTTGTGACAGTATTATTTTTGGA
Organism: Xenops minutus; assembly: GCA_035221455.1. Lineage (NCBI taxonomy): Eukaryota > Metazoa > Chordata > Aves > Passeriformes > Furnariidae > Xenops > Xenops minutus. The sequence continues at coordinate 77,762,170 of JAWWEE010000105.1, read as the reverse complement.
CCCTGAGCACAAGCAAACTGCACTTATGAAGTGTATTATTTCAACATATTCAGCTTTCCTAAAAAATGTTTCAAGTTAACCCCAGAGTAAGCAGAATTTTCACTAGACTTTTGTCACACTGGACTGCAAAAGAGAGCACAGTGGCTTGAACTGCATTTTCCATAAGCCCTTACATAATTAGATAATTAATTAGAAATTAACTATTTTGAAGAAGTTGGAAATTGAATAGAAGATAACTAACTATAATTAAATAATTTAGATTTTCACAAGAGGAATCTTTTATCTTTATTTTGCTTAACCCTTTCAGAAATGTTGGCATTTCAGAACTTAAAATTTTCGTCAAAGAAACCTTGTCAAAGCAAGGTCTTAATCATGATTCTCTTGTTATATTTTATTCTATAGGACCTATACATTTTGTTTTGCCTTAGACTTCACTAAAATGATTGAACTTTCATAAAACTCTTCTGAGGAAAGGAATTTAATTAAAAAAAAAAATCTATTTTTTTTTCCAACTGACTCAGCCCAGGACTATGAAAACAGTGATAATCCTGGATGTGAATATTACTCTGTCAGTGTGCTTCTATAAGTCCATGGTGCAGAGCCCTCACAGCACAGCTGTGTACTGCAGTCAGGAAAAAAAACAGGGGCTGAAACGGCTGTGACAGAAGAAATCTCTAATGTTCCTAGAGCACCTATGCTTTGACCAGCAGCACAGTATGTGGTATGGGTTTATTGTACTTTATTGTACTTATAAAGGGTTCATTTGTCTGATACAGACCCATGCATACAGAAGCCCTTTGCCAGTACAGTACTGAGCATTGTTACTGTAGACATAAACTCAGATTGTATTAGCTATGTTCAAAATGAAGAAAAATCTTGTGGAGAAAGGACTGTGCTACTAAATTACTCTCAGTGGTGATCATCGAACCTGCAGGAATCAGGTTGATCTGTACAAAAAACTGGCATCCAAAGAAAGTAGAGACGGAGAAGGCAATGCCTCCAGAGTTAAGCACAGACTGTGTCCTAAAGAGGTGGAGCTGCCATGGTGAGTAAAACCTGATGAACTGTTCTTTGGTAGATGGTTTGCTACCTCACTGTGATTTCAGTAGCTGGTTTCAGCAAAATGGAGCAAGAAATTTAAAACTTGATCCTGTAGGACAACCTAAGTTGCTCTTGAAAGCTCTGGCTGCTCCAATGCTTGCTGGGTCACAGTGCTTTCCCACCACGCCGTAGGTTTTTCCAGTGTAGAAGAATCAAAAAATAAAATCTTCTGTCTTTATCTATCCTGACCCTGAATAGTCCTAGTTTGCAGAAGGGCTGTTGAGGCAGAAGATGAATCACAGTCAGATAAAGGCTTATTAGGTCATCTGAGAAAAAAAATTCTAACAGCTGTACCTAATCCTGTGAATATTTCTTGGGATTTCAGACGATACAAACTAACTGCACGGGAAGTTTGCTTTTGCACTTACTATTGTGTACACCGTGCATTTAGTCAAAGGCATGAAGCTATCTCATCCTAGTTAGAAATTTTTTGATAGTTTTCCCTTCAGGGCCATGGGAGCCATAATATCCCATCCTCTGCTATGGGATACAACTGTAATGGTGTATTTGTCTCTCTTCCCCACAAGAAATGGAACTCATCTACTCTTGAGCTGAATGACTACAAATGTCTTAAAACTACCCCTGTTTCTCATAGGTATACTTTCTGGATGTGTACTGTGTCATCCAGAAATGGAGTTCCTCATATTTCAAAAGGGTGCTGGAAGGCACACATCTTTCACAAGGCTCGCTGAGAAATAATAACATCAGAATTGCTGCTACTGCCTATAGCTGCTATATCTGTGAAACAGCTGGACCTTCTGGCATCCTGATTCTCCTTTTATGGACGGACAGAAATGGTACCAGAAGCTAAGAGGAACTGTTGGATGCAGGGGAGCAGGACTAATCAGTAGCAACTCAGCATCAGACCCTGTGTCTTTCTTACATTAGCATGGAGTGAGCAAAGTGAAGTTCTGCTGTGGGGGGATGATGACTTCTGTGAATGTTGCAGACATCAAAAGAATTTATCAAGAATATATCTTCTCATGCAGAAGTTAAAAAACTGTCCCTTGATTTCTAATCTTCCTGATTTTGACTCACTTGGTAGTGGTCAGATGTTAATGTCCTTGTTTTCCTTTACCAGGACTGATTAGGAGAGGAACTACCAATTTGTTTTTTCTCTCTGCCATTGTTTTACTCAAGAGCAATATAAACACCTAAGTGGGAATGTCATGACTGAAGGAGAATTAAGCATACTAATCTGCTCTCCAAGCCAGCCATTAATATACTATATATCCTGTCTTCACTTCACTTTCATATTCATTACTTCTTTAATGAAAAAAAAAGATATTTTAATGGTCAAAAAATTCTAAATGATTAATGGTACATCAGTTAATGACATTTTAAAAGTATTTCAGGCTGGAAATGTGACACTACAATCATTAAAAATCAGATTCAATTTCCAAAGGTCCTAATCTTAAACTTTATACTGCTGGCAGAAACATAAAATGATATCCCGTAAGTGCGGGTGCTTCTGTATGATGGAAAAGCTCAGGAGTTTTGTGAGCACTGCCAGAAAATAATGTGTTCTCGGAAATTCTGGAAGTTGAGCAGGAAGATAACTGATGAGGATAAGACAGGGCAAATGAACAAATTGTTCAGTATAGAGGAATGCTTAATATAGAGGGATCTTTTTCTCTGAGACATTGTTTGGGGTCCAAGAGTAGCATAATGACTCCAAATGGATAAAAACAACAGTAAATCCCATTCTCATGCATTATGCATAAGCTCTCGCTATTGGAGTTTACACCACCATCTGGTGTTTAATTATTCCCGCTTTACACCACACGGTGGTGTGAATCTAATGAAATGAATATGTACATTATAATAATTTGGTGCATAGATTCTGGTTTGCTAATTATTAGGTGCCAGGCATCCTTTTCTAAAGCTGAAAGTTGAAATTCATTCTAAAAAATAATCGTTTCTGTAGGCTTTCACTGGCAAATACAACGACAATTAATTGTTCCATTCTCTAAAGATCCATTATTCTTATACAGCTGGTTGAATTTCTCTAACATCTGTACAACATAAATTAATTATACAGTAGTGTCAGAATTCCCATTCTTATACACTGTCAGTATTACTAGAAAGTACCTTTTCTATAATGTTAGTAGTTTAAAAAAAGTTACACATACACACACATATATATATATACACACATACCTTCGTATTGGAGGACTCTCATCTTGCTTGCTGATACAATGGCTGTCTCTATACACACAAGGTTTTGTTATGTATCCAGATTATTATTTTTTCACATTATCACCTGTAGGCCATTAGATTTCATTCTGTCATCAGTGTATCTGAAACCAATATCCTGTGTTATTAAATTCATTAGGATGGTAGTTTCTACCTGGCAATAAGCCTTGTGGTGAATAGTGAGAGTCCTCAGCAAGTGCAGTGTTCCCAATGCTACTAGAAAGGAAGCTGAAAATTGATCAGGTCCTCCTTTAACAAATAATACTGTCCACATATTTTTCTGTAAGCAAATGTTTCTATAAACTAAGATACAATGTATGGAAATTCAATAGGGATTTTCTGTAATAATAACAAAGAAAGCTTGGAAGGCTTTAACAGTGTGTTCAGCAGTGTCCCTTTTCTACCAAATGATGATGGTTATCTGGTAAGAATGCTGTTAGGGGATGTTCAGATAACCACTGTACCCAACAGTGTAATCCTTTCTCACAACTCACAAATTTTAGCTTACTTTTCTGTTTTGATAAACTTTTTATCTCAGCAAATTTTCAACTTATGAGCAAACTCACAAGACTGGTTATGATATATGGCATGAAAAACATGTCTATAAGGTGCAAATGTTTATATTTGAAGAGATATTTGAGAAAATAAAGCAAAGCAGGATAGTGAGAGATTCTGAGAGCCTAGAACAAAAAGCATTTTGATGTAGTGTTGTAGTTGTTTTCTCTTTACCTTTGAAACTTTCCCTATTAGTTTTATCTATGTTTTTTTTTTCCTTGATCTGTGTTTCAATAATCTTAAAAAAAAAAAAAAAGAAAGAGAAAAAAAGGAATTAGAAACCCATATTCAGAAAATTTTTCATATTACCTTGACAATTCAAGTGAGCCCATCTTTTTCCTTTCTTCCTCCTGTTCATGAGAACTTTGATAGCACATATTAATTTGCAATCAATGCTTGTTAGAAAATATAGAAACCATCACAGGTCAGAAGAATATTTTTCACTCTTCTGCAAGAAACAAAAAAGCCTTGTTAAATTTTTCATTCATTGTTATGTACATTTTAATCAAGAATATTTTCAAATTTTCATAGGTTTCAGTGGTATGTTTATAGTACACATATTTCTGCATACATTGCAGAAAAAGTATGTATTATAATAGCAAAAACATTCCTTTAAAATTTATACTTATCCATATCACAAAAGAAATTCTTTCAAATTTTTATAAATACAGTTGAAGTAAAGCTACTAAATTCATTAATGTCACCAAATCTGAATGCTAACAAAATATGTTATTATTTACAGTATCAGTAACTAGGCAAGTACTCTTTCATTTTGATTTTGTTGGAAAAAAGAGCCAAATGCCATTATATTTATGATTTTTCAAATATCCATAATTTGAATATTATAAAAGCTGAACAAATTCAAACATAAGACATTTCTCTACAGTCCCAGTGGGTGACAAAAAGTAATGTTTATAAAAACAAAGAATTTTCAGATACAGACTTTTACTTTTCGTGTGTAAAACTGTGACAGAAAGCATTCGTATGGGGCAGTGATTGTCTTGGAAACAAGTCTGTTGTTTTTTGGGGTTTTTTTGGTGTTTTTTGTTTTTTTTTTTTCTTTTTTTAAGAGAAAAATTAACAAGAAGATAGCAAAAAGTCTGGCAACATCTACCATTTTCTTTTGACACAGAATATGTTGTTTCCCAACTTCTCTTCAGGGAACAGAACTATTTTGCATTCTCTGGTCCTGGAGAAAGTGGGGATATTGTGAAATTTGTATCAGCATTTTTGCTGATTTTGCTATTGTTAGCAGGGATCCTCAAAAAGTGTAGGTCATGTTTCTAGTACTTGAAGAAATTAGGAAAAGGACTGCATGGGGTTAAGCTTAGTATTACCTCATCAGCATTCAGTACCACTGCTATGCAATGAAGGAGAAAAAAATAACAGAGAAACATGAGAAGAGGAACAGATAAAAGGTAGGAAGTCAGAGGGAAAACATGTTGTTTCTTAATTGAGCTGGAGGAGGGGAAAATGTTGCTTGCAGGTCTCTTTTGATGAGAAACCTTTTTGTGCCTATGACTATATAGGTTAAAAATAGGGTGCTATGTCTGATAGACAGTCACGTTGTAACTCTTCTGTGGTAAATCAGTGGTGAAAATTCAGGCAGTAAATAAGAGGAGTAAGTGAGGAAAAATGTAATTTAGGAATGTGAATATTTCTAAGAAGCACAGGATCAATTCATCTGAGTTAAGGCATCATAACCCCTTGAAATCACTGAAGCTTTACAAGTTTGCCTCAGCTGAGATCTTTACTCTCTTCTTTCTTCCTTCCAGTGTCTCAGTCTCTTTCTCCCCACTACATCTCAAAGTGTCTCTGATGATGTTTGTAGTTCTACACTGTAATTTTTACAGTACACAAAATGGCAAGTGGGAGTGACCCCACCAACTTGTAAGGGTATTAAATTCAGTGTTAAGACGTTGTCTCATACCTGATTTGTTTTCCGAATATCACATATTATTGATATTTCAAGATCACCTTTTTGGTTTTCTTCCCCTTTCCCTTTTTGCTTTTCAGGCAACTACATCCTTACTTCTTATCTGGGCTAGACTAGAATTAAACTCACAAGAGTGAATTCTGAGATGGAATTTTCAATATATTTCATTTGTAGACCCAGAATAAACATGGAAAGAACAGCCACTGTAATGGCATTTTGGCACTTCACCTCACAGGTGGCAGGGGAAAATACAGAAACTCAAAAAATAAACAAAACCACCCCTTACTAGCAAACTGGTAAACTAAATGTCCTTGAACTTGGGCTTGGGGCAGAGGTTTGATACTGCTCTTATTGTAACTAATCCTAATGCAACGTTTTCTAATTATAGAGCAAACATTCCTTCTCGGATGGAGCTGCCTGTCAGCCCACTCTACAGGAGAAATTGCCATATGGACTGCTCTGCAGACGGCTGGGCAGTGGCATGTGTACAGCTGTGCAGGACGAGCACCCAGGTGTTTCAGCCTGCCTGTGATAGGCAGCCAGCAGGCAGTTCTGCAAGGGTGGGGAGGATACTCGGCAAGGGTGAAAGAAATCAGCAAGATGGGACTTGACAGGAAATAACAATAATAATAATAATAATAAATAACATTAATGAATAAAAATAAAATGCCCTTTTTTTTTTTTTTCCCCGTCAGATCAGGATTTTGCACTCCATGAGGAACCAATTCTGATTTTGCTAAGGCTTTGATGAGACTCTAAATGAGAAATGTGAATATAACACAAGGGTAGGCACATATGAGGTAGCTCAAAATCATGTTAAAAATAGCAATAAGGATGGAGTTGCTTTGGCTGCCACATGAATAAGTGAACATATCCCAGACAGGTAGAACTAATTTCTATCCCCAGATTTTCTCAGCTTTCATTCCTGGATACACTACTACCTGATTCCAGCGACTCAGGTGACGCCTTCCAGAGTTGGAGTTGAAGTCTTATGCTAAATATTAGGCTATAGGGAATACAAAGTCACCTCACTGACTGTATCCAAGTTTCTTTTGACTTGTGCTGGTGAAACTGCTATGGAAATCTGAGCTTCTTTCTGTCACAGCTGAATCTGGAAAAGCTACATTTTATGCTACTGTCAGCTAAATCCCGCACACAGCTGCATCCAGATTCAGATATATCCATATACAGAAATAACAGTGCTGTCAAGCTTCCAGCACAAAGGAAATACACATTGAAAAAGATACTACAAAGTGCCAGAGCGTGTTTTATGTTATATAAAATTACTTATTACTGAGTATTTGCATTGCTTGCAAAGCTTTAGAAATGCTTTAAAGGAAGCTTTAAAATAATACATGAATAACTTGAGGGTTTTCTTTAAAATAAAGAAAATTTCATGTACATATTTTATAAAAGGTGAAATGAGTGTATGTTTCACCATTTCAGTGTTAGAAGATTGATTTTTATCCAAAATCAGAATCAATGCTAAATATTTCATTGCTGTTACAGAAATTTGGAGTACCTGTAAATATTTTTGATTATGAGTAAATATATGTGGACTGATATTTTGCTTTGGGCTGAAAAACTTAAAAGAAAGTTTTGAGAAAAATACATTCTAAACCCAGTGAAAACTAGCATCATAGGTAACAGATATGTAATTATATTAAATGTAAAATAATACATTAATGAAAGCTAATATTAACTTCTTTATTTTCAAATGTTCTATATACACTATTGAACTTGTATATTGTGAAAAAAACAGGCAAAATTAAGAATTTCAGCCTAAGAATCTTTGAACTTTAAACAGGTGAGGATTCTCCACTTCTTAAAAATATCATCCTAAGCCTGGTGTACTTTTGAGTGATATAGCACAACGGCCAGTGTGTCAGGAGTCTAGACCAGTGGGAGTCTGGGCTGAAGAATGAAGTAGAAGTGAATTAAATGCACTTGAGTTTTGGTCATTAGTTTTTAACAAATCAGAACGTATTAATCCTCTTAATCTTGACAAGAATTGAATGTTATAGAAAGTTAAATGTAGGACCCATTTAATCTACGGGTAATTAAATAAAAATTAAACTTCCCTTGGACTTTCCCTCCCATTCCATGAAGACTTAGAAATGAGAAACGTTGCCTTCTGGATATGCCTCTCTCTCTCTCTCGATTACAAAAGGAGACCTGACAGGTTTCTTAGGCTAGGCTTTTACATAGCTGCACTAAGAGAGATGAATACCATCTGCGGGGTGAGATTTTCAAAAGTGCTCACATGACTTCAGTATTCACTTTTTACAGGCTTTTCAGAAGTCTGTGTTTCTAAAATACTTATATTTGGAGTTTATTTGAATTCCTATTGAATGAATAGATAGGCACATTAGCAAAACCTAAGTAAGTTGATTATATCCTTTAGTTCTCGCTGTGTGTTTTAAGCATACCTTACGATTTCTTTGTTTTTGTTAGCTCATACTTAGAAAAGCAGTGCAGAAGATGTATGCATCCTGATGAGGATACTGACTTCGAAAGTACAACAGAAGAAGAAACATAGTAGAACCTTGAATAAAGCTACTGAGAAAAAAACACAAAAAACAACCTAATGAATTTTTATAGCCACGCATACAAAAGATTTCCTTCTGTAACTAGGGACTAGTGATTATTTTATAGTCTGAGTCATTAAAGTAGTTCTTGTATGTACACTAGCTAAAGAAAATTGCAACCCGAATTCAGAATAATACCTGTCATGTCTATTTGATTATTAAATATGATTTGCCTAAAGAATAGTATGTAATATTCTATTATGTATATTCTACTGACTATATTCCTAAGAGCAGGGGTTATGCTCCAGATGAAATTTTGATGCACTCTACAAAGATTTCATACTTTAGTGATAATGTGCACCTTTGTTCATAGCACTTAACAGGTTGCACAACCCTCCACCTCATCACTAACTGCAGGAGACAAGGTTAAAGCCCTTGGGCACCTAAATTCCCAGTAGTGGAGTCTCCTAGATGCTTAATCCTGGCATGCACAACAGTTTAATTCTGTTAGCATTAAACAGCGAGGTGCCAAGATCCTGTCTAAATCTCAGCTTGATTAATAAAACAGGTATTTCCAGAACTGTTGTACCTGAGTGGATTAACAGTGTAGTCAGTCTGTAAGAAAGGCATAGCTGCTATACCATTAAAGGAGCCATTCAGTGGTTGGTGAGGTATGAAGGAGCTAAGTTTTCACTTTGCTTCTGACTGTATCCACACCTGCCTGAGGGTACCACTGATAAGGTGTTCCAGGATGGGAGTTTCTCATCCTCTTCTGCCTCATTTTGCAGGAAGTAGTTGAATAACAAAGGAGCCAGTTGGAGAGCAGAGCAATTTTCCAGCCTGCCAGTTAGAGCACTCACCTGGAATATGGGATCACTACCTTCTTAAGGAAACATAAATAATCCAGAAAGGGTGAAACAGCTTCATCATGTAGAAATGGAAGTGTTCCCTGCTCTTTAACCAGGTGGTTTCCATTTACATAGTAGATGATTGTTTATAACACTTTGGAAAAAAAAGTGAAGGGAAAGGGACTTGTGTATTTCTTACTTTATTGTGAGTAGTCTAAGAGGCGTAAAGAAGGCAGAGCAGGAAAAATATTTATTTTAAAGACACCAATCTTAATGTTAATTCTTAATCCAAGACCTGTGACTTTTTCTGAAAGTTGAACAAGCACCAGCTATAGTGATGTCCTTGGAGGAGTATATCTTTTAGGAGTTTCTGGTGAAAGAGAGCTCTTCAAGAGTTTTATGACATTCTAAATCCATTATTGGAAACATTTGTCCCCCTTTTTCTTCCCTATGGTCAGACATTGCTATGGTTTCCTTTTGAAGAATGCTGGCACTTGTTGGATACTTTCTTGCATGACCTCAACTTAGTATTTCTAAAGAAAACTGGACAATAAAAGTGACAGATCAGTGCACTGAAGGACCTTCATAAAGCTAATATGGTGGAGCAACACCAGAACTGGGGTAAAAAGGGAACTCAAAATTCTGCCAACACTGGAGAAAAAGACAGCAAAAGAGCAGCAATTAGAGTAGCTTGGGCTGTCACTGGGATCTAGCCACATCATTTTGGCTTTGTGTTCTCTTTCGAGTGCTCCAACTTCCTTGGAATTATGAAATGTATACATCTTCATCTACTGTATAGAATTTGGAGTTATTAACCCTATTACACAGCTGCATACCTGAAGACTAGCATCCGGATCTCTCTATGTACCTTTTACTTTTCTAAATCTCATGAGACAGAATACAAACTGATATCAGGAAATTCATTCCCCAAGAATCATTCACCAAGATATTTTATTCAACTCAATCTAAGCACCTTCATAGGTGGATATAAAGAGAAGCTTTTGATTTATATTTTATCAGTTTACCATACTTAAAACACTCCTCTGTCATATCTGCTTTTACTTTAGTTGTTTCCAGACTGAGACTTTGACCTTTCAAACATTTAATTTTGAGCATGGGAGTATGGCTGTGGAGTTCAAGAAGGGCAAAAAAAGTGACCAGAGACATCTGACCCCAATTTAAACCTTAATCCCATGAAGATTTTTGAATATGAAATCAATATGCCTATACACACAGCTAAAGATAGGAATGTGAACTCTTCACAAGGTTGGGACCTACTACAATAGGCTTTTTAAATTTCACTTTGTGCAGGAATTCCATGTTTCTGACAATGTTGTTGCTCTTCTTATAACCTTGCATATTATTGTTTTGATGTTTGGGAAAGACAATTATATCAGGGGTTTCAGAAAGACCAAAAGTGTTTGGGTGAGCTTTCGTCTCATTATCTTCCAATAATGTCTTGTAAGAAAGCAGAATTTCCACAGTTCTGTTAACTGTAACTATCTGCTAATAAAAGAATGCATTCAGTTGCACCACTGAACCTTCAAAAAGTTGGGCTTCTAATGGAGAATAGTCCCCTGCTGGCTTGTGTTGTGAAGTATTATCTCCACATGTATCATTAATTTTCTTGTCATAATATTAGGCCTCACTAATCCATTCCTAGTTGCCTTGTATTTAAAAATAGAAGTTATTAAAGTGGATTGCTCAGAATTGCATAGTAAATAAATTATATAGGTTATTGGGTTTTTAAACTTATGTCATAAAAATATATTATTATTCACAAGTATACGTACACAAGTAAAGACACACAATTTGATATTTATCTTAATAAAACCAAAAATTAAGTTAAAGAAAATTCAGTTCTTTCTATAGCTAATAATACCCATTTACAGGACTTTTTAATATGCAAGAAACATAGAACCTGTCAACTTACTTTTAAAATCCATTCTTAGTGTACATCTTTTGTGGGTTTTTTGAAAATCCAAGTGTAAGAATTCAAGGTGACATAGACTCTGCCTACAGCACATCAAAGTCCCTAAAAGAAATCCAATACTTTTGTACTTTTGGAAAGAGTCTAATTCCTAAGGCTTCTAAATATGGTATTTTCATTCTTAGATTAAAACCCCCTGGGTGTTTAATTTTAATTGCCCAGATATAGAAACTGCATTCACACCAAGCGGTGCCAACAGACATCCAAACTCTGCCAAAGCCTTTAGAGAAACTTGACAAACACGAACTATAGGATTACATTTAGCATCCTCTGGCATGCTGTCTCTTGATTAGGATTTAATTTTTTTCCACAGAGGATTGATCCTGACTAGGGCTAGAGTCCAGTTCTAGGTCCTTGGCTACTCAGCAAGAGGACACTGAACACTTACATGCTGACAGAGTGCCCAAATTATCAGATCTGTAGTGTATTGCCACACTCAGCTTGTTTGCCATCAAATAGTTAAGTGTCACAGGGTAAGAGGAAAGAAAGACTGATAATTACCTGGTAAGAAAGGAACTAGATGAGAATGAAATTGTCGTCCCTACTCTGGGACTGGTATCTTATTTTATCTCCCAAGGCTGCACTTACTGCTGTCAGCATAAAGGGTGACCAGTAGCTTGGCAAGGGCAGTTGTGATCAGGATGGATCCCAAATGATGAAGGTAATTCATGTTTCCCCTGCCTGAATTCTCCAGAGAAGCAGTGAGAAGAGTTAAATCCTAATTTCAGGATGACGTGATGGAAGGAGGCGCCTTTCTTCTATGTACTGCCAGTGTAGAATATTAGCAGTATTTAGAATGCTGCCAGCAAGAGCTCTATCACCTGCAGCAGAATCTCAAGCGAAGCATACAGCATATCACTCTCCAAGCCTCCAGAGGCATCTTTCCATTCCATTGAGGGTGCAGGGATTTCAGGTATCTCCATAGCCCTCCCTTGCAAGAACCAATTCTTCACACTATTGGGGAGGAAGAACTTAATCACTTCTATTAGGCAGCTGGATTCCTCTTCAGTTTATACTGAAACATCAATAGAGGGGAACAGATATTGCATTGCTTTGCTTTACCTTTTTGCTTTGCCTGTTTGTTTTGACTTGCTTAATTTTATTCTGTAGTAAATAACTTTTATTAGATCCTACTGGGTTTTTACCCAGTCAGCTTTTTCCTTTGAAAATTTTACTAAGTTCAGTTTGTATTATTCAGTTCTCATGATTTAATTATCTTCAGATATCTGAATGCTTTGTCTCACTGTCCCCATAAATTCTCAAAGTCTAAAATCAGTTTTTTCAGTCTCTCCTGCATTGTCTCATTTCTTCATGGATTATTTCTGTCATTCTCAAGCTCAGACTCACTTCAATCAGTAACTCCCAGAGAATTCCTTCCTTCTTTCTCGCAAACTTCCTTTCAAAATGCATTCTGCCTTTAAATATAAGACAGACTGTAAGTTCAATATCTTGCAGCCCTGCAGGGTTAGAAACAGAAGCTTTATCCCGTTAGTAACAGATGGTTCCTACTTTCCCAAAGGGACATAAGCAGGTCTAACTGGAGTCCCTGGAAAGTCCTGAAACAGTATGTTTGTGCAAGACTCTTCACACCTGCAATCTTCCCAGTTACTAACCTACCCTCTACACCTACCTTTTAAAAATTAGAAAGTGAATACAGCAGCACAACAGCACTGATTGCAAACAAAAAATAAAGTGTTTGTTTTAGAAAAATAATTGGAAATGTTCTAACATAACAATGACTTCCAATTCCAAATGATATGCTGCATATAATTCAATGAGAAATTGTATACAACATGTACTGCTGCTGTTGATTAAGGATTTCCTCTGGCAGAATGACAAAAGGCTCAAACCTGTCATTTTGATTTACATTAGCTGGTGATAAGTCTGTCTTTCTGGTAAGTCAGCAAACACTTGGGAACATAGGAAGCGAATTAAATTAATTTTTTAAATGTTGTTCAACTCTTGATGTTACAAGTATCTATATCACATAATATATTTAGTTTTACTAAATTAAACAAGTTCCACTTATTAAAAAGTCAGACTTTTTTTGGTCTTTGCTCTTTCTGTAGATACATCATTGCTCTTGTGGCAGAAATCTTATTCTCCTTTCTTTCCTATGTCTATCCATGACCTGACTAGTGGTTTTTTACTTTAAATCCCGTGCAATCATATAAGTTAACTTAAAGTTTTGGGATTTTTCCTGGTGTTCACTCTAAGTCTTCAGTCCTTCTTGACCTCTTTTCTATGTCTCAATGACCCAATAACATTTTGTTTATTTTTGTTTCTTCTGATCTTAGGTGTCTTTCTCCAACCTATCTCAGTTTTTATGCATATTTTTTTCTATTGTATGTGATCATAATTATACACAGCATTTTTCATGACGTTTCACCTTTGCCTTGTACAATGTCATTAATTCCTGCCTGTCTGCTCTGAAAGCACTTCAAACAGTACTTTGGAGGATCACATTTGCCTTTTCATGGTCATTCTATGTGATGGTACATAGATGTCTATGATGAGTAGAGGCAGATTTTCTTCCTCGGTCATTTTCAAATAATTAATTCCTGATTTACTGAAAAAAATGTTGTTATTAATTCCTAATTCCATGACCACATATTTCATACTATTGAATTTAATTCTGTTCTTATTTTTCCAGTACTCAGGGTCATACAATTCTTTCTGTGTGATATCCCAATTTTCCTAACAAGTAAAACATTTCATTTAACTCAGTATCATATTTCTTTCAAGGTTATTGCTGAAAATATTAATGAAAACACTCAAGAGACCAATCACTGAGGAACTGCAGTGGCAGGCCCCCTCTACTTGATTTCATTGCTGTTCTTTACTCCTATTGCTACCCCTCCTTTAATCCCTTCCCCACTTTATAATTCCCAGATTAATCCCTTTTTTTTCTTCCTGTTTTTAACTAAGAATTCCTGTGTGGTATTCAGATTGATTAGATCTGTTCTCTTTTCCCATCTAGAAAATCAATCATTTTTCAATGAATTCTATCAGGTTAGACTGACAGTATCTTATTCTTTCTTTCAAAATGCTTTTCAGAAGAAGCCTTGCATATTATTATTTATCAATGTAATGGGTTGTCATTCTACGCTCCTTTTCATACTTTATATTTTATTCTCCTCCACTGATACAAAACAACCCAGGAAATAAAGAAACAAAATCTGGCTTTGAAATCTGAAATTCTATTTCCATTTTGCTACAAATTCTGAAATAAAAAGACTTGGTTCTTCTGATTTAAACACTTTGAGATCTTTGTATTTTACAACTCCTGTTGCAATAACATCCATTTCCAAACTGTTATTCACACACTCGTCACCTTACTTTTGTTTTAAAGTTCAGCATCTTCAATTTCATAGAAAAATAAGAAAAATAATAATTTAAGTAGATATCTTATTCTCGTTGCAAATTACTGCTGATTTTTTTATTCTTAATCTTTTTTATTTATGTGATTGAAACAATTTTTTACGGCTTGACTCACAAAAATTGTATAGGAAATATAGAAGTGTGAACCTTTCCAGTCTTTGTTTGACTTTGTCCCTAAACATTCTACTTTCTCTTTGCATTTGATCTCTTTTTATTCCAATATTTCTTTGAGTTGCTTATTTACCCAGTTAGCTTTGGAGTACTGAAAAAGTTGTCTTCCTGCTCCTTTGAACTCCTTATGTGATTCAGATGATTTTTCTCCATTGATTTTAAAAAGAGTCTGAATCTTCTTTCCATTCAAGTTCCTGAATGCTATAGACTAGTTGGTTTCACTGTCTGCTTCTTGTAGCTTATCAACAGCTGATCTTTCAAAGAAGAAAACCTTAGCAACAAAGAGGCTCTTCACGTATCTTTATTTATAATGTGAATTAAACAACAGACAAACTACTGCCTAATCATTGTGTTTTTTTAATGCATGTACCATGACTAAACAGTCTGTACTGTGATTATTTACTAAGAAACATCTAAAAAATCAGAGCTTTATGGTGGCTAGCTGGTGAAGTAGGCACTGCTGTTTTCAGAAAGAGATGGAGAGGAGTCTATAAATGAAACAATAAGGGTTTTTAATAGGAAAAATAGCTGGTATTTGGTACAAGGAGAAGACTATATTGACAAAATTTATATTATGACAGTAAATTTTGTAAAGCCTTAATCTTAATTCCTCCTTACTCATTCGTATTCTGAAGACATTAAGAGGAAAGTGTTCCCGTATAAAAGAGTTCACAGTATTTTGGAGAGCATCATATCACTTTTCTGAAAGTCCTTTCTCTAAACATGGAATGAACCCATCCTTGGTTAACTTTTGAGATTATCACCATTAAAGTGGTCCAGCTCCAGATACTGTGTAGTTGCTGTAGTCAGTGGCAGGAACAGAAAATTGAGAATAAGTACATCTTTACCTGAATATTGATTGTACAATATCTTTCTTTGTTCTTTCTGGAATTAGCTGGTAGTCCATTGTCCACTAGCAAACAGTTACCTGAGCAGAAGCTAATGTTACAGATGCTATAAAAAGAGCAGCAACAGAGCAAACATATTTAAATCAGCTCAACTCCAACAAAAACTCTTTCATCTTTAAACAATTTAAACTCTACCAACTGTAAGGAAACAGAAACAATATATTTTCTTTCACCTTCAACTGTAAGTAGTTTCTTTCATATTCCCTGTCTTCAGTTATGAGAAAGGTTTTCATATCTTCCCCAGTACAAGGGTCTTTTAAGCTGTTAATATGATTATTTTTCTTTAGTTTAGACATTTCTTACTGTACTTGCAAACTATGCAGTTGTGAAACTTTTCTAAACCAGAGTTCCTCTTATAGAACTATAAAAGCAGCTACAGTACAGTCAAGGATCTTCTTTCTTCAATAAATTGTGTTAAACATACAGAAATATAAAAACAAATTTAGCAGCTTAGTTTGATTTTATTTCTATATCATCAGCCTAACTCTGCAATACATATAGATTCTTTATATATGTACATACATGGAAACAAAACCATTTACACATATAAACACCAGGGAACAGACAAGATCCAAAGAACCCTTTTTAAAAAAGTGTGAAGATTCTGTATGTTTCTTTCCTTTTAAATCTAATAAACTGCTTTTAACAACCAAAAAAAGCCACTGGTATATCAAAGAAATACCCTGCTTGTCAAAGGGTACTAAATTTGAGTTCCTTTAGAAAATGTCAAAAATTGTGGCTGGCAAAATGTTCTTCAAAAGTCTTTTTTTTTTTTTTTTTATTTAATAGAATTAGTAGTCATACTAGCTGCTCCTGCTGTTCAGAATATAGGATTAGGCTGAAGAGAGAGAAGATCAATGCTTGTTTTTACAAGTAGAATAGCCCAAATCTGCTCCTCAGTGCTCACTAGTTGGAGGTCCTACCCTCTCAATTGTGCAGATAGAAAGAATTATGTAGGTGTTTCCTGCTTAAAGTCTTCAGACTAACTCAGATGATTTATGTTCGAAACAGATTAGGAAGTGCTCATGGGAGCCAGTACATTGGCTGGGCTTTAATACTGTACTCTCCAGGTGAGGGAAAGTAACATCTGGAATAACAGACCTCTTCAGAGTGTATTCACAGCCTGAGGGGAAAAAAAAAAAAAAAAAAAAAAAAAAAAAAAAGTACTAATATATCTGAATTTACAGTGATCCTCATATTGTTCTTGTATTTAAAAGTTGTTTAATTTGAATCACCTGAGTGATTCATCTGGCTCCAACTGTTTAACAACAGAGATTGCTAGTAGGGAGGCCTTACAAATAAGTGCAACCTAGATAGCATCACTTGCTGATCCAAGAAGAGACATGTGGTTGTCCAGGCACATTCTTTACAAGAGCATTTAAACTTATGTACTCATGGAAATATTTTCAGGACTGAGAAAACATGTGTCTTTTCATATGTCTGTTCTGTTAAATATCATCCTTGAGGGTAAATACAAAGTACAGAGACGTCCTGTGGCTGCTATTGCAAAATATAAGGAGACAGAGGTTCCTCTCTCAACTTTGTTTTGTGACAATTTAGTAACTCATGCTGCTATTTTTGTGATGGCCCCTGAAGTACTTTGAGTTCTTTTCCAGATGCTGCAGATTCCCCTCATTACAAAGAAAACTGATTGGCATGCACAAAGCATATCCATCTTTGTTCCATCCTCTCAGCCTTTCACATTTGACATGTTAGGGAATTGGCAATTATCAACAGATGGTGCAAATTAGAATGTCATGATGTTACTTTAAATTTTCTCCAATGACAGGTTATCTTTCTAACAGATCCAGGGGTTAAGAAAACACAAAGATAGTATTTCTCTTCCTTCAACACAGTCACCTTTAATCTTGAAATAAATCCAAGAACCAAAGCTAGTAAATAAACCTATTTTTCTCACTGATTTAATTGCTCAAATAACTATTTATCACTTAATCCAAAAGTTTCTCACTTAGTTTTATTCCTTAATCCAAAAGTTACTTAGTTTTATCCCTTAATCTGGAAGCTGACAAGAATGAAAGCTAGTATTTATTATCATGCAGCAAAATTATTAGATATGAACCACTCATCTAAAATAGGATGAAAAATAGAAACAAAATGAGAAATAGATGATAAACTAGGGACTGAAAAGGGAAATGTACACTTGCATCAATGACCACTTACTTTAAAGCTAAACCAAAGAATATGTAAGAGGAGGAAGGCTTTTAAAAATGGAGGGTTCAAAGTATTTGCAAGTCAATGATCAAAGCGTATCAAATACTAGAATTAAAAGCTTTGCTATTCTTTTTGAAGCATATTGCAGAAATGAGTAAGTGTTGTAAAGTTCACAATAAGCACTTACAATATTTCTAATTGTTTAATTAATTTGACAATAAGCTCCTTAATTTGTTCTTCAGTGTGTTTCCTTGATAGCATGTTGTTGAGAAATAAAGAACTTGCTCTCAGATTCAAAATAGGTAAAGGTAAAAAGCAGAAAACAAGTGAAGTATAAACTGCTTTAATCTCATAATTCAGAGGGAAAACATGTGCTTTATAGATTAACAAATGTCTGGACTGTTTTTCTAATCTAAACTAGCAACTAGATTTACTACAGGTAAACATTTTGCAGAAAACAATTTGGTGCTTCCTAGTTAACCAGGCATTCCTATCTGTTTCATTAAAAGCAGTTTGGAACAGCATGCTATTTCAGTGATCACTTTTTATCATTTACTCTCTGGTTAGACTTGTTTCCTGAGCCATTTCTTTTTACTCTTGAACACTCAAATCCTTTAGTGCTACCTTACAAGGAACTCACAAATGGTGAAAAAACACACAAAGTTTACAAAAATCCTATTTGAAACTTCATAACTACCTAGTTGAGGGAATTTTTGAAGACTATATAAAGATTAAAAATACCCAAACAAGCAAAAAACCAAAGTAAATTTCAGAATCTTTGCTTTTTCACTCATTTATTAACCTATGTGAATTTTCTTGGCTTCCTTTTCATGAACTGGGCATCTGACAATGCCACATTTGGCCAGTCATTAGGGGTTTTGAGCTTCCATATTTGTAAGACAAAGTTTAAATAAATTAAGAATTATTATTAAAGCAGATCTACACCAGTTGATATCTTCAAAGGTTACTTTCTTTGCAGTGTTTCATTAATACAAATTTATTGAACATTGTCCTTTTAAATATCAATGATGTTCTGCCTGTTCTGGAAACAAATGTAATTACAGAATTAAAATCTTCACACGCTTCTTCCGGGCTTATATTGGTATATTAACTTAATCATCTCAATGAAATTACTCTTGATTTATGCTGCTTTACCTGAGCTATAAATCCAGCCTATGAAATACCTGACCTGGATCCTGCAAGCATATACACAGAAGTTTGAGGCTTTTACATACAGAATAGTAGGTGTTATACATGCATAAAATTATTTCCATATTTAAACCGTAAAAAAAACCAGTTCAATATTTTCCTTTTGTTTCAAATAAGTTTTGCATGGACATGTCTTGGTCCATAGAGCTGTACAAACCAGTCTAGGCCAACTTCTACTTTCACCTGCTCTAAAAACAGAGTTTATGTATGTCAACCCTAGTGGGAGGAATCCCTTCCCTGGAAAACATCTTTTTTTAAAACTGTTGGAGAGAAACAAAGAAGACACTTTAAAACAAAATCCATTCTAGAAGCTGGATATTTGCTTTTTTAGATTCCTTTTCAAAAAGAGTATGCAAAGCATGGGCTGTTGTATCGATAAAATCCTTTGCCATCAAGGCTTCAGTACAATGTTTTTGAAAGACCCTTTTTACAAATGCTAGCATATGAAAAGGACAAACAGGGAAACAAACCTCAAAAGGGGATGACAATGGTATATGGAGAGGAAGTGGGTGGGTTTAATGCATCTGAGAAGCAAAGCTCCTTATAAAAGGCATTGAAGAGGTTTAAGGTTCTATTTAGCAACAAAAGGAATGGAATTTAGCGACAAAGTTACGGAATGGGGCATAATTTTCCCACAGGATTTTTGTCTTTTGATGTTTAAAACCCACAATTTTTTTTTTTTTTTAAAAAGTTTAGTTTGTAATGTGATAGACTGAAAGTTTGTGTAGTAGAGCATGTCTGCTTTTAAGGGGAAAAGTGGGATGCCACCAATGCACTGATGTGTGTAAAATCAATTGAACTCAATAATCACTGGAAAAACTGTTAGAAAATTTGCAAAAACATGTATTATTTGAAAACTCAGTAATGCTTCTTCTCCACTGAGTATGTGTGAACTCTCTGAAAATCACAAAGACCTAGTCTTGACCCAGCTTAAGGACTACACCTGCTATTAGCACTGTCATAGAGCTTTATGAATCTGGAAGTGAACTGTAGCAGTACAAAATGCCTATAATTCTAACCTCAGTAAGGTGAACCAAATCTAGGCCTCTGTACTCAGAGTGGGCATTGACTGCAAAAATGAAATAGCCTGGCACTTATGAGTCCTCACAGAGAACATCTCCACTATTAGAGGACTTCTGGAATCTTTTGAACTGTATTTTGCATGGCATAGAATGAATTATATTTATGGGAGGCAAAGAAAGAAGTGAAGGAAAATTCTTCCTTGCTTTTAAACTAAAGGCAAAATATTCTTAATTTATGTGTGCTAAGTAGTTTCTTTATACTGAGAATTTCTTTTCTTAGGTGAATGCTCTTTAACTATTGCAGCAATACAAAAATTATTTCATCCTCCTGAGATGTGAATTTCACCTCGTGGTTCAGATACACAGACCCATTTATAACAATGTGAAGCCTCTACTCACCCATCTCCTTCATATAGATTATATCATGACACATATTTCCATGTGCATACCTCTAAAAACTCATAAATTTATTGTAATAGTTTGCTTTTCATTATCTAGGCTACCCTACTCTGCCTGTTGCACTATATGTAAGTACAATGAGAGAGAGAGGGCACGTGGTCAGAAATCTTAACTTTAGAACATTTTGAAAAGATGAAATTCTACATCTCTTTGTTCAATCACTCTAAAGCTTATGGAGGACTTAGACATGGGTAGCCCTGTGCTCAGCTTTCCAGAATGATTGTTTATATTTTATGCTACACCTTTAGTGGGGAAAGTGTTCTAGCAACATCTCAAAGCTAAAGATTCTACCACTCCTATTCTTCCTTACATGTGTTAGGTTGCACACTCAAAACTGGAGGTACAAGACAGCTGAAAAGACTTTCCTCAGATATGGGTGTGGTTTTACCTAGAAATTATAACCACAGATTGGTTTCCAAAGCATGCCTAATTCCACACTTGTGATCCAGTACAGAAAGACAGTAATTGTTCCAGGCCTGAAGCTTGCCTTGTAAATGGATAGGGAAGAAGGGAAAGAAAGTCAAAATAAGCAAAAAGAAAATAAAGTTCATTTGAAGCAACACCATGTTACTTTGTTGATTTGTTGGAAATGTTTTTTTGTTTTTGTTTTTGTTTTAAAGCAGTTAATTGTAAAGACGTGGCAAGAGACAGGGAGAGGACAAATTAATGAGAAAAAAAAAGAGAGAAAAAATTGTTAAGGTGGCAAAAAGCTGATGAAAAGACTGTGTGACAAGTACTGGAAGTTGGAGACAATACTGATCACAACACCACATTAAAAATGCACCTCATTCCAGAGGAAATATTATCACAATCTGCTGATAGCAGAGCTCAGACTTCTCTCTGCCAAATTCACTCCATGGGGGATTTGTTAAACCACACCCCCACTCCCCAAAAAACCAAACCAAACCAAACCAAGAAAAAAAAAAAAAAACACAAAAAACAATAAAGAGGAAAACTCTAAATGTCATCCTGAGTTGTGCTGTTTATATTAAAACTTTACATTGTGTGACTTTATCCCTAAGCTTTCTTTTACTGACAAAATGTTATTCTCTGATTTAGTGCTTCATAGCAGAAGCTTTAACCTACCAGCTCCTTGTGGTAGTCAAATCAGTACAAAGAGAACAGAAACTCAAGTGTCAAGCAGTGACACGGCTGCACCTCTTTTACATCCACTGAGGGAAGCCCACACCCTCTTGCATTTGTATAGTGAAAAAAAGGGACACAGGAAAGAATTTGCCCTACAGGTGCTAATGCCTTCCATGTTGCTATTACTCCATTAGACTTCACCATTATCAGCCAGAGGCTAGTTAAGCCTCTCTAGAATTTTTATGAAGTCCTGCAGACTGAAAGCATGCCAGCCTTTTTACCAGTGCTTCTGATTTTGCATCAGTACAATCACATTAGAAGAAAAATACATGGGGGAATCAAATCCCATAAATGAAATAGAAAATCCCTTTGGATGATTAGTTCAGACCAATGTTAAAAGAATATTTTGTGTGCATGTCAGGTTCTTTGCCAGTCTCAAAGTAGTCATTTGGATTCACTTCATTATAGGCACTGCAGTACCTTAGGAGAGAAAGAGAGAAATAGAGCGTGAGACACAGTAATAATAACCCTTGAACAATGAAGTCTTTCTCCTCGTAGAACTTCAAATAACTCAGACAACTGTCTTTTAATCAAATATACAAGCACCAGTGTAACTGAATTCAGTACAGCTAGCATCCATGAGGAGGAAGAAAAAGCACAGAGGAATGCAAAGGAGTTGATGTTAGATAAAATGAAGGGAATACTACGTCATGGACTTGTATAGAAGCATGAATACCAACTTGGCAACAGAATAAACACAAGTCATAAAGATGATCTGATCTTTTTCCTGACTTTAGTGGGAGAGAAAACAGGCTGTTATTCTCCAGCCTTGCTTCTTCCTACCACTCTGATTCTTGTTCTCTACTTCTCCACTTTGATTTTCTGGCCTGTGTTCTCCACCTTCATCGTGGGGGGTTCTGCTGTTTCATCTAATATTATAAATTTTCCTCTTCTGATAGTGCTTTTTCATTTGCTCTTTTTCTGACACTGATATTTAAAATAATCAAAATAACCATTGCATATCAAGAACAGGTGAACAGATTAACCTCAATTATGATCAGAGGACAAAAACAGTTTATGAAAAGTAGGATGAAAAAATGAAAGCAGAGTTTAAACTTCTAACATACTGTGTGAATTCCTATTTGTCCTTTCTGTGTTGAGTGGGTGAAACACTTATTAATTGGCTTCACCACTGGGCTTTTTTCCAGGTATGAATTCCTACACAGACCTTTAGGTTCTGATCCCAACACAGTAAAATTATTTACTAGTGCTGAATTTCAAGATTATAAATAGTAGAGATGACCCAAGTGCCTTGTATGTCTCCATTAAAATGTTGCTTCAGCAGCAAAACAAAAATATCCTGTGCAAGCATAGATTTATTTCAGATATGTTGCTTATAATTAATTTTGCTTCAAAATTTAATCAGAATTTTAGAAATCAGAGTTTTTTGGGGTTTTTTTACTACTTAATGAAACATTTTGGGTTTTGTGGGTTTGTTTTTTTTTTCTTTTTTTTTTTTTTAATAAGAACAGACTTCAGTAAATATTTTGATAACTTTATACAACCATTGATTAACATGTCATCAGTGCTTTCAGGAAAATGCAAGTGAGCTCAATTTGAAATTTGTTGAATGAAAACTGTTTGAAACTCGTTGTCAATATTTAATTTTCCCCTCCAATGTCTTTAATGAACAATTAAACTGACATTGGTAGAACTATTCCTATTCTTGAACCTAGGCATGTTCTTAAATACCTTATTTAATGAGGGTGGTGAGCACAGTTTCTTTTTTTTGCTGTTGTTTTTTGTTTGCAGTTGTTTGTTTTTAATCTTGTACCCTCATCTCAGCGGTAGGTTTCATCTACCATTAGCCATCTCAAAGTTACATGTCTAGTCCAAACCAGTAATCTCATCTTCTTCTGTGGTCATTGTAGAAAGATGGCTACCTCAGTAAGGTAATTCCTTCCACACAAAGATAAGGTGTCTGCAACTGGTGAGATGAATTGCCCTCAGAAGGTACCGTGCTTTCTTCGACTCTAAAAGAAAAAGAAAGAGCTGTTATAACTAGAACCTTAAAGGATGGTTTTGAGTGATGAGACCATTGCTAGATATTAATGACTGCTTAATATCTGCTACTATTTTGATTTTTGGTGGCTAGCCTTCCTGAAAGTGAGGAAGCATCCCACAGCAAGAAATCAAAGAAGTAGACACTAAGCTATATGTAACAGGTTAATACTTTTAGTTCTTTTGCAATAGACCATCCTCCCTTGATAATTCCTGAGGACTTTTCCTCCTTCTTCCTTCTCTCACCCTTCTTATCAACAGATATTATTGTTCTATATTAGCCTAATTCCACTAAACTTAGGAATAGAGTTAAATTTGAACTCCTATTTTATTCCTTAAATGCCTCATGAAGCAGATGAGAATTTATGTTCCTGATAAGCCCTGACTGAATCAGAACTACTTGTCATTTTTTAAATATTTAAAATACTTGTTTTTAAAAAAAAAAAAAATATATCTTATTGAAGAGATTTATTTCCTTCTCTGGTACTCAACAGGTCATATTTTCCACTTTCTATCCTACATGTAGTGAGCCAATTTGCTAGTTAGATATTTTCAAATTGTACCCATAGGTGTCACTAGATTTTTTTTTATTATTATTATTATTATTATTTTCATAAAAGGGTGGTGGCAAGAGATTTGTCTTTTTATCAACACTGTAGAGCACCAAAAGAAAATAAGATCTTACAGGGCCTGGAGAGAAGCAAAATAGCAATGCAGGCATGGCCTGCAGCTCTTTCTTACAACTATTTGATCTTTGAGATGTAAAGGTAATATTGCCTAATGAACTTGTCATTCTCTTTTTATACTACATATCTCTACTTACTGCAGAAATTTATGTAACATGGGGACTTGGGCTGTATTTCCTGCTGGCATAAACTGGCAATATTTGAATGTCTGAAACGGAATTTCCCTGCCTATTGAATAAGTGCTAGATTTGGTTATTAACACTACCTGCTGTGGTATCATGTGGCATGTCTTGACAACATGGAAATTCATTACTATTTTGACAAATTTACTTGAGTTCTGTAACTGCTTTTTTTTTTCAACTAGAAGTTTTTTAATTGGCTTCATACACTGAACATGTGCCTCAGTTTGAGATAATTTGGAGGGGCAGAGACCTATAGCAGAAGTCTCCTCCCTTGGATTCAATACCCCTGGTTTCTCCAGCACAGAGAGAGAGAGAGAGACCAAATAAGCATGGACATAAGTGGAAAAATAACTCTTTACCAAGTAGAATGCTAATAACAATATTCATAAAAGTGGGTTAAACCAACTGATGAGGAGAAATTTACCAAACCCCACCTACTGAACAAAACCAAGGCCGTAGCCCAGCCTCCCACACCTGGAAAAAACACATGTGGCCACAGGACAGAGACAAGATAGATGCGCTTCCACATGGTTCATCTCCCCCATGCCTGAAAAACCTGGCAGGAATAGTTGAAAACAGTGCTAGCAGAAAAAGGCTGATAGCTGGGGTTTGATTCTGGCAGACATTTGTGTGGTGCTGTAGTGAGGCTGTGGTGCTGGTGCAGGCAGTGGAAGAAGGGCTGTGAAATCCACAGGTGACTGACCGAAAAGACCCACAAGGCACCCATTGGATTCAGCAATGAGACTTGGTTGTTATAATTCTGATGGTTGAAGTGGTGGTTGCAGTCCAGATCCATCAAGGTGGTGATGGAAACCCTGGATGGTTGAGGAAAGCTCTGAAACATATGCTCAAGTTCAGATGGGGATATCTCCAGTACCTCCCTTGGGGTGGGGAGTTTTATACCAGATGATATAATACTGTGGGTACTCCAGGAGATTTTGACACCTTTTAAGATGTTGCAGCTGTCTCTTCCACCAATGGGACTGAGTCCATTATGGCTTATTATGGCTCATCAACAAGAGATGAATACCTTCAGGATGGGGCTGAATATTCTGGGAAGTTATCACAGATGAATCCTCTAGGTAAGGGGAAAAACCACTACTTCACCTTGCTGGATTTGCCTCTTTCCTTATTTTGTTCAATACTCAGCCTGTCACTGTGATGTCAGATGTGCCTTCAGCACCTGCCCTGGGTGGCCACTGCACATTGTTAGCAAAGCGCTCTGCTGATTGAGCCTTTAGCACCAGTAGTCCAGTCTCTTACAGCACCTGGGAGGTCACTGCAGGTGGTTGAATGTTTGAGTCATTAATCACTAGCAGCTCAGTATCTTTAAAGAAGGCAAAGTGCCAAAAAGGCATATTTGGAGAAAATAGAAGGTGAATACCAGAATTTTTATGTAACCCAGGACAGCCTGAAAATATTTATGGGATATTGATGACAAGACTTTTTCATGGCACCTTTGGAGGAGATATCCTAACACTGCTTTACAGTACATTTAATCTATGTAGTGAAGAGAAGTGAAAATTGGAATGATTAGGCAAGGTTCTTTAGATTTCTAGGGTCTCTTAAGAAAACCTAAACATAACCAAAACATTCCTACACATGACAATACAATTCCTATATCTACATGTATTTCATAACGATTGTCTAAGAGGTCCCAGATGTATGTATGTAATTGGTTGGTTTTTTTGTTTGTTTGTTGTTTTGGTTTTTTTTTACCAGAAGTTGAATTGTCAGTCTTCTCTGGGCTTGGACTATGAGATTCACATCACATTTCGGTTGTCTTCTCTTAATATATATTGTAAGAATACATATGACCCACAATTGTCATGTTTACTTTTTAACTCATAAGGATCTTCCTTTAGATATTTAATAGCACTGAAATGCACACTTCAAAGTAAATATATAGTAATTTTTCTAAATATGGATTCCTTCCTATGTTTGTATCTTCTCTGTGGTTAACTACTTGTTAGCTTTCCTTAGATAGAAAATGAGAATGCTGTATTTAATATATACATAATACGACACCTAGAAATATTTTCTGTAGTGTTCTGGTCACTGCCATAAGATTTCTTCAGTCTAATTTGTTATGCTATTTATAGAGAAGGTTATCAATAGTGAGAAGGAATTAGAGCTTTTGCAAATGTTTGAATAGATACATAGTATTTAGGGATTTGGGGAAAACTTCATTCCATCCACTAAGTTTTTTCCACCAGCATTCATGCTGTGATCAGGGAGCTCAAGTATGTGAGGTTCAGCTTGAATAGCAGATGGCATAGATTACATTAGCAGATGCAGAATCATACAACATAGGACTTATAGGGACTTGAGAGCCATCTCCATTCAGAAACAGGTGGACTTGACATTTACAGTGAGGAAAGAGAGAGACAAGAAAAGGAAATTCACAATCCATTTCACCATAGTTTTATTAAATTAGGAAGGGTTAGCTGTGCAGCTACCTTTTGGTCAGTCCACTAGTACATCTCTTCCTGCAGACAAATTCCCACAGTCTTTTCTAGCCCTTTAGCTATTGAAACAGGCCTTTTTAGTAAATAGAGATCTGATCTACTTTCACCCATCAGCAGTCATACAATGTACATACTCATGTATCAATAAAAATCAGGAAAAAAAGACTTTAGAAAAAGGTAAGCAGTCTCACATATACATATCCTGTTTGCATGTATTTTTACTCCCTTACTTTGGAACTATAAGAACTATAAACGGTATCTCATATTTTTAACTTTATTTATACTTGTGAAATGTATAGTTTTACCTCAAGCCAAACAAAAAGAAGAGTGATTAGTGCTTTGAAGACAATTCATAATTTTACACTCAAAACCAGGCACTGAATGGAAGCTGGTACCCAAGTATCTGGAAAAATTCTCTAAGAATATATCAGACCAAAATTAATCCTGTGAGATACTTAATAGCTTCACCTTCCACTTAAAGTCCTGTGAGTGGGTGGGGGAAGCTTGAGAGGAATAACTCAACACCTTTCCTGACCGAATCCAAGATGAATTAGTGCAATATACCCAGTGTCATGTCTTATGGCTTAATTGACTACCTCTAGGTATAATATAGCTGTCTTTATCACAGAAAAATCATTTTGATTTATTTGATGCATTGTATATCATCAGGAAGCATGCATGAGGTTATTAATGTCTTGCATAGCTGTGATATTTTCCAAGGGCACAGATAACACATTTCATCATATGCTGTACTAGCCTATTATGACTGATACCCTGAAATTTTGTATTTTTATTAATTTTCTTTTATTATTGTATTTTTTTCTCACCTTGCCTTCTTGGCATATAAGAGTTGAGTAGTGCTTGTGGCCTAAAGGAATCTGCTGTAAATATTGCAGAACTTTAGTTGGAACAGAGCAGTTGGAAATATTGATTATAATAGAAGTGCAGATTATAACAATTCAAATTATTGTTAATTTATTATAAGCAATTGAGTTGTTAATTGTTCTCTTTGGCTCATAAACTTCAAGGTCTAACTGTGACAGTTCAAATGGCTGGGCCAACCTCTTTAAATAAATGTAGCTCTGCTGCATAAAAAAATGAATGCATCTAGTTAATGTTTTTCTTCATCTTTTCCTAAATCTTCTGGAGTTGATAGAAAAAAATAAAACAGATTGTTTAGAAGAACTAATTTTAAAATATAGTAAAGCAGTCTTCAGACAAAAGAAGTTTGTCACAAAATTCAGTTGGTATGATGAGTGCAAGATATCTTGATAGGGCAATTAAAGGTCATGTTTGACTTTTCCAGTAAAGGGTCACTAACTTTATTTAAACAGTTTAAATACTTTATAGAAATAAGTATTCAAACTTGAATTCCTAGATCTGATTTTTCCCTTACAGACTTTTGGGTTTATGTTTATTTTTGAAAATTAAGGTTTCTAGTGAAATTCACACTTTCAGACAGTTATGTTTTCTTCAAATCAGGCTGCATTTTGACATGCTCCAACCATACTTCTCACAATCATTTGATGATTTTTCACAATTATCCCCATATATTGAGAAGGCTAACTAAATTCCTCTCTACACACTGAAACATTTCCAAGTGAAAATCTGCTTAATGTCATCCAAAAGTAAGCAAAATATAGTGTATAACATTGTGTTATATGTATCATGTAGAAAGGCAAGCAGCATCATTTAGCATGAGCAACTCAAGTATGTTTTACTGCCTGACTTATTAGGTAATAGGAATCTTCAAGCAGAATGCTAACCTCTGGTTGCTTGCTATGACCTATAACTCCAAGTGAAGATATGCCTACATCCCAGTCTCGGGAGTGTTCAAGGCCAGGCCAGATGGAGCTTTAAGAACCTGGTCTGGGCGAAAGTGTCCCTGCTCATGGTGGGGGAGGTCAGAACTAGATGATATCTAAGATCCTTTCCAACACAAACCATTCTGGGATTCTATGATTCTGTGACATAATTTTCACTGTTTTTCTATTCCAGTGCAATCAGTTATATTTCATATCACTGTGGAAGACAGGAGAACTGGGCTACCAACCTCTTAGGCAGGCATGCCACAGTTTAGACAAGAATATTTCACTTTTTTCTTCTCTCTTCAGGGCCTCAATCCTGTATGTTTTGAGCATGATACTACTGCCTACTGTGTTTCTCACACCTGAAGTCTTGCATCAATTTTATCTGGCTGGTGAAAGCATACCAAATATTTCCATCTAAAGATGCTTTTCATTCTAGCTACCTGCTATTTGACAAGGGCACGTGTCACATTACTTCAGATAAAATG
Source organism: Xenops minutus (assembly GCA_035221455.1). Lineage (NCBI taxonomy): Eukaryota > Metazoa > Chordata > Aves > Passeriformes > Furnariidae > Xenops > Xenops minutus. The sequence continues at coordinate 77,732,915 of JAWWEE010000105.1, read as the reverse complement.
CATGCAAAGTCAAAGATTTGGTATGTTCATGTCGTGATAATACATTCATCCCCATCTCTTCCTAATAGCATAACAGAGTTGTTTTCCACTTAGTATTCTGGTAATTTATGAGGTCTACTTGTGAGAAAAGCTGCCTGCAGCTAATTCTGAGAGACCAGTATTGTACAGAATGGTTTTACATTTGCCAGGAGACTGTCACTTTACAGACTGTTGATATATCAGTAATAATCTTTGAATGAGAGTAAAGGATGGACTGAAACTACTGGAAAGCTTTCAGGACTAAGATTTCAGATTTTATGTAGAAAAATCTGCTTTCATTTTGGTTTTGAACTTGTCTGGCAATACTTGAGACACTGAACTTTCTCCAAGTGACTTCAGACAGATTCTTGGAGGACAGTGAAACAATTCTGGGGATTAATTATTTTTGTTACTATGGACTGCAAAAAAAAAAAGTATGCTTACTGAAAAACCCATTGATATGGAGTAACAAAAAACTACAAAACAAGCTTTACAGCAAGAAACATAGCAACACGTAGTCCATAATTATTCTTTCAGTGATTTACATCTATTGGTAGAAGTTATTATAGCATAACTTGTACTAGAAGAACACTAGACTGGTATTGAATGATAGTATTTTCTGAAAGAGAAGAATTGCTCTAGTAAAGTGATATACTGATAAGGGGTTGTATACAATCCATAGACCATTTAAGGCCCACTAATCTTCTGAAGTATGAAGTCCTGAAACTTGGGTATAAAATTATTCTGTTGCTTGTAGCTATATTTCTTGAAGAAATAACTTCAATTATCTAACAGGCCTCCACCCAGCCGTTAGACATTTTTAGAAACAGTTAATATACTCATTTTAGCTTCTGCTTCTAACTTTTCCTTCAAAGAAAAATAAAAATAAAAGGAAAAAATGAAAAAAAAATATGACATGCAACAGATATTTTATTTAAAAAATAGGTAGGAGGAGAGATTGTCTTTAAGAAGATTTAGGAAATATTTTCCAGTTTTCTTACCACAGAACTTCCATTTCAGTCATTTTCTCTAAAGAAAAATCAACAAACTTACGGAGAAAAAAAGATGTGTCACTGAATACCTCAACAGTTCTAAGTGTCTAGAAAAACAACAGGCAGACCTAAATCTGCAGAACTAAATTTCAGTAGAAAAATACAAGCCCAGATTGATTGAGTGATCTGCTACATTGCAGTGGACTTAAGGATACTTTTCTATTTCTAGGGAGATTGTAATGAAAGCTGTTAAGTAGTCTTGGTCAAAAGGGCTCTTCCTTGGTCTAGCTCATTAGGAATGCTACCTGTGCTGGCAGCCACTCTGGTATATGCTGAGCTGGTCATGCATATTGATGGGGTTGTGAGCCCTTTGAGAGTAAATTCTGGTTTTTAGTCTTTTGTTCTTTCTCTCTGTCTTTCTTTCTTTGCCCAGAAAGTGTTTGTGCATGCCAACAAGGTGTTTATCAGGAAAAAATCAGGTAGACTGGATTCAAATGGTTATGGCTCATCTGTTCTTCTTCCAAGAAGATTATACCTTCCTACAATTTCTGAGGTATAAATTTGTGTTTTCTTGTTCCCATCAAGATCTCTGCAACTAGAGCCATCTGAAAAAATATTCAGCTGCCAGAAAAATTGGAGAAAATTGTTCTGTTAGAGTTTTGAGAACTGGGAATTGTTTCTGAAAAACCTAAAAGCACATTATCTTTTATTGATTCCCTAAGGCAAGTGTATTAAATACATCTAATTTATCAGCCTAAGTAGGTCCCAGTTAGCATCAAATTGTTTGTCATACACAAAGCGCTACAACCACCAGAGAGCTAGGATGATTCAGATGCATGCAAAGAGTTCACATGGGAGTCTCTGTATCTTAGTAGCCCATGTTAGCTTTCAGATTAATTCATTTTGAGAACCATGGAAAAGAATAAGGCAATTCCAAACAAAAAGATAAATTGGTGCTATGTGCTATTAACACATGAAGCAGGTAAGATAGATTACTGAATCTGCTTTTTTATATATATTTTTTTTTTCCAACTTTCTCGTTTTATACTTCCCGTGTAATTTCTGTGTGGAAATGACTTTTTTGTTTCCTCCATAAGTGTGAGTCGACTCCAAGATGCTTTATCAAAGCCTTCAGGTACTACCAATATAATAGGATCTATTCTAGTACAGATTCTGTTGGCCTGAAATCTTCAGTCAAAGAAGTGACAGGCAGTCCAGAAGCTTTGCAACCTCGTACCTTTCCCACTGCTTGCGGCAATAAATTCTGTTACTTCAAAAACCTGGAGTCCCCACAAAAAATCAGACTACTCAAATTTCGTACAGGGAGGGAAGAGGATGGGAGGGAAAAATACCTTTGACTCTCAGTCTTGCTGGAATATTTTTTTTCCATTTTAAAATATTTCAGTTTCTTTTTATTCATTATCATAATACTCTGCTAGTCTCTACTTCAGAAAGAAAACACTTATGTCAATGGGATTTAGTCCCTTAAAATATTCTGCCAGCTGGCCGCTTTTGAGACTTAGTCCCTTGTCCAGACCAGCAGGCAGCATTTTTAAGCCAAAATCAACAGAATCAGGATGCATGAAATACCCATAATCTTAAGTTTTTGTCCCTTTTTCCCCCAAGATTTTATTCCAAACTTCAAGTAGTAAATAGGACAGAATAATGAAAATCTGTATGCATTAAGGCTACAATTTCTATGTATCAATAATCACAACAAGATAATTAATACTTTCATACAATTTTAATTGCAGGTAGAAAACTTAAGGTCTGTCTAAACACATTACTTTTATATTGGTATAATAATTTCTGTGAAGAATGCACTTTGAAAAAAATTTCATATAGTGAGGCCTTGTGGAAAAGATTTAGGCATCATTACAGATTGGAGAACGAAAACATGCCCTAGATACTGTTTTCAGTTTTGATCCAATCATTACAGAAAGTCTGAAAACTGAGTGAATATAAAGATCTATAGAATAGCAATGACAAGGTAGTGGTGATTGAATGGGCTGTATATTCTCTGTAATTAGAGATTAGGAATTTAGGAGAATTTGGACCAGGAAATGACAAACAAAAATAGGAAAGATAGTTAAAAGTATGCTAGGTGTTCTAAGATACTTATTTCCATAAAATAGGTGATAGATGTTAGTCAGACATTTAAAAACAACACCTTTAAGACTGCCATTGTTACTGTTGTAAGAGATAATTAACCGAAGGAACTGACACATAGTATGTTGCAGAGTTTCAAATGTAATCATAAAATAGGATTACCATTTTGTAAGACTCAAAATTGCACAAAACTAAAACCAGTCCATCTTTATGTACCAAGACATCAGCTGGTGACCAACTGGTGTCAGGGCAAAAGTTCTCAGCTGTCAAGGGCAAGGAACAAGTGCTTTAATTTAGCTTAATGTTCTGTTACCCTATGAAAAACTGAGTATGACAGTAGAATAGTGTTTCTTTGTTCACAACACCCAGACTATTTTTCTGTTACTTACACTTTATAACAGGCAAGCTCTATCAGCTCACCTGAGATCTGAAGGCAAAACTGCATTCTCTTGTGATATGCAATTTGGTATCTTCAGTGGATAATGAAGTTTCTACTCAAATGGAATATATCAAGAGGAGTAGCTGACTTACACTGCATGGGTAAGTACAGCTCATGAGCTTGCATGCAAAGGCATAGACCATCAGGTTAGCAGACTGGGGAACATGTGATTCTTCCCCAGGGCAGGAAAGATTTACAAACCCAGGTCATTAGCCACGCAAAGATTAAGTTACTAATTACAATTACAATTCAGAACATTTTCTCAAAAATTGATTGATTGCAGTATTAGAAAAAAAGAAGAAAGGAGAGGAGAGGAGAGGAGAGGAGAGGAGAGGAGAGGAGAGGAGATGAAAAGAAAGGAGAAGAAAGGAAAGGAAAGGA
>JAWWEE010000105.1:77638263-77728955 GCA_035221455.1 Xenops minutus | reverse complement strand
AAAAGAAAAGAAAAGAAAAGAAAAGAAAAGAAAAGAAAAGAAAAGAAAAGAAAAGAAAGAAAAGAAAAGAAAAGAGAAAAAATGGGTTGTATTATTCTCTCTGACTTGAAGGAAAGACAAGATCACAATAGATTTTATTTCAATCAATGTGATAGGTGGGAAGAGAGTTACATACCATTGTTCTTTATTTTGTGAACTTTAAGGAGGGAGAGAAAAGGATTGTTGTAAAGGTCTGAAAATGAATGTCCAGTATATCTCTCTTCAAGGGATATTAGGAGGCACTAAACCTGTGGCCTACTTTTAGAGGTAGCTTTTAGAGGTAAGCATTTTATTTTATGATAATTAATATAATAATGTTAGTAATAATAATAATTATTATCGTTATTATTAACATTATTAGTAATTTTTTAATGCTTGCCACAGGAAAATCAGAGCTATCAATATTTAGTGTTCAGAGGTAACGTAAAAGATAGAGATTTTATTATTTAGCTCATTCAAATATTTGCAGGTCTTGTGCAAGTGAAAAGCATAACCACAGAACTGTGTTTCCAGATTTGAGGAATAAAAGTGAAATGAAGCATAGATCTAAGGACTCACCTTTCTAATGGACATTGAAAAGCATACTCTGTTCCTGACGGTCCCTGGGAAAGCACTGCAGCTTCAAGCTGCTGGACTATATACCTTTCTAACTGCATTGAACTCATATACACTTCAGATGAGCAGGGAAGTCAGGCACTGAATTAATATTTTATGTATTCCTGTGTTCTGGGAAAAGAAAAAAAGGTTTCTTCTGCCCTAGAGAAAACAGTAGAATTCAACCGTGAATGAAAAGCAAAGCTAAAAATGGTTATTAGCATTAAGATTGCTTCTTACTCAGTCAGACACTATGCACAAGGCAGGTCACAATGAGACAGCTGTACAGAAACTCTTGCGTGGTTTAGACTCCAAGCTGCTTCTTCACACATTGCTGAAGTATGAAATTTTTGTAACCTTTCTTGGGCCCTATGATTTAACTATGTTGGAGATTGCAGCTTAGGACAACACCACCATATTTCTAGTGTTATATAAAGATGTTTTTTCAGTTACATCACCAAATTATAATCAACAATGAAGACAAACATAAGAAACCCCTGACCATCCAAGATTTATGTTCTATTTCAGTTGTTATGACTAACCTTAAACACAGAATATAATTGGACTGTTGCCACATCAGCTTCTCTCTAGAATTCTGAGCTGTTAAACCCCCATATTTCTGACACAGAAAACTTGTTTCACTCAGAAAGTTAATGGTATGACCTACAGAACCCATTCTCTCTCTGATTTCAGCTGTTTAAATCCACACCAAATCAGTAATCAGAAAAAACTGTCAGTTTGAAGAGGGATTTACAGAACTTAAGCTGGTCATTAAGAAGGTTGGATAATGTTTTCTATTTCACTTTTCTTCCTCCAAATTCTTGATATTTTTAAGGCACAACACACCAGAGAGAAACAGTTTTGTTCAAAATCTGTTCAATAACCTCAGAATTTATTTTTCCTGTTCTGTCTAACCTGCTTTTAGTTCAGGCTGTCAGCTTGTAGTGGTAAAGAATAGCCATGAAATCTTGTCCTTAGGAGAGGCACAGATGGAAGAGGCCAAATAACCATCAGGAGGACTTTTGTTCTGTAACACTCTTCTGACAGCACAGACTCTGTGGACATCAAAAGCATGCTATTGAGGTGTATTTTGTTGTCTGTGTAATTTCAGAGTTTTCTTTGGGGGAAAAAAAAAAAAGCCACACAAAACAACAACAAACAAACCAAAAACTATAGAAGAGGAAGTCAACAGTCCCATGTTTGCAAACTACATGGATGCCACGCTTATTCACAGGCATCATATTCAATCAATAGGGAGCATGTCAGAGAATTGAGTTCAGGTGCAATAGAGACAGCATTCCACATGGGGTTTTCTCAGCATTTAATTTATAACTCCTGATGGATTCTTGCTTCTAAGTAGAACTTGATGGCAGTCTTAAAAGTTAAGCCACCATTCTCAGTCAACTGTGACACAGACAATAATCCTCTTTTTCATCAGTGGAAGAAATTTTAATAGGTCCCCCTCACATCAGGTTTCTTATATTTTCTAGATTGTCCATGTAGGCATTTCATGTCATTACTTATTCCTTGGCTGCTGGAAACTTCCTCCAGTTCCTACACATCTAAAGATCTTACATCATTACTATTGTTGTATATGTAGAGAGTACAGAATCACAACATTGTGATTACTATTTACACCATAGTAATTTACTTCAAGGGAGTTTTTTTTTGTTTGTTTGTTTTTTTTGGTTTTTTTTAAGAGAGAATTTAATTAAAACCCTTGCTAGTCTTCAGAGACTAAACATCCTTATTTCTTGACTTTCAGTAACGAGAGCAAGCTCTCTCTGTTGGTAAATGCATTTCTAGCACTGGAAAATCCTGCATATTCATGTCATTGGGCTAAACAAATAATAAGGCAAGAATGGAAAAATGTCCTGAAACCTAGAAAGACTCAAGTTGAAATCAACTCTCTAGACCACCAACAATATTAGATATCCAAGAGAAAGTATAGCCTAATGATTTTGAGTCATTGCTATAAAAATATTTTAAAAACCGATAATGGGTACATATACCCATAAAAGTTGTATCAGTTTTGACTGAAAGGCAGCCTCAGATATGCCTGTGTGTAAAAGCCATAGCAAGAGATGTATAATATATAAATTATACATTTAGCTTCCATTTACAGCACTGTTTAATTTGTCTTCCCTAATGATTGTAACCATGCAACTGATTAATGCCAGTGGCATTGTAGAAAATTGAAAGTAGAATTTACACCTTCAGGTGTAAAGTGTGGTTACTTCATTGACCTACTTAGCTAAGCAGTAAATTGAAAGCTTTTTGGTTAGGTAGAAACCCTGATTTGCCACATTCTTACAGCTATTGTTATCTAAAATTTGTTTGTATTCAATAACATTGAACTGTATTCAGCTCTCTAGGATTCAAAGAAAATTTCCTTTGTCACATGTTAGGAACTTGCTTTTCAAAATTTCTACTTCCATTAATTTTGGAACTAGATTTAACCTAGAATTTAAATTTATTTATTTATTTAGCTTTAACCGTTAGGAAATTTTACCAATAAACTCCTCAATGTCTGACCCTTTTAGTGTGTTTGCTCAATGTTAAAGGTCTCTTAGGACATCAAAATGGCACCACAATGCTTCTAATTAGGTAGTTGCCAACAGTCACCTAGTCAATTATAGATGGAGAGTCTTAAATTTATTTTCCCCTGAATAGCTGTCCCAAACAAGTTTTCCAAACATTACTCAACTGATCATTTGCTTGAAAATAGTTCCTGGCTTTTTTTTTTTTTTTTAAATTGTCAACCAAGTTGTTTTAAAACAACAGATGTTGAATAAAGATGCTTTTTTTTATAAAATAGGCCAGTCAATAAGATAGTTATTTCTAGAATGATAATCCATATCTCTTTTCTATCTGAATAAATTTAAATACATATCTTTCTTCTTATCAGAAAGTGGCATAAGTAGAGTGGAATGGAAGGTAGTGCAGGACATAAGGACATACAGTATTTATGTTTAGGTGCTGTAGGGAAGGGAATTCAATATTTGTTAGACTAAACCCCAAAGAACAGGAAAATATACAGAAATGGCAATGAGAGGACAAAGACAAATGTTTGTCATTCCATCTGAAAAGACTCATGTTTCCTCCCTCCATTCACAATCACACAGTTTTAACAAAAACAATTATAAATAACCCTTTCAAAATACCCTCTTTACCAGTGTTTAGAAAACTTTGCCATCTCTTGGTCTGAGAGAATATTTTCTCTAGGCTATTTTAGAGACTGGAAATGTTACTTTTTTTTTTTTTTTAAATTTTAAAATAAAATGTTGCTCATCACTAGATTCTGCTTTGAGATTAATCCCTCAGGTGAGCATTCAAAGCATTATGTGTGTAATCACTATATCAAGCATCTTGGATAACAAGGAGAGAAGACTGTCTAGATATCTGGATCCAGACAGATGCTCCATTGCTTAATTCTGTCATAACTGAGATCTACAAATAAAAAACCCTGTCACTTGTGAAGCTTTAGAGTACACCCCGATTAGTAAGGAGTAGACAGCTGCTTTACTGGTGTGCTTAGGACTGTGACCTACCATTCAGGAATCTAAATTTTATTTATGTGCTACTTTAGAGATTGATCTTCCTTTTTCATTGTAAAAGGGAGTTATGCTCACCAATTTAAGCACACATCAGAACTAAAAGGAACTTGATAGTTCCTGCCATTGCCAAGCATGATTTATCAATTTTGTGTTGCTCAGATGTCCTCCAAACTCAGTTTTTATTTTCATTATTTTTTCCCTGATTATCATTACCCTGATTTGCCTGGTTTCCATGAGTAAGACATTTCTTGGCACTTAACTTTAAGTCCATATAGCATTAAAACAGCACAGTGTAGTTTGGGTCTTCCTTTTTCATGTGTAACATATAGTAGCATTTTTAGGATAATACATTACAACACTTAGTAATAGTTTCACCACTGATGACCTTCCAAACAGAATATAAAATAGCTTGACTGAATTAGGAAGATTTATTTAGTATTGAGGTAGCTTCCTTGTTCTCTGTATGGACATTGTCTCAAGAATTCCAACACTTGTTGATATGTTCTGATTAATATTTTTTAGGGAATTATCTTAGCAAGCTGATAAAGTCACCAGAAAGATCTGTCCTCCATTAAAAGCTCCACTCTCCTCAAAATTCTTGAGATTTTTGGCTTTGGCTTGAGTATTTTGGTTTGTTTGGTTGGTTGGTTTTTAATTAAAAACTCATTAGACTTACAAGCTTCATTTCAGATTTCTCATTAGCAGCCACAAAAGGGCACAGCAGCCTACACACTTTGTGACACTAGAAAAAGTCTTTAGTGTCTTCAAAAGAAATATATTCTCAGAAGCTCTAGTACCACACCTCTGCCCTATATAATAATAAAATGGAAGAGACCAATTACAATTCACAAGAAGATATTCGAGGGTGAACATCAGGTATCATCTGGAAATGCTACTCATTCAATACTTTACCTTAATGCTACAGGGTGCTTCTGCAAAATTATTTCAGGAATGCTGCTGCTCAGATGCAGGCCAGTACTAGCTCTAAGTCTGGTCAGAGGAGCAGTGATATGAAGTCCTGATTATTCCTTGGCCTCATGTGGATTTGCTTCATATTCTGTCAAATGGGTCATGCAAGGACTGTAAAGTGCAAATCTTTAAAAGACATTATCATCCAGTTTAGGTTGCTTAGGCAACCCAAGAGCTTTGGTACCCCATATTCTCTGTAAATGCTGTTTCTTTAATTTTTTATTTGCTTCCTTTCTCTCAGCAAAATTCTGTAAACTAAGAATTATTTGCTTCAGGGGATGAATCTCTAAAGGCATAAGCAGCTAAATGGTCTCTCTGGCACATATTCGCTGCTAGGCATTCCTCTGTTCATCTTTTCCAGCTAAAGGATATACACATATATATATAATGAAAAGTTCAGTGATTAGAATAAGTCCTAGGGAGACACAGGGGATGGGTTGAGATACATTCTGTTCTCTGCCTAATGGACATCAGAAGGCAAATTTCCATTTTTTTTTTCTTTTCTTTTTTTTTTTTCCCTTTTTTTTTTGTCCTTCCCATTACCCAGAAGAATGTCCTAAATAAAATATATCTACAGTGTGGTAGTACAATTATCATAGAATGGATGAAACCTGTCTTTCTATTATGGTTTCTTCCTCATATTGTGTTATTCTGTTACATGGTGTTAGACAACATTTTGGCCATTTTCTTCTCATTTATGAATTGAAATATTCATACTAACAAATTAAGAAAATGAACTTTCTATTATTTCACCAAACCAGTGTGTAACCACAATTAAATTTCTTAGGCAACCTAAAATATTTCCTACCTTTTTTTTCTGCTTTCTTGTCTGATTATAATCAGTTACCTATATATATGTCTGAGTAATATAAGAAATTATTATTAATAATTATGTTTAATCTCTCTTGTAAAATTTGAAGCATACTACCAGACTGACAATGACAACAATTGTGTAATTTAGTAGAATGGTGTGGGTTGGCATGTAAGACCTTAATTTTGTGATTATTCGTATATGTACTAAATAGATATAAATAATAAAAATAAATTGAAATAAAATTGTTGTCAAAAAATACTCATCTGTAAAGTACTACTCTCTTGAACTAACTGTACAATGACTCAACTCATATGATAATGGAAATAGCTTTCAGTGAATTCTCTCTGTCAAACTTCAGATTTTCTGTAACACTGACCTGAGTTTGAACAAAAGAATAAAACAAATAACAGTTGATATGCACAGTGCTATACTATAATAATCCAATTACTTCCCATAGTGCAGAAATGGCATGCAATTTCCACACCTGTAACTCCAGAGAGATGTTATTTGCACAGTTTGGATCTGAATGCCTAGTTAAATTTTGCTATGGTGCCTTGGGTCAGATTTATGTTAAATTTCTCTCTGTATAAACTCCATGGTCACATATTATTTTCTGGTGTGCTGGTTACATACACTGCTCGCTTGCTTGGCAGGAAATCTGTCTTGATGATCAACTTCTGTATCCTTGTGGTTAGAAGCCATGCCATGAAGGCAACCCCTGCAGTTAGAAGTGCCAGCTCCACAGTGGGGGAATGAGAAAGGTGGGGACTTTGTTTTCCCCATGGCATTTCATCTGTCTTTCATAATGTACCTTGTAAACTAGCTCTGCTGGTAGTTTTAGGTGAGAACCTTCAGATGTACAGTATGAAGACTAGTGGGCAGTGTCTGAGAACTGGGATTTTATATCTTTGTCAGCAGGCATTAATACACTTGTAAAACATAAGAAATTAATTTGACATATATCAGGAACTACAGTACTAATAAATAGATTTATTTTTTAAAATGAAAAAATGGCATTTTGTCTGATGCTTAGGGCCATACAAGCACTGAGAAATTGATTGTGGTAAAAGATTTCTATGGCCTTTCAGAAGTCAGACTGATCTTTTTTGTTGTTTTTATTGGATTTAATCAGGTGATTAAATTTTACATGTTTTACATTTGCATCTACAAATGTGTCAAACTTCCTGTCTAAATCTAAAATGTCATTGACTTCAGCTATGCAAAGTGGAGTCAGAATTATCCTTTCTCTTTCTCAATTTCCCTCCACAGTATTTTCCCAAGTCTGTACACAGATGTAGACTGCATGTGAAAAAATATATATTACATTTGATTCTGGGCTATTTATTTTTTTTTTAATTTATTTTTAATTTGATTAAATTTTTAATTTAGACAAACTTCAGGATTCACTGAACAAATTGTTTGTTGTTTGCCTTTGGCAACTGTGAAAGTTCTAGCTGTCTAGAGTGAAAAAAGCTGAGACATCTTTTTTAAAAGTCATCTTCTCTGAACTGGTGACAAAGTGCAACACTCACTGGAATTACAGATCACTTTATAACATACATTGTTATGTGACCAGCTGTAGCCCAAGAATGTGCCATATGTACCCATGAAGCATCTCTGAACTAACATATTTCCATGATCTTTAAGAATTTCAAAGAAGCAAATAACAGAGTAACTGAATATTTTGTTTCTTTCTAGAGTTTTTTTCTATCAACAGCAAACAAACAATAAGCCCAAAAGGAAACCAGAGAGTTTCTTAACATGTATGAAATTCATCTTGATTCAAAACTATGATTTACTTCTGAATCTAAATCGACTGGAAACAGAACTCATCTGTTAGAAGGAAAACAAATAACTTCCTCACTGTTATATTCCACATTATTGGGATGAATTGCTTAAAGTAAAATCTGCAAAAGTTCACTGAAATAATCTCAGATAACCTGTTATCTTTTGAAACAGAAAGGGATCAAATGCAGCTAACACTTTGACTTTAAAGTTCACAAGAATACAAAGGAACACAAAACATCCAGTGGAATCTTCCTGCTCCCATATTCTCAGGACAGCACCCACCATTCCTTTGTTCATCTCTCTCCCATCTTTGCTGTCCTCCTGGCACTTATTTAACTAGACCTTCAAAAATTTTTTTAACATGTTCTTTCTTCCACAGCTCTAAAAAGGTATGCTTCTCTTGCCTGGATCACATAATTTCCGTCTTCATCCAGGACTGCTTCTCCATAGACCCACCTCTGGATGCTCTTAATCTATTTACTGATTATAATGCTCACTCCACTGCCTCATTTATGGACTATATTCTGCCAAAAGCCAAAAGTGACAAGTCCTAACATTTGAAATCAACCACCAAAGAGTTCGTGATACATATTTTTGCTGAAAAAACAGAGATACTATTTCATTGAAGAGACAACAGGGAGACTTCATTGTCAATTACTTTTAAAACTGTAAGACTTTTCCTGTCTATTACCCCTATGCTGGAGATACAAATGTTATCTGAAGTTTTTTGTGTGTGGTTTTGTTGTTTTTTCACCTCCTCACTACAAGTCTCCATCTGTTATTTTTTTTTCTGGTAATATGCTTCTATATCAAGTCACTAAAAGTTTGAAGACATACCTTAAGTTATCTAATTTATTCATTCTGTTTTATATAAATGCTTTAACGTGTTATCTAGGTATTTTTAGTGATCTTATCTATTAAAAAAATAACATGAAAAATGAAATAGTAGGATTTAATACAATCCATCAACAGTGTCACACAATTTGAAAATTCAAGTCTCTTATCCCCCTTGTTAACCTAATTTTGAATACATTTGGGAAAATGACATGTGCAATGTGTCCTCAATGTCTATAGATTTGGCCTAGTTCGGTACAGGTGGGGATTGAATCTAAAAGCCCCCATAGAAAAATTAGTGCCATCAGCTTCCTCTCACTTTTACTAAGGCTCTTTTCAAATGCATCAGCACAGCAAAGAATGAGAGATGGATTTTAGTAGTTAGGGTTGAACTTTTTGGACATTTTCATCTTAATCATCAGATTACATAACTTTCTATCTGTTATTTACCACCCAGAAATGCAAAGCAAACATCAAACAAACAAAAGATGATTGGTTGTGTATGTGCCTAATTTGAACATACTATCATTAATGCAGCCTTTATTGTAATAAGCAAAACTGCACCATACTGTGCTATATTTAAAATACTGACTGAAATCCTTATTATTGTAAAGGCAAGAGTTAAAGATGCTTGAGGTACCAGGCAGTGTAAGTGGTAAGTCCACATTGGTTTCTACAGGAACTCAAGTATGGTCTAGAAAGATCACAGAATCATAGAATGGTTTGGGTTCTAAGGGACCTTAAAGATCATCTAGTTCCACCCACCTCTCCATGGGCAGGGACACCTTCCACTAGACCAGGTTGATCAGGGCCTCACGTTGCACATATACCACCAAGTAACATTCAAGGTTGCCCTCAAGTAAAGAAATTACATTATATCAGCATGCAACTACTGCTGTGAGAGCAAAATGAAGAAAAAAGCATTTAAAATATTTTGTAATTTTAGCACCATACATAGTGATAAGGTTGTGTTAATGTAATTAGGCAGTAAGATTAAGGTATGTAACCCAATCTACATCTTCAACCAGCGTTACACTGATCTATATAGATGTATCATCTTGGATCAGTATGGTTTAGAGCTCTTCAGTTTGAAGTGGTGTTTGCTGGAGGTGAATTAGTTGCCTCTACATCAGGCATCATTGAGCCTGAGCAGTGTAAATATGTATTCATACAGTTTATTAAACAAAGTGAAATAAAAATTTGCAAAGGCAAGTGGAAAGGAAGAATACATCTATCTGAGAAGCCATTCTTTGTCTGCAAAGAAATGACCCTTACTGATCCATGAACTGCTTTTAACGATTCTATGCAAGATGATGATGAAAAGCAAGTTCATACAGACTGTGTGTATCAGGTTAGGGTGGTAATTTTGGTGGTGGCAGTGGGCTGCAGGAGTGAACTCTGTGAGAAAGTAGGGCTGGCCTGTGCTGGACACTGCTGGTTCTGCAACAAATCCATAGCTGGCCACAGCCGAACCTGTCAGCAAAGTGTGTAACAGTCCCATGAAAACATATTTAAGAAAAGGCTGAAAATGCCAGAAAGTAAAAGACAAAAAAAAAAAAAAAAGCCCCAACAGCATCAAAACAGAAAAAAACAACCAACCAAACAAACAAACCACAACAACCCCAAAACCAAACCAAACCAACAAACAAACAAAATTAAAACCAAAACCAAAATATCAAAGTGAACACAAAGGTAAGAGGCAAAAGAGGAAGAGGAGATGCTCCATGGTAGAACAAATATTTCCTTCAACCTGTGGAGGAATGTTAGTATAGATGAAAAGTGTAAGAAGGAAGGAACAACAAAGAGGAACTGCTGTCTATTGGTCATAAACTGCCATCCCTTTGCACAGGAGATCTCTGCAGTGAAGGAGTGAAGTCAAGCATAGAGAAGGGAGACAATAGGTGTTCTAAATTTTGTCTTTCTGTTCAGAATTATAGAGATTTATTTTAATTTGCAATAAATTAATTTTCCTCAAGTCAAGACTTTCATGTCTACAACAGTAGTTGATAATCAATCTTGCTGACTCTGACCACACCATCTTTCTCATCCTCTTATATCCTCCTGTCCTGCTGAGGAGAAGGAGTCAGTGAATGGCTGGGTAGGCATTTAACTTTGAACAGATGCTAATGCAACATGCACATCTGTCTACACTCATATACATCTAACTCTCAATTGTAAAACTTCTAAAAGAGTATAAGTTTGCTTTGGAAACATTTTAGGGATATTCAAGTTGAAAAAGGCCCTTCCATATCATTTAAGTAGCAATGAGAAAACTTCAAACTTATTGCATCGAAACTTAGCCATCTTTTGTCCCTAGAAAACGTTAGGACTCCATAGGCCTTGTTCGTTGTGTCTGTCCTAGTGAATTTTCTGTCAGTGGCAATTAGTTAATATCCTGCTGGAAAGATACAGTCTGGTCTGCAAATAATATTCCAGCATTTGCTGCAGGGAAGCTTCTATTCCTCTCTTACGCTGCATGAGGTTCCTTAACTTTTACTGTAGCCCTTCTGTTTGGCTTTTGGCATGGGTAGTGGTACTTTTCAGGTGTTCCTCTCCTGTTCAGTTTCTTGCCTTACATGCAGGGCTTTATTTCTCATCTGCACTCACATTCAGCCAAGTTCCTTTTCAGTCATCTACTTCACAGAATAACAACATAAAACCCTCTAATTTGTCTTTAAAACTCATTTTTAGTTCAGCATATACACCAAAATTTTAAATATATCATTATTGTATGATCTCTTTGTGTCTTATAGTTTTATTCTGAACTCTAAATTACACAGGTATAATTTTTTTTTTATCTTGATTTTCGGAGTCTCTTAAGTCTCTCTTAAGTCTCTTAAATCCTTTTTCTTAAGTTAAAGATGCTTTCTTCTTAATCAAAGTATTTTGATAATTCTACTGTGTTATGCACACACATAATACTGGATAAATTTTTCACTTTTAAAAAGGTCTTGTTGTCTATCAAATGGAAAAAATCAAATCACATCATGTGTCAAATAAAGTTTCTCACCTCTATTTTTAAGTCTGCCAAAGGTGATTCTTATCACTCCATTAACTAGTAGCTTATTTTGGATTATTAGTTCGCATTTGTTGATTTCACCGCTTTATACATACATATATACACATATATGTATATATGTTTGTGTGTGTATACAGACATATATAATATATATACCTTAGACAGTTATTATAAACTACCCATAATATGTTTGTAGCAGTAATTCTGGTAAGTTAAAATGAACCAGCATACTAGGATCTCCAAAGATCCTCTAAAAAGCTGTTAAAGAGAACATAACTCATTATTCATCAGACGTACTTTTCTCTTCTGAGTGAGAACTAGCCACATAACTCAGGGTTATACCTGAGCTCATTACTGTTAGAACCATAGCTTCTTTTAGCTGATGATTAAACACTAAAAAATATTTATGTGACATAGAACACAACCATTTTTGAAAATAATTGGGTTATATCTTTTTACAACAGCTATGCATCCTCACATATCTCAATCCAGGTTTTTTCAGATAAGTAAAAGTTGGGGCCCCAGAAATATTAATGTAATTAGATATTTCTAAAAATATCATGAGACATGTGGAAATGGCATCTTGTGTACATGTTATCACTGTCTGCATATTCTGACAATTTCCATTAAACTAAAGAAGTTGATATTCATGTGGTAATCAAAACAAATCATGGCAATATATTCTTTATAATTCATTTTACCTTGATTTTCATCAGGAAATTACATTCTCTTATGTTTTCTAGACTAAACAGTTTCTCCTGTATGATGAGTCACACACTAGAAGTGCCTGTGTCTTTCCACCACCTCAAAAGAGAGAGGGGACATTTGGAGTTACAGAGTTTATCTACCCAAGTCAGCATTACACATGATAGAGCCCTGCCTTCCTGGAGGTGGCTGAACACTGCCTATCCATGGGAAGTGGTGAGTGAATTCCTCATTTTCCTTTGCTTGCATGCACAGCTTTTGTGTTACCTGTTAAACAGTCTTTATCTCAGCCTGTGAGATTTCTAATTGTTAACCTTCTGACTCCTCCATTACAGTGGTGGGTAAGTGAGCGAGTGGCTGTGTGGTACTTCATTGCTGGCTGGGGTTAAACCACAGCATTTATGAAGGTATTTAATCTCTAAATTAGATTGCCTAAAGAGGTTATGGAATTTCCATCCTTAGAGATTGTCAAAGGATGTGATCTTAAGCAACCTATTGCAGCTCACTGTTTTGAGATGAGAACTGAACTAGATGAGCATAAGAGGTCCTTTTCAAATCAAGCCTAAATTAGCATATGATCATTTCAGTGTCCATATATCCATCTAAATGATTAGAAAACATCCATAAACTGTTGGAGAAATTTTGCAAAAAAAAAAAAAAAAAGAGGCAGGCATCTAGTGAAATAGAATGCTGCATACATGCTATAATCAAAAATATCCTTAGCTTTGTATTCTAGGGTCTAAGTTATGTAGACAACAGTTGTACTATATAGATTGCAGTTTATAAAGGCTAACACCAAACCCTTTAAAAGTTAAAAAAAAGCCAGCAGCATGTGTAAAGAAACTTGTGTTGATTATTGGGGTTTAGAGGTTTCTGTGTCTAACAAAACTTTGCAGAGTATATTTAGATATTCTGGGAGTGCTATAAATAAGGGTGATTCCTTACTGGTTTTGAAAATGCTAATTTTAGTTTCAGTGTGGATTCAGCGTTCGAGTTATATCTTGTTGATATGAATAGCAGCCACTGTCCAAGGTAGTAACTGAGGCTCAGGGAGTTTGACTGCTCTTGTCCTAATTAAAATCTAATCATCATCATGAGAACAAATACTTAGTGAGACTTTTAAACTGCAAGTCCTAAGGGATCTTCTCAAAGTTTGTGTGAACACAGATTCTTTGTCAGATGTAAAGACTTCTTAATATGCTGAATGTATTACACCTTTCATACCACAGTTTCTTACAGATTTAGGCACAGGATTGATCTCGCTCTCTGTTCCATGGTTAAACCTGTGCAATCTTTTTACTTTTCTCATGGGTGAGGATGCTTTTTCCCTACCATCTCCTCACCCAATGCTATATGGACATGATTAAGACAATAAAAGTTATTTTTAAACCTGATTATAATATCAACCCAAGAAGCATTCTTGTAGTTTGCAAGAATATCACATAGGAAATAAATGCTGATATATTCACATACATATAGATAGTGTAGCATAAGCTTGATTCATGCATCCAAGTAAAGATACTATGTCTTGTTTAGAAATTGAAAATATGCTCTAAGAAAAGCATTTTTAAATACACTGAGACTGTAAACTCTTACTCTGGAATTGAACCACTTGGAATATACCATGAATTTTGTCCATTGGCTCCTCTGTAAATTTTGAAAATTAACCTCTTCCAGGTAATTAAAAAAAAAAAAAAAAAAAAAAAAGAAAAGAAAAATACAAGGGAGCATATCAATCCTGATACAGGTAAATAAAAATATTATTGCATGTTTTATTGCATCAGTAGATTTTAAGAACAAGCAAATGGTGATAGGGAATTTCATTTTTTAACAATTTTTGGGCAAAGAGCCAGCAAGAAAATTTAAACACTGGACATTTCAGCCTTCAAGGATAATGATGAAAATTACTGTAAGTATTTCAATAGTAAACTCTCAAGAACTACCTCTCATTGTAATCTTTCTGAACAGTCATCTTACAAAAACACTCACTCCACTGATTTTCAAGCTGCATTTGATAGCCTTCTGACTCATGTTACATTACATTACCTGCACATCTCAACAGTAGCTGAGAGTACCTAATGATGGTCATGGGAGAAGTGTTAATCATAAACAGCAAGTTTCCAGTGCCCTTACACCATAACTTTCCACTACTAAAAGTATGTCAAAAAATCGAAAGCTAAAACTGATAACAGTTTCTGTCCCTTTCTTCTAAATTCAGGGAAATTTTCATGAAGTGTATATGATGAGACGTATTTCCTCAGTGGAGAAGATGTGCAAAAGAAAACTTTGAACAGTTCCTAAGATACTATATATTGATGCAGGGTTATTTAGTTCAGTCATTTAAAAATTAAATATCATAATTTTGATACATATTTCTTTTAGGCAGGTCTTTGAGTCATGCTATCACCTAAAGCAAATTCATTTGAACTGGAACATAATGACAGGTCAAAGTAATGAAACCAATTCTCTTAAACAGATAAAACAGAGAAAACCTTAGAAAAAAGTAAATTATTTTGGGGTTGTATTGCTATATTGAGTTTTGATACTGTTGTTTAAATTACGTGACAATATGAAAGAAGCTGATATGGAACTTGGGTTTTGCAATATTTGATTGAGGAAAAGGGCATGACAGCCTGCTTATCAGAAGCAAAAGTAAAAGCTGCGAGTAACTTTGGCTTTCATGGAGAGACTTCTAGCTGAACAAAAAGGAAATTTGAATAACAGGTTACATTTAATCCAGCTGGTCAGTTCCCTTGGGGTGATTCTACCAACATGCAAGAGTTTTTTCTCTCCTCTGTAAAAGAACTTATGTTTAACTCATTAAAAGAAGAATAGGAAGAAGACAATACCAAAAAGGAGAACATATAGGTCACTTAGACCGATGAAATTGTTGGGCCAGTTGTTGGAAGGGAACCTCTCAAGCACAAACTCAGAAAGCTTCAGACAAAACAATGTAGTTACAAGAAGGAAAAGCAAAATTGTCATAGATCTCATGATAAAATTAACTCAGAATATTTAAAGGGGGTTTTGGAGATATTAAAAAACTACCTAAATGTATTAGGAAATTTTTGTGAAGAGAATCAAAGGGGGGGGGGGGGGAAAGAGGACTAAAGCTGGGCTATGAAGGAACAAGTATGAGAAAATGAGGAGGAGGGTGGACAAAGTGTGCTGATCATGTAAACTGTGGTTCAGTATAATTCTCTGGTCAAGGCCTGCATCTGAATGTTACACTCTGTCCTAGGCACTTTAAAGACTATTACGTGTGTAATGCAATCTGTGTGTATTTGGTAATTTGTTAATAGACTTTACACTGGACTAGCTCTTGAGTTGGCAAAGAAGGAAACCAGAACTTGGGAAGACTCAAGGTCAGAGCCAGAGAATGGATAAAAAAGGGCTGAGGGCCTGGATATGACTTGTGGATGTTGCCTTAAGGTCTGGGGTGGGCTCTGAGGGACCCATGCCTGTAAATCATGACAGTGAAGGTATATGCATATATCACCTCCCAAACTTCAAGCCCAATCAATCAAACTTGAGGAAGAGTATAGGCCCATCTGTGTTCATGTTTATGTGAGTGCTGTTAGTCTGATGTGGCTCTCAGGAAAGGCCTTGTTCTCCTATTTGTGATGATCTGTGTGTTGTCCAGGCATGTTTCTATTGTGTGCACATGTGTTTGCATCTTTTGAATATGCACTCAGCCTCACTACTGAGCTGGAAATAGGGAATAGCAGCAGCCACATCCAGCAAAACTACGAGGAAAAGTCCCCTGGATTCATCTTCCTTTCACAGCTGAGATTTTTATTGTTGCAGTTGTTCAGCTCTACTGAAAACTGAGAGGATGCTTTTTCCTTGCCATCTGCACCTCTGTACCTGACACCACTCATACTGAAGCAGGTCTGTGAGCATTTCTGTTAGGTTTTGCAGCAATGCCTTTCAAATTTCCTGGTGCTTTAAGCATTTCTTTTTTAATCTTGCTTCAAAGCACATGGCACATCTCTGAAGCCCTAGAATCATTCAAATCTGAAACACTCTGGGGTTTCTGACTCACACTCTGTAATTTGAAGCACTTGAATCACCTGGGAAGATCTAGGATATATTTATTAATTATCTTCATACAGTGCCAAAGATATACATAGAGATGTACAGCCAAAATTAAAGTCATAATCCTTTTTTTTTCCTCCCCCAGAAACTAGGTGACTGATCATATAAAGTGCCAGTAAGTGTCAGTGAACATCTGAGAACAACTGGGTTCTCAAACTCTCTGGACCAGGTTTTAACACAGGTAGGACATTTTCCTGCAAGGAAATTTTGAAGTCCCAGATTAGATTCATGTCTGAATTTTGAATGCTTAGGTGAATCAGACTTCTGAATCTTTTAAATTCAGGCACCCCTACTGTTTAAGGGATCTGAGGTCTTCAATCTGATTTCCACAGGAAAAAGGTATACACCAATACCTGCCAGTGTGTCACAGGAGAACTTGGCCACTTCAGAAAAGCAGATAAATTCTGTTTATTGTTGGTCCTCCTTGTGCCAGTATTGATATCTAAGAGTAAAAGTCAGCTTACTGATAGAGAGGAAATTAGTGATTCAAGTAACAATTTTTAACTGTAATTTGTTATATATGCATAAAAGCTGTGTAATAAGAGGTTACCACAAAGTGAAGTGCATGAAGCACTCTTTTTCCAAAGTGGGTTTTAGCTAAATTAAGAAAAAGCAAACTCTTGCTTCTTGATGCACCTTCCTCAAAGATATCTAAATTCATGAAGCAGCATACACAATACTACTTCTGGAAACTCAGAAGTATTCTCTATTGCTCAGTGCCAACAATGTGTATCTGATAAACATCCTTTCTCTCTTGCAGAATCACAGAATATGCTGAGTTGGAAGGGGCCCACAAGGATCACTGAGTCCGACTCTTAGCCCTGCACATCCCTAAGGACGATCCCCAAGAGTCACACCATGTGTCTGAGGGTATCATCCAAATGGTTCTTCAATTATTAGAACTACAGACTGAAAAATATTTTACTGAAAGGTCCACAACAAAGCTTCAGTCCATGTTTGTGGGAGCTAGGGTCTAGTTTTACGAACTCAGGCCATTCATGTTCTTTGCTTCCAATATGAAATGGACTTCCCACTCCAGCTCCTTTCGCCTCCATTTCCATTCATGATTCTGGTTTAGATGTTGTCTATTGTCATTGCTGGCAGTGAAGGAACGAGCTCTCCCTACATGTATATTCATGCAGAAAAAATAATTCCTGAAACTGCAACTTGCATCCAGACTCTCCTCAATTTTTCTGCTCATGGATAGCTTTCTCCTTTCTCATCCACTTGGCGAGGCATGAACTGATGTATCATTTTTGTATAATTTCTCTCATTTCAGGGTCTGCTCTTCAAATCTTGTATCCAAGAGAAAATGGATAGAAATTCCAAACTTGATATGAGACTTGCAATTTTTTCTGGCTGCTTTGCAATTATCTATTACTTCAAGGTAGTTAAATATATGTAGTAGTAGACCTGAACTGAACTAAAATATTTTCCCTACTTTTCTGAAAAATACTTCTTATTGTTAAATCATTTTGATTGCAGGACACCATCCAAGATTAGGTAGCGAAAAAAACCAGATGCATGAAGTTGTAATAAAATTACAATCACAGGAAAGATTGTAGCGCATTCTCATTCCCCTGCAACCTTCTCAGTTTATGTCAATAGTCATATTAGATACCAAAACATATAATAGTATGAGGGCTATCTTGACATAGGCTTGTATTAAAAATAGAGAGGTCAATAGTTTGAATATTGCTCTGGATTCTATGATATTGTATATGCATTGTTTCACAGACAGCTCAGCATCAGCAAAATTATTATGGTCCTTTTGTGACTGTAAAATCTTACAAGCTAGAAAACACTGGCACAATATGGGCTATACTAAATATCAGTGGGGTTAAAAAACAAAACTGATTTTTTTTTTTTTTTTTTTTTTTTTTTTTTTTTTTTTTTTTTTTTTTCCAGCTAGCAAATCATCATTTCAAGGAATTAATCCTCTGGAAAGTAAAACCTTTAGAGCACCACATAAACAGTGTCATTTAGATTCTGATGGGTCAAATACAAACTTTTGACTTATGGGACAAGAAATGCCTCATTGTGACTGGTGATATTTTAGTGGCATGCTAAAGCCTGACTGAATCAGGGCTGTAACCTGGCCTATCTTATTGTGCTGATAATTAATTGCAGGAGCACATAATCAATATACAATTCATTGCCAGTGCCAAACTGTGCCATAAAGCTCAGAAAGCTGGCACTGAAAATATTTCTTGAAGGATTTGGTTCCTACTGTTCATCTGAATGGGAACAGATTTTGGTCCTAACTGTTGGATGTTGTGCCTGTAACTGAGACTCCTTTTCTTTAATATAAATTGCCATATCTTAGTCTAACAAATTCTTTTCATTATGAGTGCTAGGATTACTTCATAGCTTAAGGCACTCATGACTCTAAACTGTTCTTGGCATTTTAAAAAATAATTATTTGAAGCCTATCCCTTCTCCTATTACATTTTGGGTCCTTAACCTCATGCTTCAGTACAAAGTCTGAAAACATGAGCACTAGTATTGCATAGGGCAAGGGAGATGCACAGCAGTTGAGTGATACGATGCAGCAACGACAATTTTTTCATACTGTTTCCTAAGTGTAGTGTCTGCAGTTGAAATATCAAAGGGTAAATTCAGGACTCTACGTTTGAGCACTCCCACCACTAAGCAGAACTGATTATGGAAAAAAAAAAAAAGTAAAAAAAATAAATATTTGGAAGAGGTATTTTTCTCCCTCTAGCTTTTAATTACAAATGTTGGTGCTTTTTTAATCATGAGCTGCTTTTACTTCTATAGAGAAAGAAGGCAGGATGCTGCTAGTTACAGCATCCTCCACAACTTTGCTGTTCTTTACCAGGTTACTGTACAGGTTATGATTCCAGTCTTTTTTTTACAAGACATGACCTTTTACAGTTTTCATGATATTCAGAAACTCATTCATGCCATTGGAATAGACAGTATTTGTGCAAGCAGTCCTCTCAGCTACACTGTATAAAGCTGCCAATGCAGGAAATATGGTGACTCAGACTAAAAGGGTGCATGAAAATTCCTTGACTCCCGCTCCAACTGGCAGATGTAGGAAATACTAACATTTAAGGGTAGAGAAAATGGTAAAAAGAAGAAAGAAGGAAAGTAAGGTGGGGTTGTCCTGTTAATAACTATCATTAAAAGGGAAAAAACCCAGCCCTCCTCCACCCGCAAAAAAAAAAAACAAAAAAAAAAAAAAAAAAAAAAAAGATGAAGAAAAGTACCAGGCTACTTGTGTTAGCATGCATTAGCAAGGAAGAATAATTTAGTCAATTCAATAAACAAATGCTGGGTCTTCTAATGAACTTGTAAGATATCTTAAACCACTACTGAAGGGAAGAAAAGGCTAGTATTTTTCCTTACAAGGAATGAAATTTATTTCTAATGTATAAAAAGATATTTTCATATTATATAAATGGACTGTCTGGGGGGGTAATTATTAATTTTAGTAATTTTATTAGTGGCAATTATGGAATTTTGCACTGAAATTGCATTCTACCCCAAGAGTGAAGCTAGCTAGGTGGTATCATCTGAGTAATCATATTCTTCATACTATAGCAGCAATGAAATCAATTATGGATTCTCCCCCCTCTTGTCTCTGTTAGTCATATTTGAAGTTTTGATGATGCGCATTCCATTTATTTGCTGCTCGCCTAATAATCCCCTGCATGCTGGGAAAACCTTTGTTCTCTGACAGAAGTAATAAAGCTGTCTGCACGATTCCCTCTTGTGAGACATAGAGTGCTCCCATTTTATTTAATCTGGTGGTGTGCAGCCTTTGCAAAGCAAACACTTCACAGGCGCTGATTGGGGAATAACAGTGGCCTGTGTGACCAGAAATAAATAAATAAATAAATAAATAATAATAATAATAATAATAATAATAATAAAAAAAATAAAATCTTGCCTGTCAAGGTTAAAAATAATGATTCTTAATTACAGATTTCCCCTCTCTCCCTCAAGAAAGCTCTATGAGAAACCTGGGTCAAATGGGTTTTAGCTCTCATTTCTGCTGGAGTGTGTGTCTTCCTGTGGAAGTGCTTCAGCTCTTGCCTGTTCTTCATTCACTCATTCCCACTGAATGGCAGTATACAGAAAATGAAGAGATCTAAATGCCAGCAGGAGGCTGGCTGCTTTCTTCTAGGCATGTCCTGAGCCCAGTCACCCAGAACAACTTGTGATCCCTGGACAAAGACACTCACAGCAGGTGGCCATATCAAGAAATTTTCCTCCTGGAATTAGATATTATTCCAGGAATCACTACTGAGTCAAACATAATGCCCTATCCTGCTGGGTCAAGTAGGATTTCATTTCAATTTCTTTACACAACGATGCGTTTCATCTTGTCTGCATACAATGACAGTGCTCAGGCATGAAATAAATTGAAGTGCTTGAAAGGCAGAATTATCCCTTGAACCTGCAGCATTCCCGACCCCAAAAACATACATTGTCAAGTGAGTTCCAGATAAGCAGGATCTTCACTGAGTGTTTGTGCTGCTTGGCTTCCTTTAATCATACTCCCTTTTGTAAAAGGGATTTTCGAGGGGAAAGATAAATCATTGCTGAGGAAAAAGGTCATTTTCAAAAGGCTTTAAGAGCTTCATTTCATGTGGCTTTTCAAGGTGAAACAGGTAATTCAGTGCAGTAAAAACCTTTTGTATTCAACTAAATTCACAGTTCACACTACCAAGAAAACAGTAAGGAAATAAGCTTGAATAAAATTCTTCATTAAAACTGTTCTCATAGGTGTGTAAGCCACATTTTGTTGTTTGCTAATACATTAGCCTGAATATTGAAAAATAAATTTATGACTAACACTGAGCTGTATATCCTGGCTTTAAATCATCTGTGCCTCCAATATTGGACCATTTTCTTCCTGTAATGCAAAAGTCATCAATCATTTCTTCTGGGAATCACTTTTGTAACACATATACTGAATATACTGATACTGAGACATCCAGGCACATTGACATCCTTCTCAGCACCAGACAGAGACTCATATTTTTAGGGTATGCATGTTTTTCAATGTTTCATGGATAACAAGCCTGCCCTAGATATAGGGACTTTTTCTGTACTTCTTTCAGACTACCAGTGTAGGCCTTCCAGATCTCTTGTCACGGATCAGACATCTGTCTTTCTTTAAGATACCTGTGCTTTGCATTTTAACCTCAAAATATGCGCTCAGTGTAAGAATGACCAGGTTAGTATACATAATTTGGGTTAGTAGACTAAGTAATTTCAACTATAAGGAATACATTTCTCTGTTCTTTCTGTTTTTTTCCCACTGAACTGGGTATCCTCTAAAGCATGGCTGCATTCATTTCGCTGGAAACAACCGTGCAAAATGTTCATTACTGTTAATTGAACCATTTATAGCCTTAAATAACAACTGTGATTGAGAAATTCCTTTTCCATAATGAGGACAAAATGTTTTAAAAACATGCATCTGCATCAAAGATATGATACATAAAAATTGATCTTATTTGCTTTCTTGTTTTCTCCACACATAAAATAATGTTAATTAAATACCTTCAGCTCTCAACTAGAGCATATACCTGCCCCAAACTACTCTAGAGAGTAAAGCTAGTTATATTTTAGTAGAAATAGGCAGGAATGCTGCTAAAATTGAAAATTCTTCTATGATATTACTTCATTCCTTTATTTCCTCTTTCGGTGGAATACTAACCATAAGAAGATGTAACCAAGAACACAGACAGAAAATACCTGATGAGGGATCCCAGGAAGAAGTCATGTTCCCAAATTCATCATCTTGTCCCTATCACATCTACTTGTTAAATATGTTGCCCCTGCCTGCAAGTCCTTCTTCTTTTTGAAATATAGCATTTTTATTAAGAAGAATCAAAAAAAGATTGTACATAGCACATAGGATGATTCATGTCAATGTGACAAAGTACTGTGAATCTAGTTCAAATTCTCAATATATTACATCTCTCCAAAACACAAGTCAGGGCCCAACCAGTGCTCTTTATCCAGTGGAGAAGATATAAATATATAGTGTTCATACACTAATAATTGAAAGGATGACTTAATTTAGAAGAAAGATTGTCTGTCTGCAAAAAGATAATTAGTATATTAATTTTGTGCAAGCAATTCCAAAATGATAATAAAAAAGATAACATTTCTACTCTGAACAATTATTTTTGTGTTATCCTGGTGGCCACAAGAAGCCATGCCAACCTCAGAAACAATTCAGTATGTTCGTCCTTCAGTATGTTCGTTAGATTTCATAAACCTTGCCTGAAACATAAGAAATAGGGTAGAAAATAAATATGGGAGAGGAAAGATGTGGATTCACAAAAATTATTATTAAGATCAAAGCAGCTCATATAGTCATCGGTGTCCTTCTGACTACTCTAATGTGAGACTATTCTGAGTTAGTCTCAGATCTGTCCCTCCAGAAAGAACAAATGTGGTCCTAGAGGTAATTTAATCACAAGGGCAATAACCATTTTCACGTAAAACCTTTCCCTTCAAGGCCATTGGTATAACTTTAGCATGTAAAGCAAGGTATGCGTTCTATTCCAATGAAAATTTTGGACCCAAGTATACTAATTTTAAAGCAAATCAGGGCCTCTCAGTGTATTTCAGCATCTTCAGAAAAAAGGTTACAAGGGAAATCCTAATTAATTTTCTTGAGTAGATAATTAACCTATTAATGTGATCTGAATAAGAAATATTCTGTTGTGGATTTCCTTATTCCAAATGTGATAGATCAGAGAAAACCGTTACACTAAACCTAAGTTTGTAACAAAATAAATATATCAGTCTTGTAGAGAAAAATGTAAATTTCTCAATTTTACTTGTTCAAGGTTAGAATTTTCGTTCCTTTGTACCACAAACCTATTTGTTGTTTTAATTTTAAATTGTTGATTTCTTCTTATCACATGGTTATTAATTTTGGGGTTTTTTTTCAGAGAGTTTTTCAGTTGCTTTCCCCCATTTATTTTTTTCCCCTTGAAACTTGATAATGCTGAAAGTTACACCAAAAACACAAAGCAGCATTCTGTGTTTCAGACTGACTATTTTTGTTTAATAGAGAAAGGAGGGTTACATTTATGAAGAAACAAACAAAATAATACCAAGAAAATGCTAGAGTATGCTGACAGCCTCTATGACTATCAGCAAACATTAGTGCATTTAAAGCAATTTTCTTTCATTGTAACTGAAATGACTTTGTGGGATATCTAAAATTTCACTGACTACAAGGTGTTGGTTAGTTCATCCTCCTGGATTTTTGTATATATATATTTTTAATTAGGAAATTCATAATTCTATATGTAAGGATAGTTTCAGCTTTTATAATCATCTAATACTCTTCTGTATAATGATATACAATGCACCAACCACTACAGCTACCGTGGCAGAGATTAAATATATATCTTAGACTTTCCATCCTCAGGTAAGGAAAGACCATTGTCCATTGGCTATAGAACTGACAAAAAAGAAGAGATAAAATGTTGTGGTTATGCCACCTTAGATACAAGATTTGCCAAAACACAACCATTTCTCTGAAATCAGAGTACCTTCCACGGCAGTGTAGTGAATTCACATAAATATTTAGTCCAAAGCAAAATATACCTTATTCTTTTCTTCTGAGTGTTAATTCAATTCTTATTCTGAAATGCAACTGGAACACACAAAACCCCTCATTATTTCAGGATTGTGTCCTATCTTGTAACTTTTCTACTCCATAAAAAAATGCTGCCAGTCAGCACTGTTTTCTAACATGTATTTCAATTTTTTAATTTGACAAAAACTGATATTTCTGTATTTGTACATCTGTACTAAGTCATCAAGAGAAATACAGGGAAAGTCACTGAAATCCCAACCAATCCACACATATTATGTTACGGAAAAGATAGTATTCTTTCGACCAAAAAGTTTGTTGTTGTTTTTGTTTTTTTTTTCTTTCCACAAGATTTTTTAATTAAAAAAAAAAATTACCTATCTGTCATTTTTTAAGTTAATTTTCTTGGCTCGCTGCATTTACATCAATAACTACGTATTTCAAGGGGGGAGTTTACAAGACTGTGTATCATGTTTACTTAGTGATAAGCGCAAAAACACACATACATCATAGTAATTTCCTTTAGATTTGTTCTTATCTGAAGACTAACTGATAATTTTGTTGCTGACTCTGTTTGGTGCTGAAGTGTCTACAAATACCAGATGAACAGTTGTTATAGCTCCTGATAAGCCTAGTCTTTCTTTAAATCAAAAAACTGTGTAAAAATAGCATCATGCTTACAAGTACTGAGTCCAGTTTATGAGTTATTTTGTATGCCCTCATAAAAATACACAAATGTGTCTTTGTATTATATATTTCTTTTTGTCAGACACACACACTTCTGCCAGATGTGAATTGGCAAGTTGCACGAATGTGCATTTTCTTGAATATATGTGGAGCATTCCTCTGCACCTTTTTTTCATAGACACTTTAGCTTTTCCTGTTGGGAAGCCTATTCATCTCTCAAGAGAAGCTCTTCCATCGGGAATGAGAGATCCATCCTCACCAGGCACTTATAACCCTGAGTGTTTGGAAGCTTTGTTTCCCAATTGTGTGAGCACCAAGCCTGACAACATAACACGTCAGGACAGGGAGCAGACATTCTAGTGGGAGTTATACTGCTCCCACACGGTAACCCTTGGTGGAGGGCTCAAAGAAACAAAAGCAACCACTGTATCTACACAGAATTCTCTAATTAGTGCTTTACATAACTTACACTTTTCTCACTGCCAACTCAGCATTAACATGTTCATCCATGAACTCCCTCAGCTGAAGTCGTCCGCTAAACAAGCTGAATTTCTTCTGCAGTACACGGCTAATGGCCAAATCTTTTGTATTATAAATTTTTTCAGTGTTATGAGTTTATTTAAAAAATCAGGTCTCTGCCTACAATGCGGCAATCCTTGCATTTTAGAATTAAGATTGTAACAAATAAGAATCAATTTAAAAGTTTTGCATGGGTTTTGACTTACATTTAGAGTGTTTTAATTTGTTCAGATGAAGAGGGTAAAATTCATCAAATTGCTTCAGAGTTTGCTTTTATTTTTGACTCAGTTCTTCTATAAAGCCCTATGCTTTGGAGTCATAAGAATATTATTCAAGTGACCATACAAGGAAAACTTAAGATATGTCTACAGGTGAATTACTCTAAATAGTGACATTATTGTGTTATCTTGAATAAATCTTTTCATTCTCCCTACTTTCTTATATGCCTATATATGTGTCTGTGGGAGAGGGAAAAATGTTTCTGTGAAAAATTGTGTTCTCATTCCCTGATAACAGTGATGATTCCTTTGGGTTTTTGTTTGTATGTTTGTTTGTTTTGTTTTGGGGGTTTGTTTGGTTGGTTTTGGCAGGAAACTGTGGTTTGTTTAGCCATTAATTAAAGGCCATATTTTACTACTATTATTTTTGTTGTTTACTTTTGTAGAACAGATTTGACTCTGTCAGGCACTGTACACATACGAAAGAAAAAGCCTGTCTTGAAGAATTCATGTCCTTAAAATAATAAAAGCCTTAACAGATAAAAGGAGGGGGGAAAAAAGGAAGATGAATGATTAATGATGGATACAATAAACAGTCCTTTCTACATGTCAGTGCCAGGACCATGCTTTTAAAGCTTGCACAAGGACCAGCAATGACTTCCAGTATTTAGATATGGAAAAGTCTCTCTCTTACCTAGAGAAGAAGGAAAGACAACAATGAATAAAAGATGTAAAGGTATATTCCAGGAACTGATGGTCAAAGAAGACCTTTTACAGGAATGTCAAGAAAAACTACTAATAAATACCATCTAGTCATCAAAATAACTAATTGAATTGAGCAGTATATCTCATAACAGAAAATAATTTAGTTCATGAAAAAAATATTAAATGCCATTCAAAATCCAGTCACGAACAACATTCTATTTCATTTGAAGGTTTTTTTATACAAAGTTAATAATCTCTATTTAAAGACAAAGAATAATATGACACTGCTTTGCTTCCATTTATAGGAAGTGGGTTTGAAAAATGCTATGATTTCTTCACTTTTCTAAATTTCATCGCTAATCACGTGGTGTCATTCTGTTTCACAGTAGTCATTCAGCTAAGGAACACAGGAGCTGCATAATGGCTGAAAGAGTCAGTGGTATAACATACTAAGTTTAGGGAACGACTCTCTCTCAATTTTAAAAATTAAAGTGAGAACGTCTTCCAAAACCATTAAAAATATACATTCAAAGTTGGTTCATTAATTTTATTGTTGTTACTGTTATACCAGTAGTACTCACAATCTGCCAGACATCTACCACCTACTACTTCTAAGTTCTGAATACATTATTCAAGACTGAAGTCTTTCTAGTCCTGTAAGAACTGGCTATGAGATTCTATTGAATCAATTGTAACAAGCATTTTTAATTCTAATGCCCTTTTCAAATTGAACTGTAGGGGTAGTTTTGACAAATACAAAGGGATGGTCAATAAAAAGCAACTAGATGTTCCTTTTGATTTGAGGCTTTTAAGGGGAGTCACAATTCTCAAAAAGTTCTCACTATTGAGCATCAGCACCAATATAACTTTATTTTCTATGTTTGTTTGGGGTTTTTTTTAAAGAAAACTCTATATATTCCTGCTAATGTCAGTGGGAGTCATGCTGGGTCTTTAAAATAGATTTATATTGAAATCATATTATTTTGTTTTGTTTTGTTTTGTTTTTTTTTCCAAATGGGCATCTATTTTTACTCAAAGCATACTTACTAAGTGTGCATCAAGACTCACAGTCCTGGTGGTAGAGCTGTTCTAGAAAGATGGAAAATCAGGTGAATGGAGGAAAATCAGTGAGGCATTGACTTGATTCTCTTTCAGTCCTAGCAGTAGAATTCATGGTAATACACTGTACCATTTTCTGGTATATAAGACTTGTTTTTCAAAATGTAGAGCTAATTCTACTGCCAATGAAGTAAACAAGAAAAGAAAGCCAGTGGCTGCATACTACTGTTCTAATTCTCTGCAAAATAAATGCCAAGGAAACTGAAGAATACCTGTTTGCTTTTTTAATCCAACACCTGTAAATACATCAAGACATTAACTGTAAAGGAGACAAGCTAGTGGGAGTAAACTTTGCATGGTCACCAAAGTTCTAATGAACAAAATCAAGTGTGATTATCACTGCTTGTCTGCAAGATGTGAAATGTTTGCTGCCAGTCAGGATATATGTTTGGACAGCAAATTAGATGGACTGAGATATATTTGTTCTTGTTCTCCTACACAGAGTAATGAAGAAAGTTCTGTTTTCACTAACTTTCAGAATATGTTTCTTACATATTTTCAAGTACATAAAGTATATCCCTGTAAAACAGATTAGCTGCTGAGATGTCTTCCAGGCATGGAGTTGTCTGTTAATGCCGCAGGGAGCAAGAGGCAGCACTAACATTTAATATCAGCCATGACTGTATAGCTGCAAAACTTACAAGAAAAAAGAACCGCATCATAAAAAAAGATCAAAGATCAGTTTCAGATACCTGAAATTTGCTTAGAAGATAATTCTTTTGCAGTGGGCAAAACACATCATGATGCAGCAGCTGAGTGATATGGCATGTGTAGAAAGGCAAAAATAGCAGAGCAGTTCAAAGACTTCAAGATACATTGAACTATGAGAAGAATCCTGTCTCTATATCTTCCATTTGAAGAAGTCACTTGGGAAAAATCCTTTGTACAGAGATACACAGTTGCACATTTGGGAGGTTGATATATGCAATAATTTTGCCATTAATGACAAAAATCTCTTTCCCTGTGGTCAGCAATCTCCACAGAAACTTCGCAGAAGGGAAACACTTTGCATTCTTACAATATGGCAGTATATGGCAGTATATGGCATGCATTACAGTATATGGCATGCACTGATGGCTTCCAGTGTATGTCTTTGAAAGTATACCAGTGAGCAAGGGAAAAATAGAAATGCCTATTAAAACAAACAAATGAGGTCACTGAAGGTTATTAACAGTTTAGCCAAACATCTTTCAGAAATAGTTTAGTTATATTTTTTTTGTGTTCTGTACCAAATGGTCTAGCCATAGTGCATGGCTGTTGGTTTATATATGCAGCATTTAAAAAATCTAAAATGAAGAACAAGAAGGGGTTGTTCTAAACCAGAAGTACTTGTTGGGTTGCAATAACTATCTGTAAATGTCAAAAGAATATGATGATTTGCATTACCTTTTCTTAGGCTTTGCTTTCAAAGGTAAAGGTTCTACTTTGTGACCTACAGCTGAGAGGATGTCAAACAAGAAATAACAACATATGCAAAAGTATAATTATGGAAATATAAAAACAGTAGTGAATTACTGGCAAGTAAGAATCAAAGCCATAATGGAATACCCTTAAATATGTTGCCCCATTTTTTATTTTTTTTTCAGAGAACTATAATGTATTCTATTTTTGCACATTCCAGAAATTGCAATATTAAATATTCCATTAAAAATATTCCCATTCCCCTTTATAACCAGTTACACATGTAAAACTGGGCAAGATGAATTCCTAATATAAGTAGGCAAGCTATATATGAAGAGATGAAGACTTTGAGAGCATAGGTAAGCCACATCTGCATGATACTCTCTTTTAGCCCAATATATGTTCATGACCATAGCAAGACTCCAAGTCCCTCTGTTGCTTTCATTGCAACACGTCAGGTCAGCCTGGAATGATATGGCTCAAGCTCACATACAGAGAAGGGTTAAAGCCAAAATGCAGACTTAGAATACAAATGCATCAGTACAAACTTTAAAAAAATGTACGTGCTTGTTTTCATTTGAAATAACTGCAAAGTATCTTGAAGCTTTCAGTGAGTCTCTGATGCAGCAAACTCTTAAAGATATGCCTAAAATTAGGAATGGAGGGGAGCATAAGCTTCAATGGCCAATGTTCTGAATAGGAAGCAAGGCCTATAGGGAGTGATCTTTCACTAGACTACCTGGTAATTGAACAGATAAATGGATTTTGCATCTGAAAGTCTATCTTTCTTTCTCTAACTGTATCACTGCTTTTATCTAAAGACTTCTCTCTGCAATGCTTGCTTAACTTCAGATTTCAAGATTTCAGCAATTTTGTTGAAGTCAGTAAAGATATTTACATATTCACATTTCAAATACGTCTAGTCATTCTAGTGAACTGTCAGCTGAATTATACAAAACTGTAAAACAGAAAGTCAACAGCAGCCCTGTAATATGGACGCACCTCTCTTCTTTGATACTTATTTAAAAATGCATTTGTTAATATCTTCATGCCGTGGCATAATTTTCATGCTGTCGTTGTCATTGAAACAGATTTATAAAGCCAATAGGAAGTAGACATCCTTTACATAGCCCCAAATTGCCACGCAAATATCAGGGTCCTTTTTCATGGCCCAGCTTCTCCTAATGATGGAAGATACCTTGTGAATCAGGACTGTGCTGGCTTTGCAGTGTTGGAGCTTACCTCAGACACGCTTCTTTGAAGAAAGCTTGAGTTGAGCTGATGTTACTGACTGATGGTTCCTCACACTTACGAGTGCCAAGGGGAAAAATAATTTAGAAGTTATACATTTAAAAGTAGCATGCACCATTAAGCTGGAGCTACTGTTGTGGAGATGCGTGAATTGACTGATTTATTGACATGATGCTTAGTGCAGCAGTGCAGACCTGCACGTGGCTTGTGAGTCGAATAGGGAGGGGGAGGAGAGCTATTTGTTTTGTTGTGTCAAACCATTCCGCTGTTTCTGAAAGGAAACTCATTTTGGGATAATGGAAGAACAGGCATAGAAACTCAAACAATAGTTGCTGGATCTTAAGACACCCACATGTAATTTATTTCCTTCCTTTTTTTTTTTTTTTTTTAATAGACTGTTATGCACTAAAGTGTCCATAATGTTATTAAACAGGTGTATTCAGAATAATGCGAAAGAAATTTAATCATATTCAAGCTGACAGGCAGTTGTACTGAGAACAGCCAGTGTTTCTTTCCTTGATCCCAAAGATGCTGTCTTATGGCTCCATTTTTTTCTTCATTTTAAGAAAAGCATCACTTCGTTGTCTGTGTTTACAAGAACTCATTTTGTTGATATTTCCATTAGTTTTGGATTTTTTTTTTTTGGTCATTAAGAGTACATATTGAGAGATATTTCATTTTCACGTTGGTGAGTTTGAGAACAGCTTTTCAGCATCAGTACAGGTGTCACTCCTTGATCAATCCTTTACATAGAATCCTTTTTTGGCTCTTTGGTGCAGTTGATCAAATGTAGGGACTGTGCTCAAATGAGCCTCTTTTTCCTTAGCTATTTTGGCTGTTACTGAGGCAGCCAAAGCCTAAACTAGGTTAAAATTGCTACATGATATGGGTAATAAAATGCAACAATCTTTTCTACTTACTCTGTTGAGTGAACCAACTGATTCCATATTGTGCTATTTGCATTGAACGTAAATATATTGGAACCACTCTTTCTGTCTCTGGACTATACAGAGAAATACTGCTTGAAAACCCAACTGGCAGGAAAAACACCAGAGAAATATAACAGAGAAAGCAGTTTGCACTGTAAGTATTATATTATCATACCAAAAGATAATGAAACCGAAATTATCAACTCCTTAATGTAATAAAAAGAACATTGAGTATTCTATGGAGCAAAGAGGTATTTTTGGCATCTGACTACAGCTTCTCTACAGACCCACTATATAAAATAAGTAGCAGTTCAGGAGTGCTTGCCAAAAACCTTTTGTTGGAATAATGTTGGAAAATCCTTGTTGTTGCTATTGTTGTTAATAATATTAGCAGCATTATTTTTAAAAAAAGGTTTGCAATATATCATATATAAAAGCAGGAAGCACAAGTTGTATGATAGAGGTGACTTTCTAACATCTGATTGTTCACATTCATTCATACTTTTAGACTAAGAAGCTTTCAACATTTTTAAGGAAATTAAAATTGGCTTATAAAAATGGAAAATTTGCTAAAGAAAGACTGTGCACTACTGATGTTAAGCACAGATTGTCCCATTCTTCTTTCTCCCTTCTCGCCCTCATTTTTTATTTTTTTCCTTTTAACAAAAGTTGACCAAATTATATGGTGTCCATCAGGAGAATGCCAACCATTACCAGAAATAAGAAAGTCCTTTTTCTTCATTGAGTATTGCAATTAATTTTAACAGAGAGATGCAATGAATCATACATTAAACGGCTCAGTAATTTAGACAAAAATGAGGCAGGAATTAAAAAGAAAGAAAACAACATAAGTGAGACTGGTGCAAATAAGTAATAGAAACATTTAAACAGAAGCTAGCACTTTGACTTAGCATTAAAAATATAATATAACATCAAATGGATGGCAACTTTCAATTTTATTCCAGACATGAACTGGGTATTGCTTTCATTTTGGGTCAGCTGATCCAAGTGTAAACAAACCATTTTGAAAAACTAGATACATAAAAGAATATTTCCTTCTACAACTGAAATCTATACCAAGTTTTAGATGACTTCCTTGTATGGAAAAATATTTGCAGAAGGATGTTGCAAAGTACTATTTGACGCTGAGATCATGTTACTCTCATATATTACACACAAGAAAGGACTCTTTATGCTCACTAAGTAGAAGAGAGTTGCAGGTACTACTTGAACTGATTGAGGTATTATTTTAAAAAAAGTATTTTTGCATTTCATAATGGTTTCATTAAGGCCAGAGTGACACATACCACACATCTGTAATTCAAATTTGTTGTCACTGAGGCAATTAAAAGGAATCGTCTTTTTTTTTTTTTCTTTTTTTTTTCTTTTTCTTTTTTTTTTTTTTTTTTTGTGCACTAAGCAGATTTACTTTTTAACAGTGAAGCTTCAGCGGATGATTATGACATCAAAGTGTGACAGACAGTGATTATGAACTGTGGGGGGAAAAGACAGATAAATACAGATATTTAATTTCCTTATTTTAAGGAGATATTTATTATTCCTGACTAGTAGAAAAAGTAAGTATTGCATCTCTTTTTCATTTCAGCAAAATCAGGTATAAATTCAACCAATTTGCTTTGTCTGGAAGATTTTCTTTTAAAATCTTAATTGTAAGCTTGTTCCCTTTCTTTAAATATACTTTCAATCAGTAGTTTTTTATTTTTTCCTTCACTTGGAGGCTTAGTACAGGTAGCTTGCTGTTCTCCATTCCAAAGGGTTCATCCATAGCTGTGCCTAGGCATGACCTTCTTCCTACCACAGAAAAGGCAAAGGACAATGAAATCAATTTTAAAAGGAACATACTGGATATAGAGGTTGAGGAATTGAAGTAATTTAACAAAGATTTAAGAATTTCAGACTTACTCTGAAAATGGAAACTACCTTTTTTAAGTAATTAAAAAAAAAACCAAACAAACAAACAACAAATCAGAGAATATACAGAATTTGATGCAAGAAACACAAGATCTGATAACAGCTACCTGTGAAATCCCAGGAAAGATTATTGTTAGATCAGGGGGCGTTGGGTTTTTTTTTTTGGGTGGGGTTTTGTGTTTTTTTTTCAGTTGTAACAACTTCAGGATTCTGGTGGTTGACCTATATCAACAAAATATTTGCATTTGATCTTAAGTTACATGAAATAAGCAGAAAACCAAATTGCTGTCAGCCCTTAAAAGGAGAAACAAACCATACCACAGATTAAATTCAAAACAACTTATGGCTTTAGTTCAGATAAGTTTATCCCATTAAAGGTAGGAAAGGATAAAGATGAGGGCTGTGAAGGGGTTGTGGTTTTAGTCACAAGGGAGGGTGTGGAGGGCAAAGACATTGATCTAGAGCCAGTATATATCAATTAAGTACCAGATTTCAAGCATGTGCTCTTTAATGAAGAAACTTTTTTAAGGGATAAAAAGCAAAACAGTAAG
Organism: Xenops minutus; assembly: GCA_035221455.1. Lineage (NCBI taxonomy): Eukaryota > Metazoa > Chordata > Aves > Passeriformes > Furnariidae > Xenops > Xenops minutus. Next base: position 77,695,626 of record JAWWEE010000105.1, on the reverse strand, counting down.
ACAAGTAGATTATCTGCTTTCTAATGTTGCTATTTCTGTAAAATCCTGCACTTTAAAAAAAATATTATCTCTGCCTTTGGCTTTCACACATAGTACAATAAAGCCGATGAGGGCCTTTTCTTTTGAGCCTGCTACTGAATGCATTTTTAGGAACAGAAAAAGGTTCATAAACAGGGGGTTTTTTTGTTAGAAAAGGAGGACCAAATGACATGAGGACAGGAGAATAGAAGTATAAGGTAAGAGTCATAGATGAAATTGCTAAAATTGTCTCTGTTGTGTTGAGATTTGCATTTTTGTGTTAGAAAGCAAAAAATGAGGGGAAGTTTCCAGTAATATGTCGATGACAAGAAGCCAAGAGAAAATCCTACCTTCACAGAAATCAATGACATACATCTATTGATTGCCATGGAGTCTAGTTTTCATCTAAGTTTTTGCCAGCTAGCAATGATGTGTCCGGCTCAAATACTAGACATTTAATCATTCTTCAAGATATATTCTGATTTTAGTTCAAAACTCCTACTTGACTAAAGCCTTCTCTTAAGTTTTTAACTTATCAGCCTGCAAAATATGCCCGTTCATATAGTTTTTGTAGATTTTCAATTTCTCTTCTCCTCTTCCTTCACTTTGACCTTTTCTTATCTCCTCTTCTGGCTGAAATCTTGAGGTCTGGTCTTACAGAGACACAAATAAGAAAAAAAAAAAAAAAGGAAAACTGCTCCAAATAAACTGTTTCTAGTCTTCAGTGCTGTATTATACAACCCAGCATCCTGAAACTAGGCTATCATTCCATGCAGTTGGAATGGTCCTTTGACCATTGGCCACTGGATTTTAATAGCAATTGTATGAACATCTGTGTTGTGCACTTTGCAGTGAATTGGAGTAAACATCCAGTTGGAGGGGTCCAAAAGAATCATCACAGTCTAATCTAATATTCCTTGGGAAATGTTTCAGCACTGACTGCAAAACACACTAAAATGGCTTTATTGTTAAACAGAGGATAGAAACTGGAAATGCGTAATTTGATTTTATACCTTAGGGTATAAAATAAATAACCCTCCAAATAAATAAATAAATAAATAAATAAATAAATAAACAAACAAACAAAGCTCCTAGAACAGAGAGCCTCCAGTGTTCCAACTTAGAAGCACACACTAAAGCCCTCCACTGGCTTTGATCTTAACTGGGATGTTTGCAAGGATTTCCCACACAAATTACACTACCATGTGGGAATCGGAAAGAAAAATTTGAATCCCTATAAAGAGATGCCTAAAAGACATTTATAGAAAAGTGTCATAATATGCATATGATCTCTTCCCAAATACACTTTTGCAATCATTATATTTTTAGAAGAGATTTTTTTAGCTAAGGATTTTAGACTTGTAAGCATGTCAGTATCTTTTTTTCTAAAAGATCAGGACAGGAATAATAAGTCAAAAAAGCATTCAGGTGATAAGAGAGGAGATGCTATGAGTTATTGCAATGAGCACTGAATGACATGCATGTATTAGGAAGACATCTCAGAAGGATTAGAGCATTTCTCTTAGATTCATTTTAATGTAGTTCTTTATATTTAAAAGAATGGGTGTTTTAGGACAGAGAAAGCAAGCACGGTTATTAGTGTAATGTATTAAACCTGTAACATTTTTCATTCTTGATTTTCTGTCCCTTTTATTTTTTTTAATAGTCTAGGGTTTAAAACTGTTAAGAAATTTGGCAGACTTCAATGAATTCTGATTTTAAGAACACAAAACAGGAAGCTATTTTGAATGCTCCTGCTTGATCCATCTTTGTGCTGACAGCACAATGCCTGTAAAATCCACCTGCTGGAAGTCGGGTGGTTTATGCAAAGGGATGTCATGGTAATTTGGAAACTGCTGAATACAGAGGGAAGCCTTTTCCTGCCCCCAAACCTGCCACACCAGTTTTTCTAGCTCATTACATGCCAAAACTTTTGATTGATGTGCTCACTTCAGTCATGGGTAATTTTAACTCCTATATTAAGTAGCTGCTGCTTCCACTGCATTATATTTCCTCGTATGGGGCAAATCAAAGCTCAAGCTTGGCCTGTATTGGCTTGACCTAAAAGCCAGAGTAAGTCTTTGTTCAGTTTTGTGTAGGCGGCAAGCCAATATTTCAAAACAACTTAGACAATCACTCTGCCTTTTCTTAATTGTCAAGATCCCTTGAAATGGAGCTTTTAAGAACTACTGCATAGCATTTTTTTGAGAGACTCAAGGAGGTAAGAACATTGGTAGAGGCTTTCTAGAGATGAATACAAACTTTTTCATTAAATTTAAGTGGAATATTTAGTGCAGCACAGAACAACCTGTGATTGCCTTGCACTATTGCCAGGGGGATAGAACTCTTATTTTGTACAGCCTTGTTGCTTAATTCCCTGTATACGTTTAGGACTGAAAAGAAGCTGATCAGAGACATTGAGTGTTTTCTATAGTCCTATAGAAACCATGCTACATGTACAGAGGGAAATGATTACCTAAACCAGGATTATTCTATCCTATGGGTCTTTAAAATGCACCTCATATAAATTGACTATTTAGAGTCTCTGTCTTACAAAGAGGAAAATATCAGTATTTCAAATTCATGTTATTAATAAATTAGAGTATAAAATGGGGGGACGTTTTAGTGGCTGTGAAGGGAAAGAACTAATATATGTAATGTTTTTCAAATTTGATCTCTACCTTCAGGTTTAAGGCTATATATCATCCAGTCCCCTAAAGACTTGAGAATGATAGAGAATATACAATTTTAGACTGCAAGCAGATTCTCCTTTGTTTAATTCTGTTTCAGATACCACTACTGGGAGGAACGTGGTTAGTTTAAGATGCGACTTTGCTTTAACAATAGGATAGCTGAGAGGAAATAATACCCTTAAATAGTTTTTGGACTTCAATTTCTGTGTTAGATATGTAATTTAAAGATCCATGTAAAGCTATTTGGTACAACATTAAACATTCAAGCTCCTACCAGTGCTTCACTGATTAAGTTCAAATGCACATTTCAAATATAACTGTCTAGATGTTGTTACTTACTGACAAAGGACATTTATTCAAGTGAGCTGGTTATAAGTAATAAAGACACAAATTATAAATGTGCATAGTTGTGTCTGGATCAATTTTATGCTTTTTTTTGTGGAGCCCAGACCTAAACACTTAGCACTTTTAAAATGATCTTTTGGATGGATTATTTAGGTACTGTCCAAAGCTGTGATATTAAAACCATAGTGTAGTAAAACAGAAAGAGTGGGATTCATTTAGCTAAACAAACACAAACATCAGAAATATTGATATATGAATCTTTGAGGTAATTACAAAGATATACTCAACTTTGAGCTGATTTTTTCATCCTCAGAAATAAGCAGGTTCATGCTGAGAGTAGTGAATTTCATCCTAAAATAGTGAACTGGTACACACCAAGATAATTACTTCCTGGAGTACTTCTATTAGCTTCTCAATAAATTTATAGAAAAAATTACTTCATCAGTAAAATTCATTTAGTCATTCACCAAAGTCTCAGAGTTATGCAGTAGAGTTGTCCTTCTTCCTGTATGGTGACATGACAGGAGTTGGCCGTTTTTACAACGTTATTCTGGATGGGCAAACTTAAGGAGATGGAATTTAGAAAGCGGGCACACATGTTCTCCTTGAAGAAAAAGGAAATTAAGGAAGTTAATTAGAGAACTTGTTTTGCTATCTTTATATGTTTGGGGAACTGTGGAATTCACCATGTCAGGAACCTGTAGATGCCACAAACTGCAACATATTAAAACATGGAGAAGACTTTGACACAGATGTCTGCTACTGACTAAACATGAGTACTGATACAGGCTTTAAGACCATATGTGCTTCAGCCATTCATAGGATTTAAATAAATACTCAAGGAACACATTGTCTTCTTATTTTTCAGGGCCTCATGATGTATCATCAAGTTTTACCAAAATAAGAAAAATTTTGAAGAGTCCAAATCACATTCTACCTACTTTTGCAGCAGTGACATAAAGAAAATAAATAAAGCAAATATCTTCAGTGCACTGTATTCCACTCCTGACTCTTTTTAAAATTTTCAACATTGTGTTGACATGAGCCATTTTTACCTGGTATGATCTTCTACCCACGTCAAATAGGTGAATGTTTATTGATAGACTATAATCATTTATTTCCCAAAAGCAAAAAAATAAAAATCTGAGAGATGTTTAATTTTAGAATTGTGGAAAGCAGGAACAGACACACAATTTCATTAAAATCAGGCTAAAATTTTTTGAATATTTATGTATATAAGCTATAAAAATTTAATATGATGCGCAAAAACAAGCTTCCAGGAAAATCCACTCCAGCAAATGCACAAAGAAACTTTAAAGAGCCCTAGCATTGACTTTTAACTCCAGAAAATTCACACTGTAGAAAGAAATACTACTTTCATATAAGAATCTAAGTTTGAAGACAATGATAATTTTCTTTTGACTTAGAGATGTTGGATCAATTCTTGGAATACCACACCAGTAGCACAGTAACAAGAGATGTAATTTTAAAATCTTTTATTTAAAGCTTTTCTTTTTGCCTTTTTTTTTTTTTTTCTTTTTAAATTTTATTTTGAAGAGCTTTAAACTCTCAAATCATCAACAAGTTCCTGAGGACTTTCTTTTATCTCCTTCTTCCACATCTTAGCTTTTAATGTTCTATTTTGTTGCCTGGTTAAATCATTCTGCAAATCATTTTTAAAGTGCCTTTCTTCATAGAGACTCAAAGCTTAATATAAATACATCTTGCCTCTAAAAAGAGAAAGAAGCCGACACAGTTACGCATACACTCTGAAGGAGCTCAGCTGTGCTAACTTCAGGGACAGTTTGTGATTTTTGACAGACTCAAATATGGCCTTCACAACTATTTAACTCCAAGGGGCCATCAGAATATGTTTCCCTTGGGAAAATAATATATATATATTGGGATTAACAAACTCCTTTTATTGCACTGTTACACAGAGGTTGTTTATATGTGGAAAACTGTAATGATGTTCTTATTCTGGGTTTAAATCAGATTTGGTTCAATTTATTACACAGCAACATCTATACTAGAAACACTTTACTGTTATAAAAACACCAATACAGTAAACCAGTGAAGTGCTCTTAATGGAGTCCTTATCAAACTGAACTTTTATATCAATGTAATAAATTCACTGTCTTGAAACAATTCAAGCTAAAGGACATTTTTTGCTGGTAAAACATAATCTGTACTAGGGTTTTATATTAGCTCAGATGTGTGAGTTAAGTTTACTTTCTTTAGTTTGGCTCTTTGAGCTGTAACAAATTCTTTAAGGTAGACATAGTCTAAGTTAATTGGGAACAAGGTTGGAGGAAGTGGTTTAAATTAGACTTCAATAAATGAGTGGATAAATAATTGTAGTGGATTAAAAAGTGGTTTAAATTCAATGTAAATTTGGTGTGAATTTCTTGTTTGTATATTCAGCCTTTGTGCAGTCAGCTGTTTCCTTCCCAATTCTCCCAGTTCTGCCTTGACATATATTTCATTCAAGCCCAGGTATCAGCTTTCCTTCAAGTATAGCCTTCACATATAAGCAAATGTGTGTCAAGCAATTTAGGAATATGCCTGAAAGAAATATGATTTTCCCTCCTGAATCAATCAATCCTCTCTTATTCCTATACTACCTATACAATTCTTATAAATGTTACCTTCACAATTCTACTGGGAGGTTAAGTAAGTGAAATGTTAATGCAGTTCTCGTATGTAGATTCCCAGTGCTCTGTAATCATAACGCTTCAAGATCATATTGATATCCTTGAAATGCTGTCTGCATATTACAATGCATATTTCTTTTAAGAATTTAAAAACAAAAAAAGGAAAGAAACAGGTAGAGTCAGTATCACTGTGTGAAAAACAATGTAATTAATTCACTGCAATGGGAACCTTGCAAAGGATTTACAAACAAAGGCGTGGGATTGCAATTAACATGTTCCCTTGTCCCTGAGCAAGCCTCCCCTTTGATCTTTCCAGATGACAGGAGATGTGTCTTAGGAATTAGAGTGTAATGCAGGCATCAGTCATGACTGATGGAGGGGTATCAGGGCTGAGTGAAAGGAAACTTCAGGCAAGCAGGCATGTGCCACTGTATTTATTGCACTGCCCCTCCTCCGAGTTCTTTCTTGAAGGGAAACTTTTCACCTAGGTTCAGCTTGTCATTAGCAATGGCACTGCAGATGGGTGGTTTTAGGTTGTAACTATGATATCTGGAAGTTCTATGTCAGGTGTTCCTTTCTTTTGACCTACTTTGGACTTCAGCTCTGACTTTAATAAGAGCATAGTGCCCTTTTCACAGGTTGATATTCACAAATGTAGATACATCCTGGCATTAAAAAAAAAAAAAAGTTATATACACTATTTGGGAGCCTGCCTCTAACCTGAAGCAAGGCAGGGTAAAAATATTTTCTTTAGTTTTATAAATAAAATACCTCACATATTGGAAATTATATAGCTGGACTTTGCACAGGTTCATTTACCTTTTTTCTTGTTTATGAATAGTAGTAGTAGTCTTTAGCAGACACTTGTCTCAGTCCTCGAGCTTACAAAGTGGCACACATCAAGTTTCTTTAAAAAGAATTGTGGTGCTCACATCAGCTGGATTTCAGGGTCATTATTTATTCTTTGAAAAGTGCCTAAAAATAATTTTCCAATAATTTAAATCATGTTTTTAAGGTAATGTATTCATGGCAGTGGCTATTGCTTTGTGACTGATCAACTGACAGCCTTCTAAAATATAGTCAGATTGATGACATTATATCAGAATGGTCTCACGTCTTAAAGAAAGAGAGGCCTTTTACTGTTAATTTCATGTGTGATTTTTCTGTTTCACAGCCTACACATGAAGCTGTCTTATGCAGAAAATCCTGGCCCAATGGAATGGGATGTGGAGTAGGAGAATTCTGGAATAAAGGTGAAATATTTGCTATGCTGCTTTGCATACCAAATTCTTATTTTAAAGTTTTATGTCATCAGAAAGTTGCCATTGATATTTGTGTAGGCTAGCTTAATCATTCCTATGATAGGTGAGTCAACAGAAAACATGAGCATATGACTTATTTACATTATATCTGTAACTTGATTCTTATTCAAATAATCTTATGCTTTATAATATATTATACTTTATATAATATTATAAAAACATATTATTTCCTTAAATAAGAGAACAGTGAAATTATTTTTGTTAATTTGAGAGATGGAGAAAAATAAACCCTTCTGCTTTACATAAAGTTGTCTAAGCCATTTATGTAACACTTGTAAAACTTTGACAAATCCAAAAAAGCATTTCTCAAGTAACTGTGGCTGAGCAGGAAATGTAGCAACAAGTAGGAATCTATCAAACCAGTCAGAGCTTTGAGGAGTGGCACGTGTCTGTACCGCAAAGCAAGAATTCCCATGTAACCAAAGTGACTTTGTGGCATTAGTTCTTTCCGGGATTTAGCCTCCACTAACCAGTTTTTATTAAACTATACCAAACTTCAAGGAGGTATCTCTTGGGTGGCATATTACAACAGCATACAGCAGCGTTTTGTAGATTAAATATAATTAGAGTTAGCTGATTGCTAAGAGAATTAGAGGAAAATCATAATGAAAAAAAAAAAAAGGGGGAAAAAAAAACCAAAAAAAACCCTGTATCTGAAAAGCTGTGCTCAAAGCTGCATGTGTGAGTATACACAAAAGTTTTAATAAGTAGTCACTAAGGATAGTAGATATATACCATACTAGTTAATTAAGCCATCATGGAAAGAATGCTTCAGTAAGCAGTCATTAGTGGGCCTCTCAACAGATTCACCTCTCCTTTTCTCTCAATTTATTCTGCTAGAATTTTTCTTACAGCTGAGAAAAAACAGGAAAAATAATCTGTGAAACCTAGATCAGGAACGACAGTCGTCTCTGAGTGTAGCATATCTACAAATTTATTTAATTTGTTAAAAGAAAAAAAATAATGGCTTACTTGGTAAGGAGTCAGAAGCACTAGTTTTCTGACTTCTCTGTAGCCCTTCAGAGTTTTGTTCAGCCTTTCTTTCTTTCTGGATATTTAAAATGGTTGACAGGCATAAACATTACTCATGGAAAACTATTGTGGCTGATCCAAACATTTTCTGTTGTGGAATAAATACACAGATTCCTCTCTCTGCATGCAAGTGTTACTTGTCTATGGTGTGTATATGAATGAGATTATTCATGGAAATTGGAACAGTACATCTGACTTCATTTGATGCCCCATAAGATTTAGATGTCAAAACAAGATCTTTTTAAGGAAAATGAAGATACAGGGGGTGGGCAGTAGAGTGTACCGAAGCTTGACAAGGAAAAGTTCAAGCTTGACTGATATGAAGGAATAAATTTGCTCTTCTGTGAGTATTTTGAAAGTCTGTGCTCCCAAATTAGATCCCACTCAAGGTTTAATTTTTTAAAGTTCCATGTGTGGGTCAATGTGGGTGTCAAGCTCCAGGTCTTTAGAAAGAAAGGAACTTGTAACACACATTCCTTGGTGTTCCAAACCTAGGTTATACACTACTCCTCTCTCATCATCTGAGATCTGAGCAGTCAGATTAAGTTTTCACACCTGAGTGGGGTATCTCACAGAAGGGGAATTTCAGTATTTCAAAAAGATATCATAAATTCTGTTTACTCTTAGAGAACAAGTGCCCATTTTACTGAACACAGGGAAAATTTTTTTTAAAAAATCAACCCAAATAAGTGCGGTCTTTTTACTTATGTCTTCAAGGCACTTTTATCCAGCATGTGACTTTTCAGTCTGTATGCCATTTTTCATTATTATTTATTAAGTCATTTTCAATGGCAAAAACTCCTCTCTCTTTCCTTCTCCCTCTCCCTCTCCCTTTCTTTTTCTCCCCACCCTTGCCCTCCTTCCTTCTTTATTTTAAATGTTCTGTTTGTGTATATATGGAGGGGCTTGTACTTTTATTCTCTCAGCTGTCCAGACCTGGCTAAGTATGGTTGTGCAGTGTGGTAAAACTCACATTCTTTTGCTCAGATATCCTTCCAAAAAGAATCTGGACGTAGAAAAGCATAGTGTAAATCTTGGTTTTCTGACGTATACATGTGACAGTAGTGGCAAGACTCGTCTTGTTGAAGCGAAATATGCCTGTGCTGCCTGTGAACAGAGTTGTATTTCCTAGTAGACCTCTGGATTAGTAAAGAATAAAAGTCTTCATCTAGTGATGTTACAATTATTTTCCCAAATCCTTTCTTTACTAGGAACAAGTTCCACTTAGTTCTTCCTGATTTCCGTGCATTCATACACAGTTTTCCCATTATTTCTGTTGCATATACAATACCACTTACAAAAGCTAAATAGGTAATCTATATCCAGAAATTCTACAGGCCTAAGGACTGGAGTGTTTGTGTAGATTATTAGAAAATTCTTTATGTTTTCTTGTGTGAGTCATTCCTCATTCTACGTCCAGAATACACACTGGTTAGTTAGAAAGACTGGGTCAAGTCCCATTAGGCAGTATAGATGCCACTGCCCTAATTCAGGTGATTAAAACATTTAGCTTGATACTGAAGCATTATTTCAGAACAGGTCGTGTCAAAGACAAAAGTAACATCTGAATCTTAGTACTTCGGAGGCAGTCATAGTGTTAACAGTTGAGCACTAATGCATGGAAACTGCCCCTAGTCAATGAAAAGAAAGTTTTGGAGAGAATCATTGTGTTAGTATCAAGTAGAGACTTTGTTATGCTTTGGTCTTGGATGGAGGCCATCATTGTTTCAAGAACTGGTTAGATTTCTTATTGATTTCTCCATGAAAATGCAGCCAACAAGCTCATCAGTTACACATTCTTCAGTGCCATCTACTGGCACCTTCTCTATTACAAGCACATTTGCATGGGTATATACTTATTTAAATATGTACATATACAGGCACACAAACATAAATATATGTATGTATAGATAAATAAATATCTGCATATGTACATATACCTATAATTGTATCTATAAGTCAGCCTGGTAATAACCAATTTACAATGTGCATTCACCCATTTAAGGGCTCTCACCTCCTTGTTACTGTGCTTAGGAGTTCAAGTTAAAGCTAAGTTAAATTAGAGGAATTAATGAATCCGGTTTTCCTATGAGAATGTATCCTGTACTCCTAACCAATTCCATCCCCCTCCCATATGCACAGAACTCACAGATCTGAGCTCCCAGTGTCCCTAACATCGTCCTAGCCTCTCCAAATTGACTGAGTTATAATTGTTCTTTCCTCAGAGGGAACAATAATTTCTGCTCTTTACAGAGCTGGCAAAAGTTTTAAAACATGCACATCTTGGAGCTAGCTCTCCTTCTTCTCAGACCTCACTGGAACTGATCACAAAGGACAGAAAAGCTACCAGGTAGTTCAATACAAATACAGAATCTGTAATCCCATCTCTCGTTTCATTTTAATTGCATTCAGTTTCATGTAACTCATTTTAATTAATTGGTTGCCCTAATAATCATTAAACATGGATTGACAATTGAAAAAAATATATTATTTCTTCTTGAAGGAGATTGAAAAACTTTTTGGTTTTATTTGTGTCTTGGAGGTGAATTTTCAGGCACTGAGAAATATGCCAATGCCATTGTCATTCCTATAGAAACAAATAGGTGAAAATAAGGACAGACTTTTCTTACAGCAGTTCAGACCTGTCCCTTGTTACTTTGTCATTGCAAATGGCATTCTCAGTGGATAAGCACGGAGTATCAGGTTCTGGCCTGCAACCAATTTCTTCACAAAGCACTGTTAAAGAGATCATAATTTTCTGAAATCCATATTGAGGATTAATCCTTATAATTTTTTTCCGTCCCACAGAAAAATGTTTGTCCTGTTTCTACCAGATAATGACAAATAAATATGAGAAAAAGACATGCACTTTACAGATCAGTAGGATTGTAGAGGCTACATATCTGTGCTCTGTCCAGATGACCAAGTTCAGTATACATTTACTGAAAGTAACTGCTAATTACAAACTATCAAATTATTACCAAGTGCCATCATTTGTGCCTTTTAAGAGTGGTCCCTGTTCTTCTACACGGGTTTCATGGTTCTGTTTGTTCAGGCCTCAGAAAAAACAAACAAACAAACAAAAAAACCCAAAAAAACAAAAAACAACATTTCTCTTTCCCTCTTTCAGAAGTAATCTTCAGTGCTTAGTCCAGGACACAGGGTGTTGTAAAATATTTGTAGAAATATCATTCAGAAAGAAAAAATGTTTGCAGTTTATAAATTACAAAAAAAACCTCCTGTAACCATGACATTATCCATTTGCTAAACAGAAAAGCAACAACTCTGTTATAAAATCTGTCACAATGTATCAAGACCCTGACTCAAAACATATTCCTCCCTTTCTTTTCAATACAAAAATTGCTTCCTACATTAAAAGACTAAATTTTGCTCTCTGATTTTCAGAAGAAAGAATAAAGAAGTAACCATGTGCAAATAAACTATGATCTTTTTCAAAAATGTGCTTAACCTCACAAATGCAAGTAGTTTCAGCAAAGTCCTATGTAAAAAATAAAACACTGAGAAATGCTAGAGTTCACATCTGATTTTAAGCTAGCATAAAACAAGGAAATGTGACAAACAATGGAGAGAAGAAAAATAAAGTAAAATTATATCAGCTTATGCACATTTTTTCTCTTTCTCTTCTAGTATTACCTTTATATTAAACCTCCATCTATTTCAAATGTTATGAAATCTCTGGTTTTCTACCTTTGAATTGTTTGAATGTTTTAACTTTGGGCTACTTCTAATATTGTGCTTAGAAGTTTTATTTTCCCACAAGACATATGCTTCATCTTCTGAAATATGTTATATTCTACATATTTCCTTTTGATTTTAAATTAAATCAAGATAGATTATGTGGTTTCCTGTTAGACATTTTCTTCCCTTTATTTCTTTCCTATAGTTCAGGTACTCTACTTGCCCCATTTAAATGGCCACAAACTACAAGCAAGCAGTTAGGAAAAAGTACCAATGGTTTTCTGTAAATCTGCATTTATGTAACATATATCCACTCCACTTACCTCAAAATCGCTAGTATTAATGATACTAGAGGACAATGGAAACACAACTATTGATTTTGATGAGCTTTGGATTAAGATCAAAAGAAACTGGAAGTTTTAATAGGTCATTTCCCATGGGTGGGGGGGGCGAGGGGGTGGGGGATGGAATAAGATTTTCACCCTTTGCTGCATCATAAATGAAGAACAATATCACGATTTATTGCTTAACTCTATCCTGACTTGAAAAGAATATAGTTTTTGTTGGAAATAGGTTTTGGAGCATAATACATAAAAAATGTTAATGATGCAAAACTATCTCCACACATTATTATTTTGAAAGTATGAAAACTGTGAAGAACTGTTCATTAGGTAAATAAATACTCATTAGTGTATTTTAACAATTTACATTTACTCTTTGATTTACTAAAGACAGCAAATATGATTTCTGCTTGTTATAACAGGAAAGTACACACCTACATAGTTAAATGCTTTCCATTAGAGTCCACTGTAGCATCTCATAGCTTTCTGAAACTATTTCAGATTGAAATGTTGTAGGTTTGTTCTCTCTGAATATGGTGTTTATTGGTGCTGCTATTATCCTTATTGCTGGCTATTATTTTCTGTGTGAAGATGGTTTATGCAAGATGTTTGACAAAATTTGAAAGACAACCAAAACAAAAGAGAGGAAGACTATGTTTTATTTTATACAAGTATTCCTATTTTTTAAGATTTTTCAACAGCTTTAATACTTCAAATAATGACAATAAAATTTAAATTTTCTATTGCATTACATTTCTTGCAAGTGTCTTTGAATGGTCCCAGAAAAAAAATGGGGTAAAAATCCAAGAACAAATAATATAATATTAGACTGCTATTTGAGAAATATTATCTGATCCTGTAATTAAAGACTGTGATAATGAATATATGCAGCGACAAAGTTGAAGTTTTGTGTTCTGCAGAGCAGACTGAATACTTAGGACAGCTATTTAGGAAATATCATTATTCAAAATTAATGTATTATTTGACCAGCAATAGAACTGATCCAAGGGAAAAAAAGGGGAATGAGTTACAATTTTAGAAATAAATGTCCAAGCTATTAGTAGAAGCATTATCTGCCTAATAATAAGACACCATTAAGTATGTGTGATGTAACACTTAACACTGCAACCTCATTCATCTTTTGACATCAGTTCTATAAAATAGACTAAAAATTCAAGGGATAGTTTTTATTTCTAGTCATACTTAAAACTTTCTCACTAGCATGTTATCAATAGATGTCTTTTTAAATATTCCCTAATGAAATTATATTTTTTAACCTTCTTTTCTTTCTTCTTTCCTTTTTTTTTTTTTTTTCACCCCAATTCAATTTGCACTTTGTCTTTGAAGTTTACTCTCTGCCTTAATTACCTCTGACGGACTGGTAAGACTCTTTCCATGAAACAGTTCATAGGCTTAGGCTAATATATCATAAATGAGAAATCTTCTCCTTAAAGCACCATTTTAAAACATCATTTAAAAGGGATAGCACACATCACATTGACATACACTCCATAATAACATTTCACAGCTTTTAACTAAGCTGGTAGGCATGCTTCTTTTTGCTTTTTTTTAAATTTTTTTTTCTTTCCCCTCCCAGAGACAGCTGCCCATTCCTGTTAATGTAGAGTTTCTGTCAGTACTCTGATGTCTTTATTTAGGGAATTATAAAGAATTGCTTGGAGTCTTCTGCAGTTTCAAAAAACTTGTCATTGAAGGGGAGGAGGACAAAACTTATTCAGAAGACAGATGACAGCTTTTCATCTGAGGATCATACAGAAGGATGCTTCCTTCTATAAAAATAGATCCTGCAATGTTGTTTGCTCCTCACATTTTGCAACAGCCAGTCATTCTTAAAAAGAAAGAATACCCTTAAAACTGTGGAGTCAGCTGAATCCTCCAAGCTTCCTTCAGCCAAACTGGTATTTTTTACAATTACTACCATTTTACACAGTAAGGCATGAAAAGTTGGCTTCTAGAAGAAACAGATTGTTCTCACAGCCACCCCTCCTATCCTTGAAGAAACAACACTAGCCTGAGTCAAATCACCTCACACTAATTTTGTTTCATAAATAGACCATTTGAAATGCATTTGTCGAAAGTATCTTTTTTTTTTTTTTTTCCCTTCTTTTCTGTATCAGAACGCTGTTAAAGAGGCAGGGGAAAAAAAAAAAAAAAACAAACGGATAGAGAAACATTATGATCATTTTTAAATAAACTGTCATCCTATTTAACTGAATTGAGTGATTTAAATGTCACTATAATGAGCTGTTTGGAGTTTATTTTTTAAATTATAATCTGTTAATTAACGATTAATGTGTGCCTTTAAGACATAGCCCACTGCAGGAGGTACTGGTGAGGCATTTTGACTCAGCAGGAGTGCTAGGCAGTAGTTAACAGAGAATAAGCAAGCGGGACAGATCCTTAGCTGGTTAGGATTTAACTTTGTATTTTCTGGAGTACAAAAGAAACTCTACTTTCATATGGAAATAGGTCACGGAAGTGTCTTTCAGCAAGTGGGGAAAGAGTAGGGTTATAACATTTGAGGGTACTAGGCAATTGTATTCCCCCAGGGATGGAAAAGAAGTGATAATGTTCAAGTTTCATGAGAAATATAGACAAGCTGGGATGAACCATTTAACTGACCTGCTGCTACCAATTATACCAAGTACTGAAGGTACAAGTATTTCAAACATAAATAAAGAACAAAACAAGCACCATTTGTACTTAAAGTTTGGTAGTAGGGGAGTTATAAAGATCACCACTCTTACTTCTTAGTTATTTCTCACCTACTTACTTCTTAAGGTTGATGTCTGTCTGAAGGAGTTCAGCCACTGAAATTTTCAGCTTCAACTAAACTAGTTAGTTATGCAGAAATGCCCTTTTATAAAGGCTTGTGTCTTTTTTTAGGTATCAGCCCATGAGTTATCTGATTCAGTGTCAACCATTTCATATAGGTCCTCAGTGAAGAGTTTTTTGGAAGGTCAGATTATTCCGTGTTATTACTGACCACACACTTGTATGGATGCCATTGGTCCCCATAACCAGAAGATTTCCAGTCCTCTACAGATAGAAACTGAAAATTTCAATTTAAAATAGGTGCGCACGCATCCCCCTTCCCACACTTGTAAAAGGTGGTTGTGCAGTTTTCACAATTTCATTGAAATTTTACATACCAGAAATTGATTGTTTAAGGTTGTCTGACCTTTTTATTTATTTTTTTTATTTATTTAGTAGTTAAAGCCATTGACTACAAGTTCTTCATATAATATCAGGTCTTTGAGATTGCACAACTGGCATATTTTTTCATCTCACCCAGTTTAAACTGGGAAGAAATCTCAAACCTATTGGTACTGCTTACTTTTCCTGAAGAGTTAGAGGATAGCAAATATGTCTGTCTTATAAATGAAGACCAAGTAAACATTAGAACTAAAATCAAATTACCTCTAATTAAACATTCATGTGACTGTATATAGAGGGATTGTTTTGTGTTTCACACTACAGATAAATGTATTTGATTTCCTTTTTACACTGGTGTGCTTGTCAGCTGAATTTTCTTTCCCTTTTCTTTTTACGTCAGTTCTTAGAGAAATATCAAGCTCAGTTTAGTAACAATAAAAAGTGTATCTGGTCCTCAAAGTCACAATGTCAATTTTCAGCTGTACCTGGAACTTCTAAAAAGACCTCTCCTGTTTGCCTCTCAGGTTTCCAGCCACCTGAATGCTTCACACCCCCTGCCTATCTATACAAAGAGTTATGCACAGTCATGGACCCAGAATGGATAATTTGCATTTTTATTCAGTAGTTTTTATGTCTCTAGCCTTATATACAGATTTCTTTCTTCACTGAATTTGAATTGCCTAAAATATCAGATCACTGTCTAAAGTTTTCACCATATTCTATGCTTTTTTCCCCAGTTCTTTGTCTAAAATACATTTTTTAAACACATTTGTAAACAAAATGTAATAGTATAAACAAAACTAAGGCATGATGAAGTTCAGTACAGAGAAAGAGAACTTGTTAAAACACAAAAAGCTTAGCAGTACTTAAAGGAAAAATAATGCAGAAAGAGTAGCAGTCAAAGCAAGGGGAAAAGATATTTTTGAGGTTATTTGGAAGCATCAAGCCTATAATTTAAACACAGCCATTAGCTATGCTAGGTGACACAGGACAGCTTGTGCTCATGCTACCAAAATCTCTACCTAATTAATGAGAATTGCCGTGGCCTCTACTAGCTATTGACCTATCTCCAGGAAGTTTGTTGGAAAATGACGGTTGAATGCAGCCAAAACTGCTCAAGAACCAGTGCTAATAGTGTGAGGCAATAGGTGAATAAGTGTTTTTGAGATGATAACTCTGTTACTTGCAAATAAAGTTTCTTCTGAGGAATTGCTGGTACAGAATTGCACCTTCTCTAACAAGTGCCTCTTTCACCTGTGCAGTTTTGAGTTTGGAATTGAATCACCTCGGATGCTTTCTGGTTGAGTTCTAATGTGCCTTCAAGATTCTGCATAGACACCATTCTTTGTGTTTTCACTACTAAATGGAACATGTACATAGTGTCACAGAATCACAGAACCACAGAATATGTTGAGTTGGAAGTGACTCACATGCACCACCAAGTCCAACCCCTAGCCATGCAAAGGACCGTTTCCAAGAGTTACACCATGCGCCTGAGAGTATCACCCAAACACTTCTTGAACTCTGTCAGGCTTGGTGCTGTGACCACTGCCCTGTGGAGTGTGTTTCAGTGTCCAACCACCCTCTGGGTGAAGAACCTCTTTCTGATATCCAATCTAAACTTCCCCTGACACAACCTCAGGCGACTCCCTTGGGTTCTGTCACTGGTCACCACAGGGAAGACATCAGTGCCTGCCCCTTTTCTTGCCCTCATGAGGAAGTTGTAACTGCAATGAGGCCTTCCCTCAGTCTTCTCTTCTCCAGGCTGAACATACCAAGTGACCTCAGCCACTCCTCAAACAGCTTCCCCTCAAGCCCCTTCATCATCTTTGTTGCCCTCCTTTGGACACTGTCCAATAGTTTAATATCTTTCTTATATTGTGGTGCCCAAAACTGTGCAATATTCGAGATGAGGCCTCCCCAGCGCAGAGCAGAGTGGGACAATCCCCTCCCTCGACCAGCTGGAGATGCTTTGCTTGATGCCCCCGAGGACATGGTTGGCCCTCCTGGCTTCTAGGGTGCTGCTGACTCATATTCAACTTCCCACTGACCAGTATCAAACTAGACACAAGAGATATCTTATGTGTTATCTATTCCCTCATATGAAATTTGATTTTTTTTTTCTTGAGAGGGAAAAAATTACATATTGTATCTGAAACAATAATTGCAATTCTTGATTCTACTAAAATCATTATATAATTTCTATTTAGATATATATTTTTTTTCCTTACCAGAAAGTCTGCTACATTGAATTTCACATGATTATTTCCAGCACTTTACTTATCACAATGCAGTCTTCAGATAAATAACAGTTTTCCTCCATTCACTACAAAGGGTAAATTCAGAGATAACAGTGGTCTGGGAATTTAGAAATTGTGCTAAATTGATATGGTAATGAACATCTGTGATGTTTTGATGACTCACTTCTCAAAAGGATAGAGTCCCCAGGTTTCATTATTGTCTTCGAAAACTTGCAGGAAGTCCCACACTGAACACTGATGACAGACAACACAGGATGGTTTTAAGCAAACTCCCAGTAAGACATAGGGCAATCCTAGGCTATATCCCAGTGGGATACAATAGCTAATGTCCAATATGTGGAAAAATTCTCAATATTTTAACATTTTAATGACATCCTCAAACATTAATGAAAACATAACTTAATGAATCACCTTGAGTGCTATTGTAGTTTTTTTGTGTTTGTTTGTTTTTCTCTGTTTGCTGAAGTGGCATAAATCAAGCCACCTGCTAGGAAACTCTCTTCTGAATGGCTTAATTCCTTTCTTTTACTTCTCCTCCCACTCATCCCATGACAGATAATACTTTTTTCAAGTGTGTTCTGAGAATTTCAGAGCACATCTTCCTAATCAACTGTGTTAAGACACACATTTACACAGGAGGATTTTCTTTTTTAAAATAGGAATACCTC
This sequence comes from Xenops minutus, assembly GCA_035221455.1. Classification (NCBI taxonomy): domain Eukaryota; kingdom Metazoa; phylum Chordata; class Aves; order Passeriformes; family Furnariidae; genus Xenops; species Xenops minutus. The sequence goes on along the minus strand of JAWWEE010000105.1, from coordinate 77,677,416 downwards.
CCTCTCAAGTTATTTTGTCACTGGGCTTGCACTAATTTAGTTTAATATGCCCAATGAATTCAAAGGGATAAAAGCACCAAAAAGAAGTTTTGAAAGGGAAATCATATAATATTAGCTTTTCAGAGGGTTGTGGAAAACCAGAAAAGGGTAGGATAATGCAGAAAGTCCAAATGCATACTACTATCAGAGAAGAAAAGGAAGGGCTAGGAAAGATAATGAGAGGTGAAAAGCATTTTGCAGGTGACAGCAACTAAACTTTTGTAGTGCGAAGCGTTATCCCTTCAAAGAAAAAAACAAACAAACAAACAAGCAAAAAAAAAAAAACAAAAAAACACCAACCAACCAACCAACCAACCAACCAACCAACTAACCAAACCAAAAAATCTAGAGTCTTGGAACGGAAGGAAAACAGCATTAAGTCCATGCAAAGGCAACACGTGTCACATTTGGTCCATGGAACAATTTACTGACAGGAGTGTCAATAAAAGCTGCCCAGATGGGGAAACAGGTAGCTGGAGAACAGCATCAATGGACTATTGCTATGTTTAGCCATCTTCATCTTTGTTATGGGACTTGACTACAATTAATCTTACTGAGCAGTCTGCAGCAGGAATTTTTGCATTAAAGCTAATCAAAAGCTTTTGGTATGGGGTTGACTTTCTCTCTTAAGCCTTGTTAATTGGAAATAAAATATATTTCCTTCCTGAGAGGCACATGGACTCATGACGATGCTTTTGAATTCATAATTTTTCACTCCTCCGTTATTTTATCAAGATGCTTACTTGCAAGCGTCTTTACAATCACTCACAGATTAATGACCCTTTTATAGGGCTAAAATACACAGAAGTATTTTATTGAACAGGTGAGATATTTGGTTTTTGTAAGCCTAATAATAATTTGCCTAATGACCCTCATAAAGTGAAATCCAGGTCATAGCAGAAAATAAGGTTTAGAGACACTGCATTTTTGTGGACATTTTTCATGGTTGCTGATTTTACTATGCATTTAAATTCTTAATTTGTGCCCAGTTATCCTGGTCTTCCTGGAGACTGTAGTTCCTGAAGACATAATCTTAAAAAAAAAAAAAAAAGGATTTACATATTTATAACAAGCATATCTAAGATTTTTATAGTTAATAACAATTTTATTGGTAAAGATCTTTATCTTCAGGCTTCAGGGTTTATGCTTTCTCTGATATCCAGGATCAGGAAGAGACCTAATTATAAATGCAGATTTTTCTACACTCTCTTGCTTTTTGCTCTTAGGTTTTTTGTTTTTTTTTTTTTTTTTTTTGTTGCTCTTTGAACTGACCACAATAGGAGATGGTCTATCAAACCTGATAGATTTCAAGTTTGGTTTATCCTAAAAATGCTTTGTTTCCTAAAAATGCTTACAAATCTGTTTTAACTTTCAGGAAGTTTGGTCAAGCTATAAATCTCCAATAATTTAGCTTTCTTAAATCCTGTGTTGTTCAAATTGTTCTAAATTTTGTGAGAGGGATTATTCTTTTAATTGTGGTTATACAATGGGTATTTCATGATCTGTATTCACTGTACAATCATGGAAAAATTTTAATCCTAAATTAGATGTTGAATAATAATTAAAACTACTGAAGACTTGATTAAGAGCTTTCAGGGATTAGAAATGAGAATTAAAGGTGGCTATTGGGTCCAGGGGCAAATTCAAGGACTTTAAACACCTTTACAAGGAAAAAAACCCAAAAACCAAAACAGAACAACCCCACACATCCCAAATAAAACGAAATTAAACATATTTTTCAAAGTGATTAAGGAATTTATTGGACTAAGTATTTTCTCCAGGAAGCAGTCTAAAAAAAGCCACATAAAAACAATAGAATGCACTTTCTGAGCTCCACAGAGAGTTCATTGTGTATTGTGGGGGAACGTAAACTCTGATTAGCTTCAGAGGGAGTGTTAGATGCCTGAACTGCTAAAGAAAAGGGGTGGAGGGTGGTGTGGGAGGGAGTGGGGAGAAGAGGGGGTGTATGTCATATCTAATAAAGAAGTAGAGAAAAAGAAAACTTTGAGGAGAAAGAGAAAATCAGGAAGAGAAGGCTGAATTTTATTTCTCATCACAGATGTGACCTGTTTATACAGTAAGCAAGTACTCAACTTCCTTTTTTCTTTTTCTCCCCAAAAAATGTTACAGTAAAAGAAACTTTAAATCAAAGGGAGAACATGTTGCATAAGAGCACAAATATATTTGAAATGTGTGAAGGTATTTTGTCCCAATAACTACATAGTCAAAATTAATCCTCTTAAACCAGGTAAGAACTCCTTATTTTGCCTAAACAATAATATATATGTATTTATATGTAAAAAAGTTGAACATAAGTGCATATACTTGTGCATGTAGGTACATACATATTTTACTTTTACTTTTTTTACTGAAGCTCTTTGCAGTTCTTCATCTCAGTACTGAATCTTAGGATGATTGCATTATCCTTCATTTCCAGTAAATTAATGGAAGATGTCACTGAAAGTACAGAACAAATCACAAACTTTTGAAGGTTGAGCAATGTTTTCTAAAAGTATCAGATTCATCTGTTTTAAAACAATGTTCTATTAAAAAATTCTCTTCTGGTACCAATTGATGTAACTGCTGGCTTCAGTGATGCTAAGATTATTTCTACCAGACAAGGTTCATTAAAACACCCAAATTCTCACCTTCAAATTACAAATGTGGTCATACCCATAAAAATTCTCACTTCCTAACAGAAACAGGCCAAGAAGTGTTTTCCCTAACAAAAGTAGTACCCCTCTGACATCTCTGAGATAGTCAGCTACATAGAGGTATCCAGCTGAAAAATGTGGCAGACAAAGTCTCTGTGATTTCCTGTGTATAAATTTAGCTGTGAGTCACAGTAAATAGGACTTGACTACTTTGAAATTGAACTCTGCTACTTTCACATTTTCTACATTTTTGAACAAGCTATTCTATATTTCCTCATCAGTGCATATTAAAAGCCTCCTGGATATGCAGCTGAAATTTTATAACAGTAAATGATGAAAATAACCCATAAAATCAATTAATTTGCCTCTAGCAAGGCATCAATTTTACATATGAATAGAAACAGTAAATCTTTCTGAGCACTGCCATTTCCCTAATCCTTTTTTTTTTTTTTTTCTAATTTTCATTCCAGATTGGAAAAAAAATTGAAAAGGTTAATGTTTTTTTATTAGAAAACAATCAATTTTGATTTGATCAAAAAGTGTTGCTCATGTAGAAATAATATGAATGTTATTTGGGCAATTGTATTTTTCTCGTTACATATTGAAATATGATTTATTTTTAAAGAAGCAGTTCTAAATGAAAACTTGAAACAGTCAATATAAAATGCATAAATTGAATATATTTACATTATTAATAAGTTTTGAGGTTTTTTAAAGTGTCATCAGAAGTTAGTTATTCAATTTTGATAAACCGGTCATTTGACTTAACTGTATGAAGTATGGATCAAGCTTTTAAAGGCATGCAAGCTTAACCTCTGCCCTGAGTATCTCTGACACTTTATGTGGACATGTGGGTAGTACTGATTGATAATTGCCTTTGCATATTATTTTTAGAATGAATTAGTCTGTCAGTCAACAAGAAATTATGACTATTTCCAATGATTTCACAAAGTTACATTGTATATTCTTGACAAAGGAAGGACACACAGTACATAGAGTCACTGCGTGAGCGTCATACTGCTGGGAAAGCCTACACACAAGGCAAAAAGACCTCCTTGCTTTTATAGTCAGCTGTAAAAGGAAAGCAGAATGGTGACAGACCAGAGGATGCAGATTACTAAGAAGTGCTAATTATGCCTCAAACACTCGAAGTGAGAATGACAGCATCATTATGAGTGACAGCAGATACTAAAACTCCCTGTGGAAATACAGTCTTAAATGATGTCCCACAGACAGATTCTGAGATAAAATGGGCCTCATGGTTTGAAATTAAAATTCAGCAGAATTCTATGACTCTGTGAAGCTGAAGCTGCCTGAGACTGAAAAACAGGTGGCAGACACCGTGGAAGCACCTTTACGTTGCACCCAAGGCCTGTATATTCTCTAAACCCTATAACTTTTAGGAATGATTCATTATTTGTTATTATTCCATCTAGTGTTGCATATATTTTTATTAATTTCATAATTACTTGTCCCTCTGAACTTTATCAGCTCAGCCAATTAAGTTTTGTGTTCTTCAGCATGCTGAGAACTAGGTGTTTATCACGAAAGGCTTCAAACAACTGATGATATTTTTATAAAGCAATTATCACAGAGTTATTGTTTGTGTAAATATATTACTATATCTGTCCTGATGACTTAATTCTGGCTGTATACATGTGTTCTTCAGCATCTCCTGTGGAATCAGCTGTTATGCATATGCACTGACAGGTACATGCAGATGGGAAATTACAAGTGTACTGTAATTTGTTTCTGTGTAATAATTGCTAATGTGTACATTTTTGAATTTGAAAAGTCTCTGGATGTATGAGGAACAGGCATGTTTTCTATGAATTTCACCCTGTGTTTTCTATGACATAGCCTATAAAAACTGTGTTTTGAATATGTTTAATGGAAGTTGTACACCTGACCTCAAGATATTAAAAAAAAAAAAAAAATAGATAAAGAGACTTTGTCTAGAAGCAAAGTTAAAAAATAAAGCAGAAAAACCACTTGATGTTTTAAACTGCAGGGATGACTGGACCTTCAGCTTGTTTAAAATAAAAATTCCAAAGCTCACAGGTTTTTAATTCATGATTCCACTTCACATCTGGATTTATCTGAACTACTTGAAGCTCTAAAGCTTTCTAAAATGTCATAATAGGGATTTATATGAAACATCTTCTCTGTACTTCTTTGCACCAGGTGATAAGAAAAAAAACCCCATAAATAGGTTGAGGAATTTTGCACACACATGCAATAAGGTTTTTTCTTTTTTTTTTTTTTAACTGCTGTTTTTGCACCATCAAAAAAACCCACCCACCCAACCAACCGAAAAAAAAATAAACAACAACAAAAAAAACAAACAACCAAACCACAAAACAAACAAAGAAACAAACAAACAAAAAAACCCAGAACAAAAATACCTTCAATATAAGCTTTGTTTCCCTAAGTTTTTAGGAAAAGCTGAATTTCAGGTTTGATTTCAAATGAAATACAGATTTGTAGGTTTGAAGCTTGATCCAAAGTCAAGCACAGAATTACAGAATCAACTAGGTTTGAAAAGACCTCTGAGATCATCAAATCCAATCTCTGACCCAACATAGTAGACCAAACAAGCAGACCTACATTAGATCTAGTACAGTCAAAATATTTCAGGTAATGAGAAAAAGTGCAAATTTATGTAAGTTTTGTAACAGTTTGTTTAAATCTTTTATTTTAATTTTATTATAATGAATGCAATACACATTATTTCTGAATTTTAAAACAACTTATTAAAATACTTAAAACAGTTCCTGGAGTCTTCCATCAACACAATTTACTTACTTGCTAGAACATATTTAATTTTATATTATTTATTACTTTGCTTATGGGTGGAGAAATTTAAATTGAGTGCTATTTTTTATTTTTCAAAATTGCCATGACAATTGCAAAAGGATAAACTGCTCCATATGCAGAAATATATCATACCCATAGGGGCACCTTTCTTCAAGTTCAAAGGGAGATTAATGCACTTGTTATGATGTAAATTACATTTCTAGCACTGACATGAAAGAATTGCTATAAAAGATGTACTGTAAGTACATATAACTTTGGCACCAGATAATACTTATGTGTCATTAATCTAAAATGCATATTTTCCTCTGTAAAGTCCTCCAATACAATTCAAATACTTTTTCCCTATGTGTCTCTTCAGTTCCCTCCCGTAAATATTCATTCTTTCTCAATTATATGGCAGTTGAAATGTGAACTTGGAAGTTCACATCTGTGAATCTGGAATGCTGGGAAAAGAGTGCTATGTAAAAAGCTCAAGGTTACTTTTCAATCTACTTTTTTACTTTGCAATGTATTAACTTTTAGATAGGTGAATTTTAGTTATCTGTTTCAGTACATTTAATGGATTTCCTTTTAATTCTTGGTAACGATTTTTAAACATTTTGAAAAAAAACCAACCAAACACTCAGGGTTTCTTATACATTTTACATCAAATTTGTGTTGATAGATTATATCTTCAGTTGACAATTTTTCTTCTACGATAAGTAGAATTAACACTTTAAGCTGGGTAACCTATGACCCAAGTTGTACAAGATCACACGCATTGAAGCTTGATGACAGACTAAATGAAGTAAGCAATATGAAAGTTATGTTGGAATGCAACTCATATCTTGATTATTTAGACTGATTTTTTTCATATCTGGTGTTCAGTGTAAAGGAAAAGCCTGAAAAAAAAAGAAAAAAAAAAAGGCACCTAAATATATGGGAAAGCCTCAAGTCACACAAAATGGAAAAAGTTGTTGCTGGCTAAGGTACATCACTGACATTTGAAGAATGAGTGAATTTTAAGGAATATAGGCTTTTAGGCCTATATTTTAGATTACTGAAAGACACAATAAACAGCTCTTCAGCATGAAAAAAATCAGACATTACAGACTCAGGGAAGCAACAGATAGAGGAAGGAGAAGGGAGCAAAAGGAGATCTAAGAGGATGTAGACAAAGGTAGACAGAGGAAAAGTATAGGACATCAAAGATAGAGGAATTATTCTTGACATTATTGACATTGAATTGTGCTTCAGGACTGCCAATTTGAGACTAGACCATTGGCTAAACTCTTGCCTGAGATTAGTCATCAGAAAAAATTAGTCTTCCTGGTGTGTATGTATCTTTTAGCAGGAGCAGAATAAGGGTTTTGTTCTGGAATCCACCACAATGCATTCATTGTATGCTGCTGTTTTTATGGTACTGCACATGTATGGTTTGCACAAGAAGCAGTTTTAGGTATCTGTACCTCCGTAACTAGCCATACCTACCCTTTCAGAGCTGTATTTACAAAACTACTGACCTGAAAAGTAGCTCCCTGACAGCCAACACGTTCAGAGGAAATTCAGCTTCGCCAAATTGACTCAGCCTATAAGTGCTACATTAAATACAACACAATACTGAAAAAGAGCCAAAATGGGTCAGGAAATGTTTGCTGTAGATAGAGGCAGTGTAAACAGTTTTACTGAAAGTAACAGAGAGCTATTGCGCTGTGTAAAGTTTTATTAGGTTTAATCTCCCATTGAAGTTAGTTCCTTTGCAGTCCAGGAGTAAAGTATTGTTTTAGAAACACTGCAAATCAATATAAAATGCAAGCTTCTTTTCCAGACAATCCATGAAATAAATGTGTGTCCTAATGAGAAGTAGAAGAAATCCAGGATACTAATTCTATTATTTAAAAGTGATCAATGATTTTACAACTTCAGATAATAACGGGCTGGCTCAAAAAAAAAGAAGTAAAAAATATTGCCATGCCAAAGATCATATCAGGGAGTGCAGTAGAAGAAAACAAAAATTAAGTATAATTTTACAAGGAGGTATTTACCACACTTGTTTTCAAACAACTGGATTATGCTTACAGAAAGTAAATAGGTCATAAATAGCCATTTTCAACTTCAAAGTCTGATACTTCACTTCCAGAAAGGTAATGGGACAACATCCAGTTCATCAAAATGTTCCGTAAAGAGAGCTCCTCATCTTTAAAGATTCATAGAGGAAGATCCATCTCCTACAAAGTATGTACCCTCTTACTCTTCTCTGCCTATCAGATGCAGAGGTCCTTAGAGGATGATCTAGCTTGCTAAAAATGGATACTTATCTCTCTTTACCAGACAGTAGGAAATTAAACAAATATTATGTGTTCTTCTTCACCTACTATGCAGTTCCTTACCTGCAGTGGTGCAGTGGAGGGGTTAAGTCTCTGTGGTTAGAACATCTGGATGTGGGAAGAGAGCAAGTGTAAACTGACTCTGTCCTGCCTTGGGCATAGCAATGCCACCCATGCTCTGATCAGCCATGCTGCAGCAGTCACAGGGCTGGGTGAAAGGGAGCCTGGTCCTGGTTTTGGAGTTCAGAACACTCGTTTACACTCAGGAAAGATACATGTCTCCCCTCTTGAGATCCTGCCTGTTTTATTTAATTTTTCACTTTATGCATTCACATTCCTGGAAGTGTGGACCATATCTGCTCATGGGAGACTGAGCTGAGCCCCTGGAAATCCTCAGGGTGGGCAGTGAAATTCCTCATATAACTGGGTGACTTCAACTGCTACTGAAAACCAGACAGAGTGTGCTGATATAAGTGGAACTAAAGAGTGCTTTGTCCTCACTCAGGTGAACAGAATCTCACCCAGTTCCTCATCAGAAGGAAATCCATGAAGCCTTTCAATTATCCTATCAACTATGATAACTTCACTTAACCTCAATTCTAGTTTTTAATGAAAGACATGTTCTTTTCCTATTTAAAAAGATTTCCTTTAACTTCATTCCCAGGCAACTTGCAAAGTTGCCAAGCTGGAACAAAAATCTATAAAAAAATGTGATCAGGATTTCAATTGTAAACGTCTAGAGCCTGTGAGTCAGATTTGAGATGGGTTCTGAGATAAACATTTTTCTTATTTTGAAATAAACCCATAAGTCTACTCCAGTCTTTGTATTATACTGTAGTTTAACCCCACCCAGCAGCCAAGTTCCACAGAGCTGCTCGCTCACTCTCCCACCAGCAGGGTTGTGGAGAGAATCAGAAGGGTAAAAACTAGAAAACTCGTGGGTTGGGATAAAGACAGTTTAATAGGGAAAGCAAGTGCCACATACACAAGCAGAGCAAGACTACAAATTAATTCACTACTTCCCATGGCTGGGCAAGTGTTCAGCCATCTCCAGTAGATCAGGGCCCCATCATGCCTAACAGTGATATGGGAAGACAAATGCCATCATTCCAAACATCCCCTCTGCTTCCTCCTTCCCCCCACTTTATATGCTGAGCGTGATGTCATATGATAAGGACCCCTTTGGTCATCCTGGGTCACCTGCCCCACCTCCTCCCAACCTTCTGTGCACTCCCAACTTCCTTGCCAGCATGGCAGTACAAAAAGCAGGAAAGGTCTTGGGTCTATGTAAGCACTGGTCAGCAATAACAAACTCATGTTAACTACACTGTGTTCAGCACAAATACAAAACATAGTTCCATACTAGCCATTGTGAAGAAATTTAACTCTACCCCAGCCAAAACCAGCACATATTATTGCAAGCTTGGCCTTTTTGTTGACTTTAAGCTCTGATCCAGAAGAAAACTATAGGATTTCTCCTCACAGTTCCTTTAAGTAATGTTTTCTTCTCCTCCTAAACACTTTCAATGACATAATTATTAATTATATTGTGATTAAGATCCCTTTAGTTTTAATTTTAATATTATAGGAATGGGATTATACTAATTCTAACTTCTTATAAATGCTTAAAGTCTTTCATAAACATTTTTCTTTACATGGGGAGCATATTAGTCAACTGAGGTACTAAGTGTACTAATTATATTTTGATTATTTTTTTAAATATATCCTGTTCAAGAACAGATTTTATACCCTTATTGTTCTGTAAAACATATAGATGAGTTCATACCTGCTACATATTTTGTCTTGTGACTAAACTCATATAATAAAGAAGATATACCTAAAGACAATATTTGCCTTGTTAAGATCATAATATTTTAAGTAACAGAACAAAGGAACTTGAATTTAACTACCCTTTGACTTTTTTAATGAGCATTTTTTTTTACATATTCTTTTTAATGAGCTATGTTAGTAATCTTGGAAGTGTATGTTTTTCAAATGATAGAGATTCTTCAGATAATATAGTCTCACAGAGCTCTTTAAACTCCATGGACATGTTATAGATGTAACTAAGCCTTGGAACCTTAGAGAGGCTAATATCAGCAAGGGCACTAAAACGCAGAACACAACTGACAGGGAAAATAACACCACCACCACAGTATTTCTCATTGTTATAGATGACTAGTATGAGGGAAGGCACTTGATTTCAGGATAAATATTATATTAACCCAAAAGAAAATTTATTCCTGCCTGACAGCACTGAAAGTTGTAATGGCCTTCAGCATTTCATCCTAGCACTAAATGAATCAGAGGGTAGCACTGCAATGGGAATATGCTTGCTTTCTGTTGTCTATAGTCAAATAAGGTAGCATGGCTACAGTTGTGACAGTTCAAACTGTAGAGTTTGAAATTGTTAATCATTTATACTAAAAGGACTTTCTTAGTATCAGTGCTCTGGGAAGTTTCTTTTCAAGACTTACCATGTTACAGCTAATGACCTTGAAACTGATTCCCAGCCAGAAGAAATCAGTGCAGTAGAAAGTAATGATTTACACCAGCTGAGTTTCTGTATTCTTATTTTTACATTTTTTTTCTTGTTAAAATTTTTGATATCACTTAAAGCTATATCGAGGTTCAAATTTTAATTTTCTTTAAATTTTCTGTTCACAGTCCAGAATTTAATTAGATGGACATGTTGTTGTCATTCCCATTATTGTTATGATAATTCTTGCTGTTCAGTCTTAAGGAAAACATACTATGTGCATTTGAACTTAAACTATATTTCCTTGTTGTCACACGTCTCCTCCAATCAACAACATGTACATATTTATTGTTGCATTGGATCTTCTGCCAAACTCAACATGCACTTGTAATGCATATTCTGTAAACTACTAAATAAGAAGAGGGAGAAAAGTTTGTGGAAATGTTTGTTCATTCTGTTCATCCGGACATCAAGAAGCAACTGTATTGGCGTTTAAGCTTCAAACTTTCATTGCAAAATATTTTGACATGGATGCATTGAAGGTTTGGGTAATTCAGTAGGTAGAAATGTTGCTGTCTTGAATTTTAACAGCACTGTGTGTGTTAATGTAACTGATCTACATGTTTGATGGGAGGCATTCTTTCCTAGAATGCTTCCAGTTATTTGTCAGAATACATTTCCTCAAAAAAGTCAAACTGTTAAATTCAGTCTGCCTTGTAACAAGAACCATCCACACTGCAAGCAAAAAATTTAAGCCCCTGAGTGGAAACAGCAGGAGGAAATATACAACACAGTTTTGCAGTCTGGGTATTGTTGAACACTACTATGAGTAGTAGTAAGGCACAGATTATATTGTCTCAGTACCAAAATACTATTGCCTTATGAAGCCCTATAAGCAAAAAATAAAAATCTAACCCTACTCTTGCTATATCATTTTATGTCTGATTCTTAAATCAAAGTGAAAAAAAATTAAGGAAAAAGTGCAGTATATCTAGAAAGTGCAGGTGTTTTATTCTCCTGAAATAGCTTGGTAACTTCAGTGAAAATGTTAGCTGTGTCATATGACAAGTTTTATCTTTGTGAAAACAATGCAAGTTGCATGTTCCTAGTAGAAATCAGGCACTTCCATTAGTTTCACCATCATGTACTCGTACTGGGTATTTAGGGACAGAAACATAGCTCTAGCTCTTCATGTTTCATGTCATTCAGTGCTTGAGGGAAGTAAATACCAAGCCAATTATGGTCACAGTGCTTTGTCTGATCAGAGATAGATAACAATGTAACACAAGATAGATAACTATTTTGAGATTTTTGTTTGAGAGACGCTTGTATAGCTCAGCTGTCTTTCTGGAGGGAGAATTTTCTTTGGCTCATTTAGCAGACTTAAGCAGTTACAGAGTACAATGAGATAGAAGGCACTTGGGGAGGAACGTTCCTGTTGTTTGGAAGTAAATAAAGTAACTTACTAGCACTGTTCTAGGAGTACTACATTCACCAAGGGGTAATGCAGCGCCATCACCTTCCTGTGATAAGAGTTCTCTAGTCTGACTGCCATAGGATCCAACATGGCTCACACAGACACAGATTGAGTCTCTTTTACCTTCTGTTGGCTAAGCCCGAACTCACACCTGACAGTTCAGGTTTCCCTCTCTTCCGTTAAGTCTATTAAAATACCGAGCTGCCTTTATTTATTTATTTATTTATTTTAGAAGTACAGCAACTATCTCCAACAGTGAAGCTACTCTCTCTCCACGCATACACACCTCTCATTTCCTGTGAACTAGCAACAATTTAGGTCTCTGTACACCATCGTAAAAGAAATGTTCTCTCTCATCTGGCCGCTACCTGTAAAAAATCAGCTTCTTTTAACCTAGTTGATAATTTTTTCTGAATATTTTATCTCAGAATCACTTTCATGATTATGGAACACATTGGACAATGGAAAGTGATTTCTATCACCACGAGCAAAAAGACAGGGTGGAGCAACTTAAATTGTAACTCTTTGTATATATTTTAAAATACACATCCTCTAGGTTCAAACTGACATAAATATTGTCTTAGCTTCTGATGTCTTCTTACAGGAAAAAAAGCAAACCAAATAAAAATTAAAATAAAATCAATCAAAAAGTAAATAGAATGCTCAAAGGTGGAAGTTTTGCTTTGGTGTGTTAGCATCTGAAGCAAAGGATTGAATTTCTGTTTGTATTACCTGTGTGTCATAATTGGATTGCTATGGCCAGTCATATATTTATAGTAAATTTCAGCCATATTCAGTAAATTATCAGGCAGACAACTACAGGAGACCAGCATCTGCATGAAGGATGTAAAAAGAATGTTCAAGCAATGACCTTAAAACTTCCTTGATGGGCAGTTAAAAAAGAAAAGAAATGAAGAAAAGAAGTCTGTTGTCTTTGATCAACACAGAATGACCTAGCCATATGTTCAACGAAACTCCTAAATCTCAGAGAAGCTATAGTAGATGCCTAAATGTGGTGTGTGTTTGGTTAAATAAAAATCTCCACCAACACGAGCTGTAGTTTGGTTTCCCTGTTTGCATCAGTAATGGTAAGCAAAATGGGGTGTGGGCATTTGCTGGTGTTGGCTATTTTGTCCTCCATGTTTCTTAGCATGATTCCTGACATGGGTTTCACATCAGCTAGCTCAGCCTCACCAGAAAATACACAGACATGTTCTGATACATTATCTTCAGGGAAAGGAATTTCTTCAAATACATGTGAGCTAAGATTTGTTGTTTAACGCCAGAGTGAGTGAATGGGCACTGATTTATTGTGTTCCCAGTGGAAACAAGGTCTCTCTTGAAGCAAGAAGGGTCCTCCTACTTTATCTCGCTGAGACTGCAGTGATAGACAAATGGAAAGGAACTGCCCAAGCACTAATTGTTAATGAAATTAGATATTATTCTGGTAAGCATAGTTAGAACCACTAAGATACTACTATACTTCTTATCACTAAAAAGGTAAACTGAGCAATTTAAAATAATGCAGGGCCAAATTCTGTCTTCAATTTCCACTCACAGACACTGGATTGCAAAAACAGAAATTCCACAAACATACAGGAGGCAGAATCTGGGTATTTTCAAGACATCTTTCTACATTCAACATGCATCATTTCTGACAAAGCCTTTTCTTTAATATTAACTTACCTTTCTCCTGTGTTCACTACGCAGTCAAATTTGTAATCACATCAGTGAATCCTAATAATATATTTTGCAATATTTCCTTACTAATAATTTTCTTTTTGTTTCTCATGGATTAAATGCACATATATATATTTCTAATACTATTTATATTTTCTTGTCTATGAGCTTACATTAATTAAAGATTTTCAAAGAGCTGTGGCCTCCTTCTTAAACTGAAAATCTGCCTTTGCTCTAATGCCATGAGACAAGAGGTAGAGACTAATGTTTATATTATTGATTAATCAGATACTGAAGGGATTAGGTTCTAAGATTGTTTAGCACAGGAAAATCTATATTTATTGCATTAAAACAGATTTTGAGACCTTGTTTATTGGCTACATACATGGTCAGGCCTCTGGGATTTATTCAATCTGCAATGTCTATATGATATGTGAACATCAACCAATCTTTTAGGAGGAATGTTACTCGCACAAAGGCAAATAATTATAGTAAAATACAGGTGAGTAATTGAAAAAGACCATTTACAAAAACACTTGTAAATTTAGAAAACTGCCTAAAGATTAAATATATTCAGTAAATAAAGATGAAGTTTTGACTGGTACCCAATTTTGGCTACCATTTTCTTTGTTTATTGGATTTTCTATTATGCATTAAATTTGTAATTTTAACAGATAAAAAAATTTCATTGGCTTGGCCATAACTTCTACAATCATAGTCAAACAGAACAATGTATCTTACTACTCTTTAGTGTATAATGTACTTAAGTACTAGTTGCTCCTTTTCAAGAAAAAATGTCCTATTTGGTCCCGTTTGTGAAGAGATGGTTATTTGTGTCATTGTGCATTTTCAACACACTACAGGTACAAGATAATAAACTTTTGAGAGTAAGAAATTAAAAAAATCTAAGAATTGTATTAATAAAATTCATTAATAAACTACATTAAAAATGTTTGATGAATTTAAACCCTTGTCATATTTTCAAACTGTGTACAAATATAACATTGTATTTCTAAGGTTTTGTGGTTTTGGTTTTTTTTTTTGTTTTTTTTTTTTTTTTTGTAATTTGATATGTCATTGTCACACTTAAAATACGATGGTGTACACAATATCTTTTTTCAGTTTCCTAAAAAGTCATGTTATTCTAAAACTCAAAAGTCAGGTATAAAAATATTGATTCGAATTCTTAAAAAGCTACTTGAAATTTTTACTCAGAACTATTTAACTATTTTGCTAGCTTGAGTTTCAACATCTATTGCAAACATTTGCATGGATGTACATAATCCTACTTATTAACAGTATACACTTAATTCTGCATTTCTGCTTCGATCAGTTGATTCAAGGAGAAATTTTTTTGTGATATTCTTTCCTGAGTTTGTCTCTGAGGCCATAGTATCATTAAATCTTACATAGAAGTATTTTCTGTACTAGTAAGTAATTGCTGGTCTACCTTTTTTATTATTTTCCTTCCTATCATCAGTAATTGACTGTATGTAGCAGCAATTCTGTGCTCCTTGTGGCTTTCCATTCTTCATTTCACTTGTGAATAAGGAAAGGAACATTTTTCTCTTCCAGAATAGTAATATTTTGCACATCACATGGATTTCCACCAGGCCTGTATCTCTGGAGTTCTTCCTTCTTCAATCTTACCATTCTGCTTAAATGATCTGTCTTTGGAAGTATGTAATATTATTGCCCAAATATATGTGCTTAGACTGAAGCTTTGCCATACTGTAGGTGGTGATTTTTTTGACTATAGTTTCACACTGTGCAGTGCTTAATGTTCTTGCTAATTCCCTTCCATTTCTCACCCACATGGACTTCATGAAATGGACTCGAATAAGTAAGTAATTGTATGCAAGACATGTTTTCTCTCTACAACTGTTCTTGCAATTCTGTTTTCATTTCTATTAATTATTGCCAAGAATAATCTTGGCACAAACCAAGTCATGGTCATGGCTTGCCTTTTTAAGTTCAAAGTCTTTTAGTTCAAATGTCCTTTACATTGAGGTGATTTGATCTAATTCCTTACCTCTAATATGGAAGCCCGTGATATGCTGCTGGAGGCTTTGTTGACAGACTAAGTTTTATTCCTTATACCAGTATAGCTCTGAGTATTTTTGAAGTGCATCTTCTGTGATAAAAACCTTATTTAGAAATAAAATTATTTTTTTACCTTAAAATTCATCCAGACTCTTACAAAGTAGAATGATAAAATCTTCCCTTAAACAAAGTAAAAACATTTTCATGGGCAGTTAGGATTAGTATAAAAAAAAATTATTTCAATTAATACACAAGCTTATTTAAAAAAATATTTCCCTTTGTAGAAAAGGTGTAAACTATAAATAACAATTGAAATTTATTCAGATATAGAAATATCACATGCTAATCCTCTGTTTGTGGGGCAGGTAAACAAATATGTACAAGTAGCTTTGAAGGCTATATAGGACATACAGATCACCCCAGGCCAAAAATATGCCACTATTATTGAACTATGAGAAAGTAAATAAATTTGAAATTTAAAGACTGCACTGAAGTTAGTTCATATGATTCCGATAAACTATGAGATTATAAAACCAAAACTTTACTGTGGTGTATGGTGTATATATTCTAAAGATGTCTATTCTGTACTTTTTATCTTCTTTTTGGCCACGATCTCTCTTTCAGTGTCAGATTCTGCTATGCTGTCTAGATGATATTCAATGTATTTTCTTATTCCAGTACCTTCCTGCTTAATTCTAATAGAAATGTTGCTAAAAGCAATTTAGTTTTTCTTGGTTTTCCAAGTGCCCCACTTGGCAATTTGAATGGTAGTTGATGGTGTTGAATCCTTTTTTCAGTTTCATGTAACTGTACTTTTCAGTAATAAAATAAGGATTTAACATATAAATATGTAGTGAAGCATTTTGGAAGAGAATATAAAATATAAAAGAGTCCATAAAATACCCATTATTAGGAATATTAGCAAATACTTGTGTTTTATTTTTTCCTACTTTCCTGGTCTAGCAGTAATTTAATTTGTAGGACCATTTACAAAGTTTAAAGTAAGAAAAATAATCCTTTTCACATCCTAAAATCTTTGCACTCATTTTTTGTCTTTCAAGATGAATTTGAGCTTTTGCTATAAAAAATGCTTCAAGTGATAACTTTTGATGTTTTACACTTTTTGATGTCTTACATTTCAGGAACATCGTACATTGTCCTTTACAAAAGGCACCTTTCCCTGCTATGGGGCTGTGTTAACACTGGTCTTGTGGTCTGACTGAAGCCCTTCCCTCACACCCTTTCCATCTGACGGGTGCAGGAAGATGCATCTGGGACCTGGATCGAGGCTGTTACAGGGCACAGCTGCTTCTCTCTGAATGAGTTCACTCTCAGGTAAGCGGGCAGAGAGAAGGCAAACACGAAAGGGGAGTCAGCAGAGCTTTTACACCAGCACTGTACCTTTATTCTCTGACCACAACAGACTTCAAGGACTGCAGTACTTTACTGCCTTCTGCCTTTTCTGCCCTATCTTCAACCCCCACCCAGAACAGCAAAGGAAGTGATCAGGGCATGTTCTCTCTCTGTGTCACCCAGAGAGTTTGGCCATTTCTCAGACCACCTCTTGGATAATCTTACCAAAGCTGAATAATTCTACACAAAATAATTGAACCAGGAAAAATTCTAGTAATCTTCCTTCACAGAAAACAAATACTTAAACAAACAAACTTGCATTTTTTTCTCCTTTAGAAGTCTGCAGATTCAGAAGGTGACAAAATGGGCACAGTTTTTCTTCTAACAGATTATGAATGCTATGTGTGACATTGCTTGAGAAGACAGATAATGTTTATACAGACTGTCAGAGATAGCTAAGCTAATTTGTGGTATGTGGCATGCATGTTTTTGAACGAAGAAGTTTGTCATACACCTACTGTTTGGCTGTAGAACGTACGAGAAGGCAGATCTTGTTGACACATCACAGCTGCAGCTCAACTCATTGTGAAATGCTTTGACTTCAACAAAATTCACACCATGTGCCAAAGAAGAAGAAAAAGGAGAGTTAACAGTTTCCATCTCTCTTTTAATGTCTTTCACTGAAGATGAACTACTCTGATTTTGAAGCAGTCACAAAGTAAAGCATGTCTATTATTTTTGTTGTTGGGGGGTTTGTTTATTTGTTGTTTTTTTGTTGTGGTTTTTTTTTTTTTTTTTTTTTTTGGAATGCACACTCCAAAAGGAGGTGAATATGTCTTACTAGTCATTGCTCTTTCACAGAAATGAGGGATGGAATTCCGCCACATAGAGAGGTTGCCTAGAGAGGCACTGGTAAGGGAAGTGGGAAGAATTGGCAGGTAGTAGTGATGGTGATATGCACAATGGAATGAGGAATGTTGAGTCATTGCATAGCTCTGATTTGTGTCAGGCAATGGCTGAATTGTAATAAGAGTCTGGATTATCCATCCCTGGCTCTACATATGCCTTAAGTATCAAAATACTTGGTATAGCTTTGGATGGCTTTTAACAATTTTGGGATGCAATATACATTTATGCTGATCTTCTAAACCATCTCTCTCAACCATCAGACTTCCAAACTAGTGAATCTTCCTCCTTCTCTGTTAGATAAAACACTCCTCTGTGGACGTAAGTGGTGAAGGAAAAAACTGTAAATGTGTAAGTTGAAAATAGTCTTGTTCAGCTCAAATTGCAAGTGAAATCCTGACTATATATCAACCATAAGTGAGATGATGTTCTGTAGTGTTATTGGCTTTCATTATTTCTCCCTTCTCTATATCAGCATTTCCAAGAAGATGGTCCATAACTGGCACCAGATGTTATCTAGTACATTACTTTTGTCTTGCAAACTCTGTATGCTTTTCTTATATGATGCCATTTGGGTCAGATTTGCTTTTTGTTATTTTTTTTTTTTTTTTTAACATTCTCATTTTGCTTCCATGAAACTGATAATTAAGTAAATATTCAGCAAATAGAGTCAGAAGTTCAAGTATATTTTTCATCAATTTTAAATTAGGTATATAGATTCTTTTGGGGAACAAGAATTTTTTTTAATTATTTTAAAATGTTGTCAACTTCTGTGTATTTTTCCTACTGCAATGTGTTCTCTGCTGTCTTGTAATAAAGGTCCATGTTTTTTCTGATTTCTTTATAAAGCTGAATTATTTTCTTAATAAGATTTAAGGAAAAATGAACATGATTATATTCTATGTCAACCACTTATAGAAATTATATAGTGTTATCTATAATAATGAACTCAATATCACCTTCCATGATGAATTTTTCAAGAAGCTGAAGTAACGCTTTCACTGTGGTCAGGGATGTCTATATTCCTAATGTACTGGTTCCTCCTGTTTAAATTGATTCTACTAAAGTTTCTGAGTCTATCCTGACTAAATATCTGGCATCATGAGGTTTGTTAATATGAACTGTTAACAAAAAATTGTTTCTTAGGAATCATTCAGTGTTAATATTGAAATACATACAGAGACTGATACTTAAAGATCAAATCTATTCCAGAATGGAGAATCAATTAGAACATAAACAAACACTGAAGAAAATTCTGATAAAATTTGCCAGTCTTGAAATAATGATATTCCTCTTTTATCATTATATGTCTCTTCACCTACTATCAGTGTATTCTGGATATTCCTGCTCCAAATATTTTCAGATTCAAGGCTGAACATCTATCTACTGGGATAGTTCTGTAATGGCCAGCTGTCCTTGACTGGATATATGCCTGGCAAATAGACCAGCTCATTCCCAAGTGCCCAGAAACATGGGGAGGTCATCAGATGACCTTTCCAGAATATTTTCAGAAACAGTTTCTGTCACTGGCAACTCTTTACAGAACTCACCATATTTTGGAGCTTTGCACTCTTGAGTTCATTGCAGAGGGACCAAATATAGCCTCTAAGTGAGACATTTACCTAAGGTGGGAAGGCAATATGTGTCATTTTCCTAGAATATTTGTGATGAATGAGGTAGAACATAAATGGGCCCTGAAGTATCTCCCTAGTATGAACAGGGATTGAGAGAGAGGATCTAAATTTGGAAGCCAGGTCATTGTGGTGGGCTGACCTTGGCTGCATGCCAGGTGCCCACCAAAGGCACTCAATCACTCCCCACCTCAGATGGCTAGGGGAGAGAAAATATAACTGCCATTTAGGGTGTTCTAGTCTTGCTGAGTAGCCAGACCAGTTTCAAGCTTCTGTGATCCTTGACTTTTTTCTGTTGGTTGTTCTCACCTGCTGACCAACCCCAATAGCTTGGTCGCCATCCTTCCAGCCACATGGCGAAGACATGATGGAGGCATCTCTCTTGAAACAGGGTATTGGAGTGAGGCTTCTAGGATGCAGAGAAATTTTAAGCATATGCTGGTGCTCAGGATTCCCTAAAAGGTAGTCTTGGATTAGATTTAAGCATCATCTTGCTCTGCATTACCTAAATCCCTATTAAATAGTGTTATTCAGTGCAGTATAACTATGGGGAATCAAATGTATGTTTTTTTCCCCCTGAATGATCACACACGTTATCTTAGATGGTGTATAAATCCCTACTTGCTCTAGCCCCTATTTTTTGATGGGATTTATGTTCATCAATAATTATGAGTATTCTGTCTGGAATCATATCTGAAATTAAAATTTTTGAGTATTATTGTGATTTTTAATTCAAATATTCAAAAACAGAAATTATGAGTGACTGTCTACAAATTTTTGTCTTTTGAAATTGCACTGAGGATGAGCCTCTGAAGCCATGAGACCATAATTTTGGATAGTTTCCAAGTATACCAGATATTGTACAATTTTCTCAGGTTTAACAGCCCCTTTTCAGTAATTGCTTTCTGGAGAGCTCTATATTTGCTTTCTAACTGAGATCCTCTAAATTAATTTTCCTTCAGCCATAACTAGTCCTTTTGCTAGGTTTATAATCTCAAAATATTCTAATGTATTACTTGAGGTATTTGCAAAAAAATTAACTGAAATTAGACAAAGAAACAAAGATTAAAAAGTTATAAAAAGAACATATACAAGGATTTAAGAATGTTAATTAAGAAATTAACATGTTTTTATATATACACTAAAGGAGTCCTTGATCTGAGGTTTCATTCAGTGGACCTCATAAAAAGGTCTGCTTGAAAAATTTTCAAAATTTAAAAAGACATTTGTCTTTAGGAAAAAAAACAAAACAAAACGCATGTCAAACAAACAAGTAGTCAGATTAGTACAACACAGTCCAAAATGAGTAATACATGGCTTAGCAATAGCCACTGATTTTAACTGTGCCAAAGAAAGAGTAGGATCTATGAGCACTTGCAGATTAACATGAGACATGAGGGATGCCAGAAGGGGATCAGAAGGTAAATTCTGTACTTTATAAAATGAAAACAAATTGTGAGGTTGGAGGCTACCAAGCTGCAGTATTTATTAACATTTCTGCTCCATTCTTCCTATTGAAGTGCTGCATAAGAGATCTAAAAAGAAGTTTTAAGTTCAAACTTTACATTGACTGGAAAGATCAAGAGGCGTTGAAAATTGAACTCCTGGTTTTGAGTGTGTAGGGATAAGCTGCTGGGATCATCAGGTTGTTTGATACCCTTGATGTCATAAATGTCTGTGTATATTGGGGTGTGGAAAATTTAGGAACTAAAACACAAGCCTAGAAAGTGAGAAAAGGAGATCTTATACAGTTGGCGCAATACTGAAGGGATAGTTTGTGGTGAGCAGACCGAAAAGATAAAGATTTTGATGATCTGCCCTGTTCTGGCTGTTTCTTTACGAGCAAGGGAGGAAAGTGCACAGATTTATCTCTTGCTGGTCTGATTGTCCTCTGGGGCAGGAACATTACAAGTCACTGTTTCAAATACAGACTGTCACTTTAGATGCTGGAACAAAGAGAAGTGACTGAAAGTAAATAAAACTTGAATTCACACAGGTATAAAAGGACCTTTTTCTATAAGCAGGCAGTTCTAAACATCACTCTGAATGGTTTGTGAGGCAAAAATAATGGGTTTGTTCGAGAAGCAATTGAGGTACTTTCTGACAGAAATAGTATATTAGGAGATTAGTCTCCAAGGGGTGGATAACCTTTTCAGATTCAAAATATTTCTTCTGTTCTCATGTGTGAGTTTACAATCTGTTAGTCTCAAAATATATCTGCAAACCCACAGGCCCACCTTCCTGACAGCTGCTCAAACAACAGAGCGGGGGAGCAGAGAAAAAACTCTGCGCCATCATCCGCCCAGCAATTCTGGAAAGCTTGGTAAGTTGCTCATACAATCCAGAAATGCCAGTCAGAGTGGCGGGGGGACAGAGGCAGGGGGGGAGAGAAGGCTCTTAAAGTGCAACATTTGCAGCACAGCACTAAAACTAAAGGGGCCAATTAGTATAATAGCTTTGAAATCATTTCAGCACACTCCTAAAGACAAAAGAAAAATTGTCCTTCAGAAATGGGGCTTTATTGTTCAGATGAGTATAGAGATGAACAATGAATTCTATCAGTTTAGGAGGCAACATTCCTTCTCCTTCATACCGGACCATACATTATTAATGAGCACTATTTTCGAATGTGAAAGAACTGTTTGAAAAGCATTAACATAGTCTATTGGATGTGATTGACACTGTCATCCCTTTCATTTTGCTGTTGGCAAGAGGCATCCCTGTAGATTTTATGTGCATCTGGACATTACTAATATTCTCCTTGTTATGCACTCTGGGCAGCTGTGATATGGAAATTTTTAGCACGGTTTTTAGAGAGGGAGTTTACTGGTTTTATCTGCACAAAAAAGGAATAATTATTTTTCTCTGAGATTTTATCAGCCAAAAAATATTTAATGCCTGGTTTCTTAATAACCCTAATCTGTTTTCAATATGTGCACTTTTAAAAGGAATTTCATCAAGATTAGGTGGATTCTCAAGATATTTCCAGTGACTTTTTCCCAGCCAGACAGTTTAGTTTCTGAGACTCATGTCCACTCATTCTGCTTCTATTTTAACCTCCAGTTCTTCAAATTGATTGCATTTTTAATTGGGTTGGTGTATCAAGGACTGCAGCTAGTGTCTGCCTGCTGTTTAGAACCACGAAACCTTTTCTGATTTGCCTTTATAATGGCTTTTAATCACAAAAATTAAGACCAGTGAAATTAAGAACCACTGAAAGAATACATCTAAATGACATACAAGAAAAAAAAAAATGCTAGAGGTTAAAGAGGGGATTTTTAAGGTAATGATATTTATATTTGTATTATCCATAGATTTAGAATTATTTTAGTTTCTCAGGACTTATAAGAAGGTATGCTGTCATTTTATATGCATGAATATTGTTATGTATAGAAAAGAAGAGAGGAAAAATCAACATAAAAGGATGAAAACATACTAAGCATGAATGAATATGTAGACATTGCATGAAAAATGTTACAGATATGTAGATTCAATTTCTAATCTAGATTTTTTTAGTGCTAGCTTTTATGTATATACATAGAAATGTATAATATGTGTAGATGGACAAAACCAAATAATTTATTCAGAAGGATGAATTACAGGATTCATTAGACAATAATTTTGGAAAACCCTTTTGCTATGCAGTCATCACATGAGGGATCCTAATCAGGACACATCTTATTGACAAGGATCTCTTTGAATTTCTGGATATGAGACAAGACAACACCATTGGGCCAGAGGATTATAACTCAAGACTATAGTATTTTAAAACCTGTTTTCATATCATGCTGCATCATATGCAATGATGTAATAGGGAAGCTATGAGTTAGTTTTTAACTCAATGCAGAATTATCTTCCCCTCCAATCTGCTTCAAATAGCTTATCTTCATATTTACAAAGCATCTCACCTCATCACTATTTCCTTTACTTAGAGATTTATGTAACTACCAGTTTACATCCATCTATTAGAAGTGCATGATCAGCTGCTTTCTGCTCACAGTCAATAGGTCTGCACTTTGAGTGACATGTCCACTACTGTCCTCAGAGGTCAGACCCAGATTCTTCAGGGAAGGTCCATTGTTGGCCATCCCAAGCTGTGAGAGTTCAGTAGCAAGGTCCCACCTGCTTGGCAGCACAAGGAACTACCACTGCTCCACTAGACAGCCTAATTACACCAATCAATCATGTAAAATAATTTGCATGGCTAGCAGTGGAAAGGTTATAACTCATAAAGACATTTGCAAACTGAAGAGATGGCAAAAGAAAATATGAAGTCAACATATAATTTAAAAGGGTGTGGAATCCAAAAAAATATTCTTGAACTGTTCTTCTGAATTTTGTTTCTTTGAACAAAAATCTAAGCGGCCCATTTAAGATACAGTCTTATAAATCAATAATTTGTTACAAGATATAGTACCTTTCTTGTTTTGATGTGCTTTGAATTTTAGCAATTTCAGATTCATAATTATGTAGATTGTATTTTAAGTACTATTTCCTTCTTACTAAGATATTTGTGCCATCCTACAGAGCATAAGGTTTAGCACAGACTAGTCAGCATAAGTTCTTTAATTGGAATTTTGAGATTCTTGTATGGCTTCTTGTTTTCCCCAAGTCTTTTTTGTGATATTTAAATATTTTGCTTAGGAACCACAGCTGTGGGCCACACGATACTGTTTTGTGGTTACTCTTAAAGGGACAGTCATATAAAGGAAGATTTCTTTGCCTTTCACTGAGAATTTTCTTGCCAATTTAAAATCTACTCCACCTCCTTAGCAGAAGAGTGGGTTTATATGTACTGGCATCAGGACTGTCCCCTGCATGGCCCACTGTGATACATCGGTTGCTTCCCAGAAACCATTCCTTGCACAGGTTCAGGAAGCAGATCTATTCCTTGGTGTTTCTGAAGACATTTTTGTTCAATAGAAGGCTATAAGGGATTAATGCCAAAGGTCTTTGTTGAATGACTTCAGCTGGAGTGTCAGAATGCCATCTTCTCAAATGATTGCACAAAAAACCTATTTTGATATTGCACAAGTGCTACAAAACTAGTTTTATAACCTGGATACCTTCAGCACAAGTAGAAGACACATATAGTTTATTATCCTCAGTTCATTTTATTATGAATGAACACCCTTTTTTACAAGTGTTTTCAAGTTTGCAGTGTGAAATAATAGACTTTTATCCCAATATTTGCTACCATACAAAATCTATCCTGCTTTCAGTCTGAAGTGGAAGTGTTTAAAAAAAAAAAAAAAACACAAAAATTTCATAGTGTTTTGTGTTCATTTGAAAAGGCAAAACAGAAAAAAACATACACAGAAACAAACAACAAAAAGCTAAAAGTTATACAACTAAAATTCAGTTGTTGGTCATAAGGTTCATGAAAAAGGTAGTTAATGGTTGTGGAAATAATCACTTTGAAATTTTAGACTGGATTTGGTATAGGTTAACTGTTAAGCCCAAGGAATAAAGGTGGAAAAAACTGTATTCACATATGAATATTTAAAACCAATTAAAGCCTGCTCTGAGGAACTGGAATTTCTTGCTTTGATACCTTTCTAATTATTAGCCAGATGGTGCTGTGACAGCATGTTTTTGACCAGTAAAGATGATTATATATTAGCTAGAGATGTCCTACACCATTTGATGAACAGTGTTTCTGTGTCAATCACATTATTTCCCAAGGCTAGCTATGAAAAGATAATGTTAATAAATTCACTCTTGTTAAGTGTAAATAAAAGCACAGTTACATTTTTAAATGCACAAAGTACACCTGAAAATAATACATTTTGGAAATTATTTTCAATTTGAAATTATTTACAGTGCTTTGATAGTTTTTTTAATAACTCTTTAATATTTAATTTACTTAATAGATTGCCTTATTTTATGTGAGGAATCTTTCTTGCTGAACAGTCTAAAGTAAATTTTAGGACTTTCTTTATAAGGTGTTAGTCTGTTTCTCCTGAGAACTTCCTATGAACCAGCAAATGCTCCACACCAGCAAATTATTCCTATGGTTCTTACCTGTTTGAGCTGTTTAGTTAGGTTTGAGGGGAGTTATGTTTTTTATGTCTGTAATCGATATGCTATGGCTGATGATTTTGATTGAAGTAAAAAGAGAATAATGTTCGAATGTATATAAAGAATATAGAGTGACTGCAGTTATATGTCTGAAGAAATTTAGGAATAGAGGATATTGTAGAAGGTTTTCCAATCACTGTAAACCAGTTTTAAGATTAAAAAAAAAAAAAGTTTAAATATTAAGCTTACATAATACACTATACTTAGGAGTTGTTGGGGTCCCCACCCACTCACTTCTGTATTTCTGTTTTGTAATTATTCATTGCTCAGCTACACAAAGGAAAAACAGAGCTCAAACCACAATTTTGCTAAGTATACTTTAAGCAAAGACACGGATTATGTGACAAAATAAACAAAATAATTACTGTGTGAATTCCCAGCTATTTCCCAATATCTTCACTTGAATTTTTGTCTATGTGATCAAAGGTTATACCTAGAGTATGAAAAAGCCTGGTTATTAGTAATAGGCCACAGGTCATTAAGTCAGACTGGTTCACAAGAGTGCATAGAACACTTCACCATTTAACATGCTCACATCCCCAGACAAAAAAAGTCCACAAGATGCTTAGTAAGTGTGAGTCTTGCAACAGAACAGTACGAAATTTCCAGGAGGAAGATAAAGTCAAATTCATCAGTATCTTTCCACAGTGAAAAGGGGTTAATTAAATGAATCTTTGAGGAAATAGGTAAGTCACATACTCCTTCTTAGGAGGCAGGTCATTATTTTTTTCCCTTAGCTCAAATCCAGTCCTTCGTGCTTACAAAGTGTCAAAAGATAGATCCTTAGCCCAGATCTGGTGACCTAAATGTGAACAAAACTGATCACCTCAAATTGTATTGTATCCCATTTCTACATTTGTCAGTCTTCAGTGATTCTGAAGTTCCTCCTCTTCCCTAGATTCCTTCCCAAATTTTCCAGAAGACAAGGGAGAGAAATAAATCCATCCTAGCTCTGAAAGGTGCCCAGCACAACCTATGAACTAATTAGTTTTTACACAATACAAGTATGCAGCATCAATATGGTGAAAATATTGTAGTGTATTCTTTTCAGACTGCCATGACAGTACCAGATACACGGGTATCTGGTATATTCTTTCTTTTTGAAAGAAGGAACTCTGTATCAACATGCCTCAAATAATTTCTGCACTTTGGGACATTTATTAGCAGTCAGTCAAAAATTTACTATGCTAAAATTTACTATGTAAACCCGATTAGGGATTATGTTCAAGTGAAGGAACCATCAAACTACTTGCTGTATTGGGAACATGATTAGGCCTAATTTGTTGTCTTCAGGAAGTTAGTACTTCATGAAGACAAAGTGGGAAAAGTGTGAATGGATACAAGGAATTGATGAAAGTGAACTCTTTCCAGGGTCCTACAAAGAGCTCTTATTTGTTCTTGTTATCTTGGTTTTACACAACCATATATTTTTTTTTTTTTATCATCTATTTTTATCCTATTTCTTTTCTGTTGGTCCTTTTTCTCACTACTGCAATTTAGTTATGGTAGATTTCTCCTTTCCAACTCTCTGGGCTAGCAAAACTTAAACCTAAAAGTTTTTGTGTTTGTGGCCCTAAACATTTAATCAGATAGTAATTCTGATTATAGATTCACAGGTATAGATTATTTTGCCTTAAAGAGAGCCAAGGCTCCTCAAATATTAATTAATATTCAATAGATTCAAGAAGTTGCTGATGTTAAATTATGATATTTTCAATTAGATGTCATTATAGCCAGCTAGAATAGAATTAATCGCAAAATTATGACAGTGGGACTGAGTGTCTGGATATAGACATCTACAAGCAAGCAAATTTTCAAAACTTTCATTATGTTCAGTGGAGATTCCGTCCATTAATACAATGCAACTAATACAGATTAGGGAGCAATTAATTTCATCTGAGGTAAGCAACTAAGGTGGCATTTGTTTACTTAACTATTGTTGTCTTGTGCCATTTCAGATGAGTACCCAGGGTATGTGCATAAGGCTGACATGCCACAATATTACAGATGGTATCTACCTCTCTGGAGCAGCAGCTGGTGGCTGGGTTGGATGTAGATGCAGCATAGGATACCTTATGGTATCTGAAATATTTTTTTGTATTTAACTGAATAAAGTTTTATTACTTTTATAGCTTAATTCTTCATTGACTATGATATAACTTCTGATACCTAACATAGTTGACAGATACCTTTTGACACCCTCATAGAGAATAATAATTTTTGATACTGTCTTGACCATTAATTAGTAAGCTAAATATTTAACTTGGGATGAAAGCTAAAGATACTAATTTTGTTATCAATACTTCAATTTATAAAAATAAATCACACAATTCTTAGGAAGCTCTGCAACTGTGCTGCTGATTCAGGAATTTGGACCCAAACTTCTCACTGATTTTAAATATCCTAGCTTTTACAAATTTTTGGTAGTTAGGTAGCCAAATGCCTTTAAGTCCATGTCCTTTATGAATACATTAAATACTTTACAGCATAAATTTTCTAGGCATTTGCCATGACAAAGCAGGTGCAAAGCCTTCCCATGGAGCACTTTGAGACAGTTAGTTTACTCTGAACAGAGGCTTCCACAACACACAGGGAAGTCAGATTACATCAGCAGGAGCATCAGCATGAACTGCACTAGATTTTAACTCGTGCCTCAACTTTTGAAGACTGCCATAACTACTAAAATAGCATTAATGACAAGTCTTTTTATAAGTTTTAGGTAGATAGGTTTGTCATTTATATGTTTGCTATTTTATCTAAACTGTAGCCCAATTGTATTGTTTTTCTTTTGAGACATTTCATTTTGTAAAGTTTTCCTTTCAATTATGCTTAAGTGCATTTTATTTTCTCTCCTGGTTTTGTCTTCTAACATATTTGTTTCATTGTGGCAACGAGCATACAATATCAGAAATGGAATAAAGCCTGCAAGAGCTGGGTCTCTGAGGAAGATGGAAAGTGTGAAGCCATAATGCTTTGAGAACAGGACTTTACTGTGTTGTGAAATGGAGTTTGCCCTGTCTTTGTCACTGTATTGTCCCCAGATAACACTGGGAACACCCTCATTAAAATGCAAGAAAGTGCCCGGGCAGGTTCTGTGAGAAACCCCTTCCGATCCTGTTGTTAACCCTTTCGCTACTTGTTGTAAACCCTTGATTTTCATCGGTGGGACATCACTTCCCCCTGTGACCCTATATAAACGCAGACCCTGGGAATAAACTTTCTCTCTGCTTCCTGTTCTTCTGGCTGCTTGGTGGTTTCTTCCTGAGACTCTCTAAGGACCACGTGGCCAGAAGGGGGATGAGAAGGGGGAGGCAAACCCACTTCAGCTGTCCCATTTCATGTTGTTTACAATTTTACTGGTACCATTCCAGAGTAATTTTCTTGTTTCAGTGTATTTTCTCAAGATGCATATTGATGAAAAAAATTGAAGAAAGACTTTTCATGTCTCCTCCTCCTTTGTATTTTTAAATATTTTGAACTTTCTATTATCTTATAATAGTCCTTCAGCAAGAGCCTCTTAAACTCTAGAACAGCTCTCAAAAGCAGTCTTATGTGGTTTAGGCAAAAAATGCTTGACCTATTCCATAATGGGAGCATGCTACTTGCAGATAAGGAAGCATGAGTTACAAATTTCCTGACAGCAGCTCATGATGCATTTAAGAGTTATATATGTACATACTCTAGCCAAAAAGTACTTTCTTTGTACAGTGGAAAAGAAAAACAAACAATTAAACAAATACTTTGCTTCCCATTAATGGGATATTTGAAGGAGCTGCCACAGAACACTAAGAAAGGGTAATTTGACATTCTCTGGCGATTTTTCCACTATAAAAACATACCATGTGTATTATTTGGTTCAGACAACTTTCAAATGTGTCATTAATAAGAAAATTTACAAGTTGAAATCAGACTTCTTTTGAAAGTAGCAATGAGTGTGGTGGGAATGTTTTCCTTGGGGAGAAATTGCTAGAAGATATGTATCATTGTTAAGTCGGCAATGCTTCAGCTTATATGTATATTAAAATATCAAACTACACAAATTATTTTTACATCTCTTTTTGAAACATGCATTTCTCACTCCTTTCACCTCTTTATCCAAATAGGTCACTCACAAAGCAAATTTCATTTTTCCAAGAAAGGTAGCACAGAAAATTTCATTTATCGCTTCCTTGATTCCTGTAAAATTATTACAGCAGCATGTAGAAAAACAACATCCAGATATCTTTATGTTATTATGGAAAAGATTTATTTGTAAGCAAGACATTTAAGTATATTCTGAGAACTGCTAGTAATTCCAGTTCTATCCATATATGGCTTGAAAGCCCTGGAGACAGGTGTGGTCTCTCCAGAAGAGCAGTATGCCATTGCCAGTTGTGAAAACCAGTCATTAAGGTATCTCAGACTGGGTTTGCAGAAAAGAGTGATTTAGGGAAAGAAAGATAAACATGGAAGAGTTATTAAAGAAGGAAAAAAGATTTTTCTCAAGGAGGTTTTTGCTGCTAGGAAGAGCCCACTGTGGGAGAAAATTCCTTACCAGGAATGGTAGTATTTATTTTTTGCTTGTCTCTTTTGAGAAGTTAACTCCCCCGTTGCAAGAAGAGATAAAATTTCTTACAGTTCTCTGAGATTTATCAGGAAGAGAAAGAAACCATAAAGCACAGAGGACATTATCGGTTTGAAGTCAGGTGCATGCAAAAGATGTTATAAAAGCACCTGAATGGGCCTCTCTGGGCATCTCTTTTGTTCCTTGCATGATTTAGCAGTGTATGTAGGGTTTCTGACTTTGAAATAAACTGTTCCTTAATACCTTAGTCATGGTTTGGTCATCTCAGTTTACCTGCATGCGTATCAGTTCTTACAAGTGCAAAGACCTAGGCTGCAGAAATGTTAGTTAGGAAAGGCCTCTAACCATGATGCTCTGCGATTGTTCCAAGGACAAAATTGTGTTTAGAAGTGAGCTAACACTGAAATGTTTAATCTTTTATCCTGGAGAAAATGTAAGTGGAGAATATGAAGTGGAATTCAAGCAAATACTGTAACTGAGACCATTGATTTATTTTCTATTGAGCTGCCACAGCAGACCAAATTATGCATTTATCATCTGTTTTACAAAATAAAAGTAAAATGAAAAAAATTTTTTTTTTTTTTTTAACCACTCTTATCAGTCAGGATAAAAGAGAGGTTTTAGCACAAGGCACTCAAAAAAGTTTTGCTTGTTTGTTTGTTTGTTTTGTTGGTTTTTTGTGTTTTTTTTTGTGTTTTTGTTTGTTTGTTTGTTTGTTTGTTTGTTTGTTTTCAAATAGGGGTATATTCCAAGTGGGAAACAGTGTTATAATATATTAAGAGTTGACATAGGTTCATTTCTTTAATTGTTTTATTCCTGGAGTGGCCGGATAAAGATAAGCAAGTGATGAGTTTTTAAGGCAGGGTAGCCTTTCAGAACATAAATTCAGATTCATAAGTGGCATCACTTTGAGTTCAGTTACCATTTTCTTGAACAATAAACATTCATTCTTCAGCAAAATGATACAAAATGTTAAGATTAATTGAAAACAGATTTCTTCAGTCTCTACATTTGAGTCAAATGTCTAGGACAAGTATTTTATTATTTTTCCCCCTTCTTTTGTGAGAATATTTATTTACATACTTAATTAAAAAAATGTTTTTACCCATTTTAAAAAGTAAAATGGGATTTTTAAAGATTTTATTTTATGAAATGCTGCAATAATTGAATCTGTACCTATATCCAAAAGACATTAAACATTAGTTGTCCTTGAAAATATTACGGTGATAATCTAAAGGATCCTATGAGCTCTTAGGATTTGAGCCAGTAAAAGTTATCTGTAGGATTATGAACCCTCAAAACCTGAGATGGTATCACTGTCCTTACCAGGAAATTTTTAATTTTAAATTTGACACTGTCCCATGAAACATAAAAAAAAATATAGAAAATAAAGTAATTAATCTGAGAAGAATATATAATAAACAGTCTTCAGATGAACAGCATGAGAAATGTTTTTCTGCCTGTGTCATTCCAGGTAAGATAGTACTGACAGATGTAATGAACACAGGATTATTAAAAGGGCTTATGCATATCTATGAGTTTAGCAGATAAGATATGGAATTTTAAGGAAGTTTCAACCATCTTTGGACTACTTATATAGAATTTACTCCAAAATCCAAAGTCATCCAAGGTAGAGCCTCACCTTTATGACACTATGGAAACTGAAGACCTGTAAGCTTAAATGCTGCATGGCATTTTGTGGTGAAAAAGCATGGCTCAATTGCGCTGCAAGCTCTGTCTGAAAGGAAAATTTCTCAGCACTAGTTTTTAAGTTCTACCAAAAGAGGCCATGGGTATCTGTGGCCTCCTGTGAGCATTCAGGAGAGTAGAATGCCCCCAGCAAGCACTGAATCGAAGGTCAAACACTCTCTGTGGACAGTACTGCACAGAATCCTGAGTGTCTCTCTGACATTCAGGGGTTTAGCTTCAGCCGTGAATGTCACGAAACAAACGACATGCAGCACTCTGGCTGGAGCATGCCTCCTGCATCAATTCATCTTTAAATGCTTCTGGGAATTAGGCAGTTTGACATAATTTGTTCAGAATCATTTATGACTTCCACAGAACACTTTTATGAAAGAAATATTATCACAATATCTTAATAAAAAATTAGGTGAGTTTTAATCATCCACTTTCCTTAGTTAAAAATAAATACATGGAGCCTTTGCAGTAGTGCATAAAACATGCTGGCTTCTGAATTGTTAAGCATCACTCGCCATGCTGCAAAGCTAAGAGCATGGATCCAAGAATCCAAATAGATGTAGTTACATGAAAAGTGCTTGTTAATTGTTGTCTAGGTGCTAATAAAGAAAATACACGACAAACTACTCTTTGGCCTTGCTGCCACCTGCCTTGGCACAGCTTATTTCTGTATAGATAAATTCTCTTTGGTCCCAGACTGTAGTAACTGCATCCAGATTGCTTATGAGAAGGAGACTCTGGCCCGTGATAGCATCAAACTGTACCTGGGCACAGTCTCTGAGAATGCTGGTTCAGCCCAAAATTATTTCTGGGGCCATGCAAAGAATATGACAGTATGAATGTTTGCATGTCAATGTGCAAGTCTGTGCATTGATGTTGTTTAGTTTGCCAGAACATATGGATTTTGTGTTGTTTGGTATTTGTCAGTGGTGCTATATATGTTTGTGTCAGGAATAATGGAAATAGAAAACATGATTATATTGATATGAGGAAGTAGTGAATGGAACTGCCTTATGGTGACACAGGAGCTGTGTAAAATTTGAAACACTCCTTCATTAACCCTCATATTAAATAGCCAGAAGATCCTCCCCATGTCTGTGAAATTACTTTTTATATGGTAAAATATAATTCTTTTAACCTTAGAAGTCTGACATCACATTTATCCTGTACATGGATGAATAAAAAAAATGTTTGGATACATTGAATCAATCTATTATGTGTTTATTCCACTTCTGGCAAAAAAAGAAAAAGATACACAAAACAGGCATATATGAAATATGATTCTTTCTGAAACCACTTCAATATGATCAGCCTCCAACAAGCTCTGAGGTCATTGAGCATTATATACAGTGTTTCACAATGGATGGCACTTCAGGTTATTAGCGCGCAGTTGACAGCTAAACCTAATTGTGACATACAATGTTAGTACCACAGCCCTTCTACAGAACAGAAAAACACTCTCTGTTGTGTACAAAGCACACAACATGTATTCACATATGCTGGACTGAGGGCATATTTAAAGAGGGGCAAAACCTTCTTTGCTACAATTGTCAAAAGGAAATTTACCTGCAAAATACATATAAAGTCTATTTTTATTCAACAAATTCTTTGTTGTTTTAGAGTGTCTACATGGTAAGGCTCACCATATAATATATATGTAACACTTAATGGAAAAAGGAAACACATGCAAAAGTTGAAAATGCTAATATTCAGAGCGAAGACATAACTGTTCAAAGAATAGAGATCTGCAGTCTTATTAATGTTAACACTAATAATATTAAATTACAAAAATGATTATGTGCCAGGATAATACTATATTGAACTATTACACACTTCATCCTTTAATTTGTTTTAAGTCTTTATGGCTGTAAAGCCACTTCAGAAATGTTCAACAACTTGTTCTCAGAGACTGAAATAGTTAATGGCTTAAACATTGTAAGATCACTAAAAGAATCTTGTCCACTGTAACAAACTGAAAAGAAACAGCTGCTCACCCAGCAAAGTCCATCCCTGTTGCTCCCTGAATATGTCTACTTTGAAAGGACCCTTAGATCAGGTAAGGGGGTGCCATTGTCCAACTATCCGAGGTGCAGAAGGATGTGCATGCCTGAAGCTACAAACTGGATTTTCAGATGAGGGACGAGACTACTGAGAGACAAAACCTGTGAATAATCCTTCTTCTTATCATGCCAATGTTCTTCTTTACCTGATGACTCTGCTCTCAAAATTCCTCTGGGGAATCTCAAAGACATTTTCCATATAGTGTGGGCTATTTGTCTCAAATGTTGGACCATGATCGATCCTGACATAATAGGCAGCTGTAATGTCTTAGAAGATGTCAGAGACTCAAGACATGTCCCATAACACTATCCATTGCAAATTCTCTGCATCAGGGGAGGTAGAAGGCATTCCCACCTTACCTTGGAGTGTATAATAACACATGAAATCTGAGTTTGGTGGATCTCTCTCACTCTCAGTGGATCAAGACCCTCACTTCAACCAACAAGTATTGAAGCTGCGACTATCAAGCTGGTAGTTGGACCCAGCAGATGATGACTTTCCACTTTTATCCTTTCTTTCGCTTCCTTCCTTTATGCGTTTCCTTAAGTGTTATTTTTATGCTCTAATGTTACTGTATTACTATAGATGATAACACCCAAAATGGCAATGTACCTGTTTACCTTTGAAACAAATTTGTTCTAAAATAAACCCTACATATATAAGTTTACAAACAGTGATTATTTAGTATTGTTTCACTCTAATCCACCCCAAGGGATTTATTAACAAGAACCTGGGTTACTCTTTCCTTCTGGGGAAGGTCATAACATTTGTACAAGGGAAACATGCAAGATCCTTACAAGAGAAACTCTGGGAAAATATTATTAATGCCTAATCAACTTTGTAAACATGCCTTTTTAGGTTTGCTGGGGTTTTTTTAGCATAATAAATACAAACCAACCCAAACACAAACCCCAAATCCACATCCCAAATACAAAACTCTGTCAATAATATATTTTGAAACAACATAAAACTACTGATGTTCTTTGTTAAGACTCAACTAAATTGTTTCTATTATATGTAAACTCAGTTATGTGCTACTTGTATATATCTCCACTTTCACATGTTTTAATAGTTCAAATTCAAATTCACAGTTTCTGTTTGTCTTGATAATGTGAGCAGTGTGTGATAGTCTGATTCCTCAAGATGCAAAGATCCTTTTCTAATAGTCCAGTTTGGCCTGCAAAATATATGAATAGTTGACTGGATCTCCTCAGATATACAGGGCACAGTGGAAATCTGAGACTGCTCTCAGAATGATACAGATTGGTAGTACATCCCTCTTTATTGTTTTTATGTAATATTTTACTCTAGAGAACAACACCTCTTTTTCTCTTAGCTCAACCAAGGTGAGAAAATCTGCATCTTTGCCTCTGGTGCTATTTCACCTTAAACAGAAGCAGAATCCCAGTGTGATGACTGAATAACCTGAAGGTTTTACTGACAGCATCACATCTAGAAATGACAATGGCTTATGCCCCAATGCTTTGTCTTACTCTATGAACATATAGGAGTGGACCAGATTACGTTAACCATTAACACATTGGAGACCAGGGTGATATTGTTATTATTTCATAGTATTTCAGTCATAAATAGATTTGACTTACAGGTTTATCATATGCTATTGTCTTTAAGTCTTATAACTAAAAACTTTGACAACTTTCCATTAGGTGGACTCAGTGTTAAGCAAGATGTGAATAATTGTCATCTACTTCCTTATAATGAAAATTTTCAATGTAATTTTTGAAATTGTTACTAAGTATACCTA
The DNA here is from genome assembly GCA_035221455.1 of Xenops minutus. Taxonomy (NCBI): domain Eukaryota; kingdom Metazoa; phylum Chordata; class Aves; order Passeriformes; family Furnariidae; genus Xenops; species Xenops minutus. The sequence continues at coordinate 77,641,859 of JAWWEE010000105.1, read as the reverse complement.
GTCACTAGCATACTGTATTTCTGCATATTTCTGGACCCCCGTCTCACCCTGATGTCTGGAAATAAGCAAGCAGGTGAAATCCATTATTTACATGATTGCTTCTCTATCTTTCTTTGGGAGATAAAACAAACTTAAAGACTGTGAAAACTGCTCAATTCCCCTTTGGAATGAATCTGTTAAACTGCAGTCAAAATGACTATTTTATTTAAAATATCTAGTACAACATTTTATCCATATGGACATCATTTAATAGTGACTCAGTTATGCAATATGGATTTAGAACAGCTTTAATCCAAAAAACTTTGAAGTCCAGTGTTTTGAAGTTGTTCATCTCTGTCATTCATAGGCATAGTAGAGGTGTCACTACTGTGCCTAAATACACTGCCAAATTCCACACTTTCTCCTGTGCACCCAGAGCAAAAGTGGCTGAAGCCTCTCAGAAACAAAGCTTCTGTAATGAAACCCTTGAAGTTCATAGGAGCTGCATTCCCCCTCTGCATGCAGCAGTTGAAGTTTTGTATCTACCAGTTTGCTTTTTGCTGCTTATGTTTCTTCCATTCCTTCTTCACTGACCGCTCTCCTTGGAAAAAAACCCCTGATTTCCAATCCAGAAACTAACAGCACTGTGGTCTTCTAGCTGTCAGTGTGTAACATAATGGCTATCTGAACATCTCCTCAAATGGGCCATTCTAACAGGTGTTGATGTTGATCCTGCTTCATTCAACAACTTCTTGTTTCTCTGGAAGAAGCTTACATCTGCTTGGGCAAATTCTGTCATCACTGCCATTTCATTTGCAAATGCAATCTGTCCTGGAACTCCCTCAGGAAACAATCTTTCTTATCTGACTCAGGGAGACATCCACATCATTTGACCTTTTCTAGCAATACTTTTTTTAAGTGCTACATATCATGCAAAAGAGTCCCCCCAATGCCACAAATTAGCAGCTACCACTGTTATCAACTTCACCAGTCTGCAACTGTACATCATCCTTTCCACTAATATTAAATATCTTTTTAGGGTATACTTAAAAGCACAGAGCTTTCATATAAAATTTGTCAATTTCTTTGCCCTTGGAAAGACTTTCTGAACACTAAGCCAGATTCAACCAGAGCGTGGTAGGTTTCCCTATCTCTGTTTTTAGCAACATAGGTAAAGACTTAAGAAATAGGTTATTCAGTTTGCAAAAATAATAAAATTAATAGATTGGTAAAATAAATAGATTATACCTACCTTCTGTAGGTACAAACATGCATACACGGCTGCAGGGTTTTCTGTTTCCTCCTTCCTGTCTTTGATCAAAAAAAAAGAGCTTGGTCAAAAGCTGATAGAATCTCACACTCATTTAGCTTCCAGAAAAAGTTCCTGTGTCATATTGTAGAGAGTGTCACCAGCTGTGACAACAGTGACCACACATAAAATCAGAACTTGGCTGTCTTCTAGGCACGTGTCTCAAAGACAACATAAACAGGTATCATATAAGCAAAACTGAATTGTAAATATGTTTTTGGTAGTACTGTGCTGAACATTGCCGTTCCTTGCAGTTCCATAGCTCTCGAGCAGAAACAGGAAAAAATGCATTAGGACTCACTTAAACACTGTGTCAGACAAGATTAAGATTGATTTAGTTTAGCCTGGGATTCTGTAGGTAACATTCTACACTGTGCTTTTGTAGCACAGAGTCAGAAATGAGATGACAACCAGTGTACAACTAAACAAAGACAACTAAAATAATTTCCACAGTGTCAGACTAATCTGTGATAGCACTTGCAAATGCAAAAATTCTTTTCCAGTCTCTGTTTAAAACCATTGCTGAACATCTGGAAGCTACGGGAACTGCTTTCTCCTTTTTGAATAGTGCCTACTACTAGCGTCCACAAGAGCACAGGCCTAAATGCCTGTCTTATAGCTGAAGATAAAAACAAGAACAATTTGCTAATCTTCTGCTGTGCATAGGCAACACTGATTAGTTGACACGGGGATTTACTGTCTGGGGCGGGGGAGGAATTGCTGAAGGTACAAAGACTAACTTTTTCAAAGGACAATAATGCAGATTTTGAAAATCTCTAAAGAGAATCTCTAATGAAGCTATTTGGTTTAGCAGTAAGGAGAAGTCAGGAATTACTGCAATGTGCAGATAGTATATTTAGGAATTTCTATTTTTATAGTTACTGTGCTTGTAGTAGTATCCTTTGCAAATGAAATACCAAATTCCAACTCTAAAATTATACACCCAGCATGAGTTAGCAGAATATAATAAAAGTATGAATACATATACTGCACTATAAATGTACTAGACAAAATAATAGGGCATTGGTCTGAATCCTACAGTTATGTCAGTGATCCCATGTGCTTGCTTGAAATAAATTAAGTTATACAAGTGTGTTTTCTAGACACAGTCTTGAATACTGGAATAGGAATATACACTTAGTTTGACTCTATGTCAAATCATCATCCATATGCATATGTAGAATAAAAAAAAATTAAAAGTGTAATATTTGCAGCATTTAGTTCAAAATTTCAGCTTTTGTGTGTACATATATAAAATGTTCCCCATTCTCTACCTGAGAAGAAAAACCAGTGCAATTACAGATAAGCAAGAATTTAACTTTTCTCTCTGCACATCAAAGATGAAGACACAGAATACACCAATGATCCACACACAGATATTAAAAGTCCTTGAAAATTATCAGTAGAAGAGGGAAATTCAAAAAAACCGATAATTGCCCCATATGCCTTTGTAGTGACCAACATATCCATACTGATATGAGGAAGCTGTACTTTATTAATAGGATGAGTCAAATATATGAGTAATAATATGAGTAATTTTTAACCTATTTTTTCTTAGGTTATTTGCGTGTGGTGTTTTTTTTTTTTTTTTTTTTTTTTTTTTTTTTTTTTTTTTTTTTACCTAAACGCATACAAATTTTAAAACCATGACTGTGACACAGTTTTAAAACGGAACCCAGTATACTAAATTTATCTACATAACTTCACATTGTCTTATTAGCTCCATAAAATATTCTGATCCAGTAGACTTTCAGACAGAGCTGAGATTAAATTGAAAAATGGAGCATGTAGTAAACAAACAATAAAACATTGAGTAGCAGTTTCAGAAGAGACCTGGACTTTGTAGTAGTTATTTATTGTTACATTTTTCTTAATATTTTAATGAAAGATGAGCATTTACTTGACAGTACAGAGGATAGTCAAATAGAGCTCATAATTCTTTCTTTGGAAAGTATTTAAAAAGAAGTTTTTGTTTAAATTTAAAGTGCTCTATTTGTGCAAACACAGTAATAATATTATTCAGCAGTTTTTCAAATCTTCTATAATCTCACTAATAGAGGAAACTTTTGATTCTAGTTCAATTAGTAATATACACACCTTTTCATAAAAAAAAAATGTAGAAGTATTGTTTCATATTTCCTTTGATTTTCAGCCTTGATCAATTTTCATTTGAAAAGATAAAGTTTCATGAGTTTCACTCATGGAACACTAACACTAATTAGATATTCAAACACTCATTCAACCAAAAAGATTTACCAAGGACTGCTAATGATGAAAACATCTTTTTTTTTTTTTTTTTTTTTTTTTT
>JAWWEE010000105.1:77599074-77635494 GCA_035221455.1 Xenops minutus | reverse complement strand
AGTAAAAGTAATTAATCCTATTCTAATACATTTAGCATAAACTACTCTATATTAACTTATAAAACCAGGGATAACTCATCAGATAATGAGGTAGTTCCTAAGTTTGGTGGTGAGCTTCCTTTGGAATCATTCCTGTCTTTGTTCTTGCACTTGCTTTTATTCTTATTATTTCTTCTCCAGTCTCCATAGTCCTCTGACCGTACTCCCACAGGAATATATTAAAAATTGTAATTTTGGATATATGTTTATATTTATATTGTTTATAGTATTTATATTTATACTATTTACATCTACAGTTATATTCCTATTTAGTACAGACCACCTTCACTTTCCCTATCATCTCAGATAATTGGAAGTCCATTGAAGTAACAAATCAAAGTAAACGCAGGTATGCTGTACTGCAATTTGAAAATGGAAATTGACTTGCATAGAAAATGGCCTAAACTGTTCAATTTCATTCCTTTATTTATGTGATATTTTGAAGAAAAAAAAAAGACATTTTTAAATATAATGTCCTACTTTTTATGTGTGGTTTTCAAGTGATATGGTGATTTTTAAATGTTTAATGTATGTTTCTATGTTTGCTGCACATATTGTATTTGTAAGAAAAATTCCCCTTTTTTTTCTCAATATGTAATATTCCCCTAGAGGCTTTTTCTTTTTTCTCTAGAGCCTAGAGTATCCTGTGTAGGAGGTCTTAAATGATGACAAAAGTAACTAACAAATTTTGTTGTAATTTCTTTCTTCCTTTTTCCTAAAGTACACTATCTTCCTTGAGCAGAAGGAACCGAATGAATTTTGAATTCTCACTGTGTTCTTAAGAGTGTTTTTGCATAGTACTTAAATTTTTTCCCTGAATGCATGATGTGGAAGGCAACAGCAATCTTCTTTCAAGCAAAATGTTGTGATTTGTCCCCTACCAATCCGTGAGGATCTTGAGCAATTTAATCTAAATAGACTCTGCTATTTTCACACATGAGTGGGTAACAATTGCCTCTGAGGTGCAAATGTGATGAACCATTGACCGTGTCATTCAAAGAGAAAAGAAGCCACAAAAGCGACAATATATGCGTCGAACATAAGGCTAAATTGTTATCTTCAGATAATAAGTTATTGAACTTTTTTTAATGTAAACTTTACATACACTATGATCTTTTCTGTAAACTGGATAGGTAAAAAGACATAGAGGTAATTATTGGAAACCAATTGCAGTGAACTGGGGAACAAAAGCTATTCCTTTTTATGATGATAATTGAGCAGAGCGCTAGGCTTAGTAGGATAAAATGATTTCAAGCCTCTTTACAATGTTTTGATTAGGAGATTGAAAATGTGATGTCTTAATAAAGAGAAATTTACAGTTCAAAGGACATAGCTGCTTTCCTGCAATATCCTAAATATAGGTAATTTTCTTTGTGTTTTCACATAAACTGCAGTTCTAAGGGCCAAATCCCAGAATTATAGGTCCTCATTTCCATAGGACCTTAATAATTGCCCCATTATGGCATTTTTAACACTCATCCCAGTGAGCCAGATCATGCACTCTCTGCCAAGTTGGTCTTCCTTTAGTGGCATACAGAACTTCTTCCCCTCTTCTACTCTGCTCCCACTTCTGCTAGGTCTCATGAGGTAAGTTTGGGGCTCAGAAACATCAGTCACAAAATTACTCCAGTATTTAGAAAACAATGACATTTTCTGTGACTGAGTTTCTTGTGCAATCTTTGGCAAAGCATGTGAAAAACACATACACACACACACGCACACAAATATACACACACACACACAAAAAAAAAAAAAAAAAAAAAGGTGGAACACCTGAATAAAGTTTTGGGTAAAGGTGGTTATTCTGTTTCCCAAAATAATGGATCATTTCAGGTCACTGACATCAAGAATGTTTTCCTGTGAATGATGGCCTGAGTCTCCATCCATATTATCTCCTAATTTCATTTTTTTAGATCTCAGCTGTGGCTACTTGCTAAGAAAGAGAACAGCAAATCTTATGAGGGTAACTTATGTTTAATCATCATGATTCTATGTGTATAATTGTCCTGACATGAGAAATTTCTACGTTTATTATTATTCTGAAGGCTTATCTGGCAACTATGGACTTACAACTGGTGATGCACAGATGTGAAGGGAGATCAGATTGAAAATACTTCTAAAGTCAGAAAACTATATCTTTTGTTTTTGCTGGTTTGTTTTGGTTCTTATATTCCTGTTTGGAATTGGGTTGCCTACAGCAATGATTTAGAAATCTGGTTACAGAGATTTTTCTTACTATACACTGTCCCTAGGGGATTTCTGACCCAGATCCCATTTCATCCCTGCTTAAAAGCTACTTGTATGTGAGATGTGGAACACTAGAGTCATGCAGGACAGTTCTGCACAGATGTCAGCTGTTGATAACAGCACACTACAAAGCTTTCAGTAGTCACGGTTAAAACATGATTTCTCTCCCCTCCCCCCTGCCCTGCCCCCTGCCCAAAACAGACATGTCCTTCTGCTTATTCAGACAGATAAAGCCATTTTTTTCTTTTTTTTTTTTCATTTATTTTCTGATGTTTTTGTCATTAAGACATTAAGCATAATTTCTTGAATTGCAACAGTTTTTGCCTGTCAGAATGCAAAAGAGACAATTCCCTCTTCTCATCAAATGAAAGGCACAACAGTCAGTAGAAACATTGTGTTTCAGGTGAAACAGGGAAGGAAGGACAGATGGCTAAACAACATTCTTCAACCCTCTATGTAACTAGGGGCAAGGAACTTCAGACTTAGTGCTATGCAGGAGTATTCAGACAGAAGACATATCAATGAAAAATGTTGATTTGTTAAAAATAAACCTTACCTAGAAATACATAGATTTCAGTGGCCACTTTTTTCTTGGAAAGTTTTCTATATATTTCATTAAAGGTTTTGGTCAAAAATGGGAAAGAGAGAGAGGAACTCTTCAATTACTATTTACTTTATGGCCAGAAAACTCTCTTGAGACTGAAAAAACTGAATTCCTGTCTATAATGACCCATAATATGGAGAACTGTAAACCTCATTATCTAAAATTTGAATGCCATGGTCTTACTATTAGGTGTTCTGTCAATTAATTCAGATTTGAAAGGTCTTATTATGGTGCCACTTAGGAAATGTTATCAAATTATAAATATATTCCAATTTTAAAAAAAAAAAATGTTTTCCTGCTTGCCTATTTTTGACAGGCTACTTCCACTGGGTTTTACCCCAGTTCTGAGTCATAAAATTTTCCCAGCATGTCTGTCATTTCATACTGTACTACCTGATCTTCCATTAAACAAACACAACCTATAACCTTTATAGTTGCAAAGATAACCTTCAAACAGTGAAGCGAATGTATTTAGTTTTATCAGCAATGTCTCATTTGGTCTGGAGCATGAAATGAATGCAAATTTATTTTCATTTATCAAACTGTTGAATATTAATACTAATGCAATCCAATTTTTAGTGTCAAGAACTATTTCTATGCTGATCAAAGCATTCAGAAGATGGGAGATTTTAGTATATGCTCTGTGCCTTCTGTGAGTGCCCTTTGCCTTGTCATATCTTGAGGAGGTAAAGATTGTGAAGAAAAAAAAAGAAAGTTTTAGAGGCAGTAACCCTTCATATCTAAATATGTCATAACAACTGAAGGTCTTGTCAACTAACATACATCTAATATTATGAAGGTTCACAAATCTCAGAATTCCACAGACATTAAAATTGCATATCCAAGGACAGAAATACAATTCTGTTTCTTACCTTTACTGATGTGATGGAAATCTACTGTACATTCTTTCAGACACATTGTAATCTCAAAGAGATTCACCTTAAATTAACTATACAAAGATCTGAAACCTACTTCCTGTCTTCCATGAAACTCTTGAGCAAAGCAGCTAGAGTCACAGCTCTATTTTCACTACCAAGAAAAGGCAATGAAAACTACAATATCTAGAAGAAAAAGAATTCATTGACCATAAAAGAAGTTAGATTTGTAATTCATCCCACCCAAATGTATTTAACTGCCAAAAGCAATCAAAAATAAAAACCTGTGTCAGAAGAAGTGTGTTGCTAGTGATGTTAAATTAAAATAAATAAATAAATAAATAATACAGATTTAGCTTTATGCTTTTGGGTTTGGGGTTTTTGTGGTTTCTTTTGGTTTTATTTTTTTTTACATATACACTAGACTGTAGTTAGAGAAGATATTATATGTATTTCACATCTAAGAATTTCAACATATTGAAAAGACAGCATTCATATTAGACTGCTTTAATAGATTTATTCCTGACATGATTTACTGACAGTTCCTGATTGGAAAAAAAAAAAAAAAAACAACACACAAAAAACCTCAAAACACAACAATAAAACAAAAACTAAAAAATTTTCTAGAGCAGAAATCCCAACCCAAGGAAACCAACCAGTTTATCTTAACAATTTAGCAAAAATTTGTTCCTTTGTAACAGCATAACTTGTATACCTCTTAAAGTTGTGAGGGATTTGAGGGGTGGTGTGGTTGTTTGCTGGGTTATTTTTGTGAATGATGAAATCCAAGAGAAAGGAAACATTACCTCAAGTAAAATTTTTATATAATCTGAAGCTATACCAAAATAGATTGGAGTTGGAATTTTCCACTTTTGCACTGTAGTATAGTTTTGGAAGCAACCACACCAGATTACTACTGTGTGTGAAAGTTATCCTTTACCATTAGGCTGAAGGAAGTGCAGCTATCCATTTTCATTTTACCTTTTCTTTTTCATTCTCTTCTATTACACTCCACATACCCACCCCCCACTCATATCCACACCCCCCCACCCTCCTCCCCCGCTCCCCAATAATCAGTGTGGAACACATAATTTATAATCCACTTTATTTACTTATTTTATATAAACCTGTTAGCTACACAATGTACACAACTGAAATCAAGTCCTAGAGCAAGAACATGAGCTGGTTGGGGGCAGGATGGGGACAGGTAGGAGTATGGTGGTCAAAACTGTATTAGCTCTACAAGAACCTTGCAATATTTCTCAAAATAAACTGCAAATTTTCCTGCAGACTAGAGTCCATTCCCTTTCACAGAGAAACTCATGTTTCTATTCTGATGATAATGAACTTCATTCCCCTCATACTATAAAAATCACCTTTTTCTGTGATATGAAATTACTTTTGCCTGCGCTGTGACATCAATGGTGTGATTTACCCAAGACCACACAAGAAATCTAAAGCATAGAAATTCACTGACCTTCTATTCTGATTAAATCAGTAGTCACTAAATTATCTCATCTTTTTCCTAAGTAGATGCTGGCCAAATATAAACAATTTGTACTCACTAAATTTGGGCTAACTCTATTAGTTTGGATGAGAACTTCAGCTGTTTAAAGTCAGAGTTGCTCAACAGTTCTGAATAAACCATAAAACAATTCTGATTAATGTTCCTAGGTAAGGATCTCATCTTTTCCCTCATTCAAGGATTAGCCCTGTTAACAATGAATCTTTCAATGATGTTCTCAATTGAAAAAGTTATTATGGACCTATTCCTTCAATTCTATACAACCATGTTAATTTATTTCAAGGCAGAATCTGGCTTGATGCTTCCTGTGAAAGGAAATCAGGTTGCAGGCACTTACATCCAGAACTATGCCAGCTGTCTTTTTCATCTCAGTTTTCAAGGCTAAAAAGCCCAAGTTCCCTGCTGAAGTTCTGAGGATGGGCCATTCAAGAAAAAAAAGTAGGGGCCGATATTTGCTATAAACTGTATTTTTAATTAATTAAAAAGAAAAAAAAAACAAACCAAACAACAACAACAAAAAAACAACTAATAAAACCAAAACAAAATACACAAACCATCCCCCCACCAGATGTGTGTAAGTAAAAGTCTAAAGAAATGTTTTACAGAGAAATAGTGTCAATATATTCACAATGTACGGAGCTTTCCAATAAACTTTCTTTCTCAGCCAAAAATCTCCAATTCAGCAAAAAAAAGTTGTGTGGAGGATTTCTTTCTTTCTTAATAAACCTGTGAATTAAGTAAGTCTTATGAGTGACAAGCACATTTTCTATTATCTTTGCTGAAACATTTGCATCTAATTTTTGATGAATATGCTGAAGAATTACATTTTGCATGCATTTTTATTAAAAAAAAAAAAAAAATAAGAAGAGACAAAAATCACAGTAAGAACTACCATTGCTGTCCACCAGGAAATATTAGAGCTGTTATCTTCTAAGCATGCTTTCCCAAAATACTTAGTTAGTAGTTATAAGAATTTGGCCCTTTATTATTGAAAAAACACTGTCAAGGCACGGGGCAGGGGCGGGGGGGGTGGGGGGGTGGGAATAAAACAAACACAAAACCCCCAAAATAAACAAGTAAAAAAACCACCACAAACAACCCCCTCAAAAACCAACCAACCAACCAAAACAAACAGAAAGAATCAACCACCAAAAAAACAAACCAAACGACCAAAACTAAAACTCAACTACTCCACAAGGGAAAATGATTCAGGAGCAGAGTGGACATGGGTAAGAATTCAAAGTGAGGGTGATGAGGATGACTAAGGCCTGTTGGTGCACTCTGGGAGCACATAGCACTTGTACCTTGCTTGGTCGTTTCCAGCAATGCTCCTCAGGTGGGTAAGCCTGATAACAGCGTGGTGAAACTTTCCCTGGGTGAATTTAAAGTCCGACATTTGCTCTTCTTGGGACACTGGCTGCTCCTGCTTCCTGACTGTGGCAGAGTAGCTGGTATAGGAAATGGCTTGGGTGATGAGGCATTAGGAGAAAATGTGAAAAATGGAGCGGACTTTCAGGGACTGTGGAAACTCTAGCTGGTAAGCAACTGGGTAAATGAGTTCTATTTTATAACCATCTGAACTTTAACTGAGGTCAGTTATGCCTATTTAATGTGAAAAAAGAATGCACTTGCCTCTACACAGCCCAGCACATTTTCTTGTTAAGTGGCCCTACTGTAGATAGCCTTTGTTATGCTTCAGTGAGTAGCATTTACTGTTATATTATTTTTATCATTGTGGGTGAAACAGTGATTTTATTAACTCAAATGAGAGTTTAGTGGATAACTACAGTGGGGCAGGAATTCTCACCATGTCTGTGTTAAGTTGTTGCTAAGATAAAGAACCTTCCACACTGCACTTGCCATTCTGCCTTTCCCTTGGACAAAAGCAGAAAGTGTTAATACAAAAGAGTTCCAATTAATAATTCCAATAAGTTGCCAGTAGGACAAGTTCTACCAGTGTCAGATCTTGCAACTGCACAGACAGAAATCACAGACTGCAGCTTAAAGTGGCTGGATTTTCAGTGAACGTATTCCTAGGTTCTTTTATCACTTTCCAAAGATATATGAAATTTACTGACAGGCTGATTTTTTGTAAAGCTATCTATAAGCAAGCTATTTGTAACAGTGACAGATTTAAGGAGATTTCTCATATGATTACCCATTTACTTTCATATAGAATATAATTTTGAATGTTGATGTTAACAATAATATTTGTTTAATAAATATTTACCATAAATATAATTGTTTTGTTTTATTTTTTCCTTCTTTCTTTGTTGGTAGTATTACTCAGTTCTGTCTTATAAGGCTAGTCAGAGCTTTAGCATGGAAGTTAATTTTTTTCATTTTATGGGTAAAGACTGTATAAAATAATGAGGCTCCAGGTTTTGACAGGGGTCTCTTGAGCCCTGCCTGAAAAATAATAATAATAATAGGTAACTGATACACATAATCTTATCAGACGAAAGACAAATGGTAAACAAGAATTCATATTAGTCAGGGATTTGGATTTAAAAATTGGCAAGTTCAATTTTTTTAGATTATAATTTAAGAAGTTTATGGATGCCTTTGTTGGACCAAACCGAACTTGTCCCCAGTCATAGTTGGAGCTCCACTTTTATGAAGACACTCTGAGAGAGCTGGGATTGTTTAGTCATTCTATGATTCTATGTGAAAAAAAAAGAATGTAAGAACACTGCAAACGTATTGTACTTCCAGAATGGAACAGTAACACTAAGTGAATTCTTACTCCCTGATCTAAAGCAGAGGTATGCTAACATACACTGCAGGTCCTGAGTACTCACATGTCAGAATCTAGTGCTTTGACTGCCTTTGTAGCCTATGTGTACATGTGCATTTTCCCCTGTATAAATACCAGAAGGTGGAGCAAAGGATATGCTCATGTCTGTCCCTATGGAGCACAGGGCTCTGCCAGAGAGCAGAAACACACCCTTACATTGCAATTTGGATGTAGTACAGTTATTGTCTAAGCAGGAAATGTAATATCTTTATCATGAACAAATACTTATTGTGGGATATCAGTACAATGAAACTTTTTGTCTGAATTCACCAGTTTGTTTTACATTTCCTCTTGGCAAACAGCTATTAAGACAGGAGGAGGAAAAAAAAAAAAAACAACACAACAAATGGACTAACTCAGTTTTGCTTTCCTAAAACTACTCTTTCCTATGAGGTATGTTTGCACTTGGACACTAAACACAGAGGAATAAACAAGTTACTAATGCTCTTTGAGGAGATTTGAAATCATGTTGTTTTGATGGACTCACCCAGTCTTTCTTGACACACCATAAGGGTAACAATATCATATGTTAGAGTCCAAAATATTTCATCTTTTCAAAATCTTGAGAGGTGTTGAATAAAATGAAGGTGGAGTGGGTTTTTACTCAGTAAAGTTTGATACATTTTACACACTCCCACCTAGCTAAAGAAGAAAGCAGATTATCTTAGTATCCAGAGCAGAACTGAACATGAAAAAGAAAAGGCAGTAAAGTGACACATTTTTGGAAAAGACTTGTGGTGTCTTAGTGGCATCCAGATCAACTTTTCCATGTAGAAAGTTAAACTGTCTGACTTTCAGGCTTACTGTGGATGCTGGACAGTGAATGAACTCTTGCAATGCAGATCAGGCTTAATGAAGTCAGCCATATATTTGCAGCAGCTTTATAAAAAGAAAATTATATTGTTTCCGTTAGGGTTTTGCTGCACAGAATGTTCCAAAATAGGTCTTTTTGCATCCTCTTACTTAGGTCTACAGCTTTTGGTGTTGATGTTAGGAAGTTGATCTGTCTATATACGTTGAGAGATTAAATGAAAGAAACAAACTCCTCCAGAGGTGGAGTGTTATTTCAATCTCTAACTTCCCTCTGCAAGAATTAAGTCAATTTTAGGCAAAGGCAAGGAAATCAGTATCACAGTTTAGCCACCTAAATGCCTACACAGCCCAGATACCATCTTTCATCTCAAACTTTTCCTATGCAGGCACAATTTCTTATTAACATTATGCAATTTTCTATTAATGCTGCCTAACCAATCTACCAAAAATTTGTTCTAGAACCAATTGTTCAATAGAAATTTCAAAGTACTCCATAAATAACAAATAATGAGTAGTTACATTCAAACAAGACCAGCATAACTGTTCTTACATCCTGATGAAAACTTGGTGGGTATTATCGCCATAGAAAGCAATCATAATTAAGGATGACTACTAAAGGTGAGCACCAATTAAAATGAAATAATAATTAAAAAAAAAAAAAGAAAGAAAAAACACACCCCCCCCCCAAAGAAACAAAAAAACTGAAAACCAAACCAAAATAAACAAAAAAAACCCAAACCCACAAAACCCCTCCCACTCCTTTCAAATGAGTATCCTCAACGTTGTTTCTTTTCCCAATAAAACTCTTGGAACTGACTGCAGTGTGCCCCTCAAATTACAGTAATGAAAGAAGAGATGCCATGAGAAATCAAAAGAATGGTTTCATTATGGCATCTCTGATCAAATGATCAGTAAAGGAGGGCTTCTCAAACTTAATTTAGATGCATTCCTTCTCATTTCCTTTATTCAAATAGCTTCTCTCCCTAGGAAGCAGCAGCGTAACACTGCCACCCACTGCCCCAGTTCACACAGCTAAAGTCAAGAGGGGAGCTAAATGTTCAGCAGTAATCATCTTTCTAGGTACAGCCATGACATCTTTATTAAGCTTTGAAAGCTCCTCAGGGTAAATTGGACAGGCTTTGCTTACTTTGTTTTGAATCAGATGGAGTATGATCTTCACCTTCTGCATTAAACTCGCTTGGAGCATTACAGTATCTTTGTGTGTCGGGTTTTGCCTACGCACTTTCAGATGCCACCAACTTTCTCTACGGCTAAACACAGTAGTGCTTTGCTGCAGAGAAACTCTTCCCCTGAGTTATCTCCAAATAACAGACAATCTTTCTTGACAGGCACGCACCTTATCTAGCATATTTAGACAAGGAAAGCTGCTGCTGTAAAGGTGTAATGCATGACACAAGGAGCAACATTTCAGTGAAACTGAAATACTGCTCCAAACTTTCCGTTCTACTTTTCTGAATCATTGTATTTGAATACTTTACATTTATTTGAAGGAAACTTTCGCATTTCTTTTATCAAAATGGCATTGCTTTCACTTTACTAATGCAGAAATCATTAAAATTCTACTCATGTAAGTTCATGGATTCTATTTGCTTTTAGCTATTTGTTAGTTGGAAGAAAGACTAGAACCCCTTTAAACGCCAAACAGTATTTTTTTTTTTTTAATTGCCATGTTTGTGTGTGGCTTTAAATCATGCATTCAGTCCTGTTTAAAACTGCATTCAGGTTTGGAGCTTACAGTATCAAAAGCCAACCAGAAATTTTGCTGATTATATTTTTCCTCCAATTTCCAAAACCTTTCAATCACTACTGGCATTCAAAGTACATGAGGCAGAGGGCATGAGGTGCTGCAGTGTCAAGATATTAGAAATTGCTGCAAGGTCTTCTCATTTGAGCTCACACCACTATGCATGCTTCTAGACCTTTTGATATTTGTAAATAATAAAGAGGAAAATTACTAGTTTTGCTCTCAAATACTCAGTAAATTACTAAGCATTGCTTTCACTCATGTAAAATTAATTCACCAGCTTGGTACCTGGCATTACTTTGCTATAAAAAATTGCATTGTCTCTCACATGCATTGAATACAGGACTTAAGGAAAAAAAAAATCAATAAAAGAAATTAAATATAGCCAGCCTCCCTCAAACAATAAAAATCAATGCTATGTTATCAGGTACCTAAGAAGCAGGTTTATTTTTAACATTAATCTGGATAGTAGTTTCATGGTAATTGATTTTTTTATACTTAAGCTGTCAAAAACTATAATAAGCAATGATTACTTATTATTTTCCAAATTCCTAAAAGAATTGATCCTATGGTGATTGTGGGTTGTTTTTTTTTTTTTTTCCTTTCTCTGTCTTTCTCTGGCACTGAATTAGTTTTGTCACTGAAACAATTGCTAATCTTTCTTGTAGTGATGACAAAATTGAAATATAAATATTCCCTAGGCCTTAAATGGAATTCTTTACAACTGTAGTAAATTTATGTTTGTCAGTGAAAATAAAGTAACCATATTTTCATTATTTTGATCAGTAAACACTGTTGTAGCTGTTATCTATAGAAAATGACTTATTCTTAAAACAAAAATAAAATAAATCAGCAGCCACAAAAAAAAAACCCCAACAAACAAACAAACAAAAAACAACAACAAAAAAAGCAAATCTAAAATCTTATCTGTTTGGACTGAACATTATCTTGCAGGAAAACAGAACATATCTACTACATGTCTTGTAGTACAATATGGGGTTTGGGGAGACATATTTTTTATTAAATTTTTCCATGGGAATTCTGAAAAGCTAAGCATGAATTCAGGATTTTTCTTTTTCTTATTTAATATATTTAAGGATGAAGAAAGCAAAGCAGGAGGCAGGACCATCCTGAAATAACCTATTTGCATGCAGTCTAAGAGTAGAAAAGTTAAATATAAAATAGGGTGGATTAACTTCAGTTTTTGGTAGGTCAGTGGAGGGAAAAAAAAAACCAAAACCAAATAAATCATCCAACAACATAAAAAAAAAGGTGAAGAATTTCTGTACAAAACCTAAGACTGCTTGGTAAACTTCCCTTGTTATTTTATACAAGTCTTATCCCATTATACCATGTGCTTAGAGTAAGAATATTATCTAGAGTAATGAGCAAATAAAACAATTTTGTACTGTTTTGATTTATTCTGACAATCTACATGTAAAATTCCTTCCAGTTCCCTAAGACAAATCAGAGCAGTAACAGTTGTACTTATTCTAGGCAATTTGTAACGACGCAAGAGGTTTATTAATACAAACTTGCTTTCCATAAATAGCAGTGGCAGCTGGAGCAGCAGCCAAGTTCGAGCTGGCAAAATTAACAGAGGCACACGCTCCTTCCATAGCATCAGTATTGGTAGCACCATGCACAATACCCGATCACATTTATCATGAGAATGGCATTGCTGTAGACAAACTGGAAGATGATATGTCATTAATATTGATATGAAGCTCTGCCCCAGAAGAAAAAGGGGCATATACATAATTCCTCGCTAAGCATTATATTTTGCTTGTTATGATCTTTGGAATGAAGTACAACAGACTATTTTTTACTATTGAAGAGGAATAGTAGTTAGATGCAGAAAACAGAAATGAGATGTTTGGCTCTATCTCTCCACTCAACTGTGAAAACACTCTTCAGTATGTTTAAATTATCTCTTGTTCATTCTTGTTTTAAATGTCTCAAGCTTCGTAATTTTCAAGGCTTGCCATGCAAAAATATTCCATATCACAATAGTAAACACTATTAAGATTTTATGCACTCCCATTTTCTCTTCAGATATGAAGCTTAAACCTTTTTTTTTAATTTAAAGAGTAATTATTGATCCTTTTCTTATTTTGCTGATTACAGCCTTATTCTACTAGCAGTCTGTTCAGCTAGCACAGAAGAATTTCTATGATCATCTTTCTTATTTAGTTTTGTGCATCAATTTGTATTTTTAACACATTTTTGATCCTGTCTACTTTAAATATTGTTACATTATCACCTTCCTGCTTGTTGTTGCTATTTCTTTTCCTACAACTGTATTGTAAGAGCTTTTCTATTCCCTGATTATCTTTGGCTTTTTTTTTTTTTTTTTTTTTTTAATGATCACAATAATTCATCTTTACCCTACTGGCAAAAAGATGCCAAAGGACTAAATGAACACTGCAAGCCAAAGATATGAGGCGGATTATAAGTCTTTGTAAATAAGCAGTTACACAAACAATGCATATTGCTACTGATGTATTAAAACATAACATTATGCCAGTATTTAAATATTACTGCATTATTAATAGATCATAGAACCTTCACTAACCATAAACTTTTCCATTTTTCTTTTTTTGTGTTTCTTCTTTTTTATCATCTCTGCTGTGCAGGGAATTATATTTTGATAGCCCAAGCTGGATTGTCATGGGATTTCTCTTTGAACAGATGACATTTTTCAATTGAGATGAGTGTCTTGTTTTTGACATGATGTCCTCTTGCTGTGCATTCTTCACATTAGACATTGTTGCCATTATTGCACTATAGTCATATATTTGCCCTGTAGAAAGAGTAGCAAGAAAATTTTTTCATGATGACTTACATGATATAATAAAAAGTACCAGCAGTGCAGGAGTTTATTCATTTCAATGGGTTTAAAATAAAAAGGCATAGATTGTCACAGGCAGATGTTTAGACTTCCCCAGAAACCACAGAAAATCTTAAAGGTCTTGCAGAAGGTTCTCCATTTATTAGTCTACATCCATCAGCATCCTAAAACTCAGTCTCTCAAAAGACAGGCCTATGGCCTGTATAAGTACCAAAAAAAGAGGGGGGGAACAGTTCAGGGGATTCTTCTACATTTTTCGTATAGTTATTTGTCACCATGGTATCTTAGGACCCCAACTGTCAACTTTATACTTGCACACAACAATAAGAGCCAGTCCCAGTTCTGAATAAAACTCAAAACGAATATGTGCTGCAATGTCACCTTCTAAAATGTTGTATGAGCCATGGATAACATCAACTGTACTGTTCTCACAGTTCATCCAAGGGATTAGAATATGGAAATAAAGTTGTTTATTCTAGTGTTTAAGAGTAGTGAAGTTCTGCAAAATCCCAGCATCACCACATTTGCTTTGACTTCACTTTGCTTAAAAGAATAGAAGCTTTAGTATGACCAGGTAGTACTTTCATGATACAAGGAAATCACTTATCAAATATAATGAATATTTTCTTTAAATACTTGCAAGTCTGAAAGGTTAAGTGACAAGGTTAAGTGTCTAGTTTTGCACTCTTTTTGTTCCTAGTGTGCTCTGAGGTTTTCCTTAATGATAGGATTAAATATGGTTTCCAGCTACAAACAGTTACTTGTTGTTCCCTGTAGATTAGTCTCTATATTTTGTGCTTATCACAAATGAAGAGGAAATAACTTTCTCAGTCTTTGAGAGTCTCTTAAAATGCACACACTTTGGGGAAATCATATTTTCTTGAAGGAAATGAGGCATGACCAATCACACAAAACGTGAGAAAATCCCTCGATAAGTGACCTTTGCCACGTGTAAAAGAAGCTGTTCAGTGGCTGAGGTTTCATGGATTTCATGCATGAAAATCAGATTTTCTGGCCACCAGTACTGTTCAGTAAATAAATAATCCATCATTGTGTCAAACAGTCGAAACACGAAGATACTGGCATTGCTAACTGAATAGAGGTTTTTAGCTAGCAACTTAAGCAAACCCTCTGTTTTGTCTTCAGGTTCTGCACAGGTTTTTTCTTGCAGTGTTTAGTTTTCATTACTTGAACTTAGGTTATTCATGCTTAGGGTAAGTGTGAAGGAAGTCTGTGGTAGAGACTGTATCACCAATTTCACTGTATATACCCAGATGCACATATATAAAAAAGAATAAGGCGATCATGCAATACACTCTGGAATGCTTATTGTAGCCTTTCATAGGGGAAGAAATCCTTCTGTGCTATACTGGTTTAGAATAATGATAGATACTTTTCTGAGGTATGTTAAAGGCACAGAGAACCACATGCTCAACACAAAGTCATTTAACTAGGTTTTACCTCTGTGGGTGAAGTAAATTTGCATGAACTAGGAAAATATAATTTCTCATCTTTATTTCATAATCCCTGAACAAACATTTATTAATCACAGATTTTTCCCACTTATATGTAGAAGATACTCTTCCATGTTGTATCTAGCAAAACTTGGACTTTTTCCTTTTCTTTTTTTCTTTCCTTGAATTTTCTTTTTCACAACAAAACAATGAGAAACTGGATATTTAGCATGAAATTAAAATCCTATGATGCATAATTTTCTCCTTCATTTGTTTATCTGAAAAGGATTTAATCTCTTGACATATTTGGTCTCATATTTAGAATTCTAAGTATATAGTTTATTGTGCACAGTTTTAATTGCCACTCTTATAAAACTGAGAAACTTTAATTATAATAAGGCAAAATCCTTAAGTCCTCAGGCCTAGTCACTAATAAACAGCTCACTTGTTCCATTTACTTTTTGATTTCTCTGGACAAAGAGCTGTCATGATTTCTTCAATCGACCATTTAAATGATACTTACTGTTTGTTTTTCAGATCCTCACAATCCCACTGCTGATATAAAATAAGTAAATTAATTATAATTTTTATTTCTCCTCATAACATGGCAAGCATCTTTCCTTTACTATTTGTGTGCTTCTGGTTCTCGGAATGAGATTTATTTATTGAGTTTACAGGCTTATTTATTTAGTTTGCAGCTCCTTTCTATCTATCAAATACTACTGCAGATACATTATTGTACTCATTTTAATTTGCTGAGGTTACTGTACTTACTTACTTTAATACACTTCAACATGGACTCAGTATCCAAAACCTTTCTCAGTGATTTTCAAACATTCTTGGAAATCTGAAGTCCCATCTGACTGGAAGCTGGCAAACATTGTCTCAATTGTCAAAAAGGGCAAGCAGGAGGACCCCAGAAACTACAGGCCTATCAGTCTCACTTCAGTGCCTGGTAAAATTGTGGAGAAGATTATTATTCTCACAAGTATTGCAAAAACCCTGAAAGACAACACCATCATCAGTCACAGGCAGCATGGCTTTCTTTTAACAAAGTCCTGTTTATCAAACCTGATTTCCTTTTATGACAAGGTAACCCACCTAGTTGATGAAGGGAAGCCAGCTGAGGTAATCTTTTTGGATTTCAGAAAAGCTTTTAATACTGTCTCTCACAGTATTCTTCTGGACAAACTGTTCAGCACAGCTGGATAAACATACCATGTGATGGGTGAGCAACTGGCTCATGGGTTGGGCAGAGAGGGTAACAGTGAATGGGATGACATCAGACTGGTGACCTGTCACTAGTGGGGTTCCACAGGGCTCCATCTCAGGCCCTGTGCTCTTCAACGTCTTTATATCACTTAGATGCAGGACTGGAAGCAAGTTTGCAGATGATTACAAGACTGGGAGGAGCTGTTGGCTCCCTCAAAGGCAGGGAGGCCCTACAGAGGGACCTCAACAAATTAGAGAACTGGGCAATCACCAACCATATGAAGTTTAGCATGGGGAAGTGCCAGATTTTGTTCCTAAAATTTCTGACTGTACGTGACTACAGCTACTTATTTATTGTGGCAGGAAAAGATTCTTGAGTGATTCTATGAGTGTAAATTTGGTATGGGATTTAACCTAAGTTTAGATGTCTAAAAGTCTGGTTGATAGGTCAGTTATACTAGAGCATTTATATAAAGAGTGGAGAAAAACAGACTTTTAGGAAACGTGCATCTTTCATGTTTTAGACAGCTATTTTAGTATGAGGATAATTGCCTCCTGGCAATGCCAATTCTGTTGATTGGAAAGAAAACCCAACTTCTCTGGTTTAACAACAGAGGAGTAATTTTAGATATATAGATTAGTCTGAGATGAATCTTATCAGAATTTTAAAGGTCTGATTAAAGCCCATGCAAACGTGTAAGTGCAACTGAGCTGATATTACAATTTGAGCCTTAGTTTTATCTTCCTGATTAAAGATGCCTTCAGAGTACAGTCATCCTACACTGCTTTCATACCCCAGAGAAATACATACCTCTCAAAAGAAGTAAATAATATATTTCTTATGTGGACTGATTCTTTCTTTGGGGTGTCTTTCTCACTAGAAGTTATAAAAAAAAGATCTAGAACAATTAAACTCAATTTAGGCAGTTTACAATGCATGATGAAGTTGGATGAAATGAATCCAAGTTCCAGTACACTGGATCTGGGCTTTAGCCAAAGATAAGGGTGAAGAGAAACCAGATGTTTACATCCATTGCAGAATCTCTAGCAGTATCAACAAAGTTTCTATTACCTTTTCACTAGCAAGAGTGTGGCATCTTCCTTGTCCCAACAATTAGCTACTCCTCTCATCAGATGCACTGAGCCTGCACCATGCTCTGCAAGTACTCAGGAATTCACTGTGAGTTGGTGTGCCTGTGTCTGTCAGTCTTTTACACACCCTCCAAAGGCCTGGAAGCTTTTGGAGAGGCAGTATCACTCTTGCACATCCTTTGTTTCTAGTCAAGCCTTCACTCAGCAGCAGTGAGGAAGGCCATGGTAGATGGGCCAGAGGAGATGTGTGTTGATAGGCTGCTGCTGACAGAAGCACAGCTAAGCTCTAAGGGTTGCTGCTCTTCCTTCCCTTTTCCTTCATCTCCTCCACTTCAGAGTGGTTAAGTAGTACACCCCCATTTCTAGCATAAAGATTCAATCCCACACTTCCCATTTCCTTCCTCTGCATGTCTAAAGACAGACAACTCTTGTTGCTATTATTTGCTTGTGTTTATTTTGTTTAGCAAAAGAAAAAAAATAGCTCTTATTCTGATTTTAAAAAGTTAGTGGACATTTTTGTTTTACCATTCCTTTTTCTTTGGAAACAAAACATCAGATTTTCATCTGGTTTCTTTTCTAACAGAATATGTTCACTTTTTGTTGTTAATTTTTAAAAAAAAAAATAGCCCTATTTTTTTCTACTATACGATTGCTGAAAATTATTCATGCCAAAAACATGACGAAAAGTGACTATAAGAAAAGGAATTGAACTGATTACTCTTACTGCATGTACTTCAAATAATTAATTTGAGTTTTCTTAAATTTAATTTAATTTCAAATTTCCTCCTTTCCTCATGCACAAAAAAAAAAAAAAAAAAAATCCTTGTTCTCATAAAAGTACTTGAAAATTAAAAAGAAAACTTACAAATGCCAGTTGTTGAATGGATAAAATGCTAAAATACACCTGATGCTCTTATAAGTGTTGAGTAACCAGCCTTCAGAGGAAAGATTTTATAAGCTATGTTTCTACATTTTTGATAGTTTCAACTTCAAATCCAGAGATGACTATAGTACCAACTTCGGGATTCACAGTCAAGCTTTTGAAAAATCCAATTTTAAATTGAAAAACCATGCACTTTCTTATAGCAGTGGTAGGATACAGTTCATTCAAATTATACATTTGTTTTGGCTATTCTAATCACATGATGCTTAAAGATAAACTAGTGATGTTTTACTTCTGTATGGTGGCTTGATGGGAACTCAGGAGAGCAAGGCTTTTGTCACAAAACATTGCAAGATATTTTGCCTTTATCAATTACAAGCAGAAGCATGCAGAAAGCACTGATGAGCTTTTAATGTAATTTTCAATGAAGATTATGAATTTCAAGATTTAAATTCAGATTAACTTTTATGCAGAAATCCATTTTGGTTATATCTGTAATAGATAAAACAGTAAAACTAAACTACCAGAAAAAAAAAATCATAGAAACATAAAATCATAGAATTTGCTGAAAGGATTTGGAAAGGATCTGTCATTGACTCCAACTACTGGCCCTGATCAAGATACCCAAAAAAATCACATCACGTACCTGAGAGCATTGTGCAAATATTTCTTGAACTCAGAGAGACTTGGTATTGTGACCACTTCCCTGGGGACTCTGTTCCAGTGCTCAACCACCTTCCAGGTGAAGAACCTTTTTCTGATACCCAACCTAAACCTCCCCTGGTTCAGCTTCATCCATTTGCTTGAGTCCTGTCACTGGTCCCAAGAGTAAAGAGATCAGTATTTGCCCCTCCGCTTTGCCTCAGGAGGATTGCTGAGGGAGACAGCAATGAGGTTTCCCCTCAGTCTCCTCTTCTCCAGGCTGAACAAACAAAGTGTTCTCAGCTGCTCGTCGTAAGTCTTCCTCTCTAGACCCTTCACCATTCTCGTTGCCCTCCTTTGGACACTCCAATAGTTTAATATCTTTATTATATTGTGGTGCCCAAAACTGCATACAATATCCAAGGTGAGGCCACCACAGTGCAGAGCAGAGTGGAACAAGCCCCTCCCTCGACTGGCTGGTGATGTTTTGCCTGATTCTGCCCAGGACAGGGTTGGCCCTCCTGGCTGCCAGGGCACTGCTGACTCATATTCAACTTGCCATCAACCGGGACCCCTAGGACCCTTTCTGTGGCACTGCTTTACAGCATCTCATTCCCCAGTTTGTACTGACATCCAGGGTTGTCCCATCCCAGGTGCAGAATCCAGCACTTCCAGCTTCATAAGGTTGGTAATTGCCTATTTCTCTAATTTGCTGAGGTTTCTTTTTGGGACCTCTCTGCCCCCAAGGAAGGTGAAGCTTCTCTCAGTTTAATGTTGTTGGGACAATTACTTAGTATTTCTTCACCTCCTGTGTCTAGGTGGTTAATGAAGATCTTGAAGACAACTGGGTCAAGGATGGAGCCCTGTGGGACCCCGATAGTGACAAGATGCCAGGCTAATGTTTCTTTGTTCACTATAACTCTTTGTGGTCTGACTGTGAGCCAGTTGCTCATGGTTACCCATTTGTGTGCTGGACATTTTGTTTGGAAGGATACTGTGAGAGACAATTTCAAAAGCTTTGCTGAAGTCCAAAAAGATTACAACTACTGGCTTTCCTAGATCAGCTAGGTAGGTTACCCTGTCGTAGTAGGAAATCAGGCTCAGCGAGCAGCACTTCCTCCTCATGACTGATGATTGTGTTGACCTCTGTGTGTTTTCCAATACTTCTCAGAATAATCCATTTTATAATTTTACCATGTACTGAAGTGAGACTGACAGGCCTGTAGTTTCTAGGGTCCTCCTTCTTGCCCTTCATGAAAATCCAGACACCGACCAGTTTCCAGTCAGCTGGGACCTCTCTAGATTCGCGAGAATGCTCAAAAATCATTGAGAGAGGTTTTGTGATGACATCAGCCAGCTCTTTGAGGATTCTAGGATGAATCCTGTCAGGCCTTAGATTTGTAGGGATCCAGCTGGAGCAGGAGATCCTGCACAATTTCAGGGTTGACTGGGAGCTGATCTTTCTCACAGCCATGGTCCTCCAGCTCAGGGCACTGAGACCTTCTTGATCCATCATCCATGTTAAGATAAAGGCAAAAAACCCCATTAAACACCTCTGCCTTGTCTCTGTTTCTGTCTGTGAGGCGACCATCCTCATCCTGTAACAGGCCAATGTTATTTTTACACTGTTCTTTGTCCTTAATGTATTTGAAAAACACTTTTATTGTCCCCAGCTTTCCTGGCCAGCTTCATCTCCAGTTGAGCTTTGGCCATATGAATTTTCCCCCTATAGAATAATTTTGCTAAGCAATTCTGCAACACAAAACATTCTCTTATTTAAAAATATTTTGTGTGGAGCGAGTTTTGGACCAACGAATGTTTGCTTGAAGCACATTGTAATATTAATCCAAGATGTTAAGGAAAAAGAGGAAGAAAGGGTTAATATAAACATTGTTATATACTTCATCGAAGTCCAGGAATATAGGTGGAAGATTGCCAAGATATGGCATTTTGCATGCATTTGTACCACAACTGAAATATAATCCAAGTAAATAAACATTTCCCTCCCAGGAACATTAGGAGATGAACAATTAGTCACATAACTGTAGTTAGATCCACTGGAGCAATTCAGAGAGCCTGCACAGCCATATTCCACTAATAAACCCCTAATTTAAAGGAGAACTTCAGGAATTTCCTGTAGTTTCACTGTGTGGAACTGATGAGAAAAGCTTTGAAGTCTGTTCAGGCAGGAAATCTCCTTTGTAAATGACTAGGTAAAAGAGTCTGAAGAGTTTTAGAGGCTGCAGATTCAAAACTCAGTTCAATCATGAAGGTGATGTAGTCTCAATGAGTCTGGAAGGATCCTGAGAGTAGGTCGGCCCTTCTTCATTTCTCATTTTCACACCTAGGAAGGTGTGTCAACCTTGTATTTCCCTTCATTTACACTGTTTGATATCAGCATTTGGTTACTGTAACTTCTATAAATCCTTTGGCCAGGTAGCTGAGAAAGCAGATTCTGTGTTTCTCCCACCCACCAAACCCAAGGAACTACTCTGAAATCTTAATCAACAGCTGAAACCATAAGATTCAAGAAAAAAGGAATTCCTTCTAGGAAATGCAGATATATCAGAAATTGGGAACTAAATCCTACTTACTTCTGTCAGCCTTCAGCAGTGGAGCACTGCACTGAACTCTCTCTACTTCAGTGGCCAGTTGCAGAAGTAGAAAATGTGCAGCAGTTCTGTTTTTCTGAGGGAAGCAGGCAGACCTTTCATCTGAGCAAAAACACTGCCTGAATCACCAAGCCCAAAGAGTGGCAGTGAATGGAGCTAAATCAGTGCCACTAGCAGTTTTATGTAGAGGTTCTATGACCCATCCCTGAAGGTGAGGGTAACTGAAATGACACTGAGTGATTGGTGTTTATGTATTTATGTGCACGGCAGGTTTATTTTAGAACGGTTTGATTAAAATGGAAAGGAGGCATGCAGCCATTTTGATTTTTATCTATAGAAATGCAACAATATAAAAGCACAAAGATATAACTTAAGAAAATATATGTTGTGGTTACAAAAGTCAGGGGATGGAGCTTTATCGATGAATATTCACACAATGATGTCATCACAGGGGATGTGGGGTGGGCTTGACAGGGAAAAAACACTGAGGGCCTGAAAAGGAAGCGGCCATAATTTTGCCCTGGCTCTGAAGGGAAAGATAGCACTTGCTGCAACCTGGGGCTGCCTTGCAAGGCACAGCCAAAAGGGGAACTGCTATGAATCTGAAAAACTGCACGCCACTGCCTTCACAAGCCAGGGTGCAGGTCACAGTTTCCCCACCCGAGGCTGAAGCTTCTCCATGAACCTCGTGGTCAACCAAAGGAGGAGGGAACACATTGCCACTGCCTATCCTGGGGGAGAAAGCCTCTGTTGCTGGAAGACCCTTTGCTGGCATCATTACTGCTACTGTGGTTGTTATTTCCTCTGTGACTGCAGCCACCACGGCTGCTGGAGAGAGCCTGAGAGAAAAAGAAAGAATAAAAATGAAGGGTACACGCCATGACTGCTCGCACGTTACCAGCCCCACGCCATACTGTTGGGGACAAAACAAAGATTTTGAACACTCACACCTGTATCATGGAAACACAGCCTCTTTTTTTCAGACAAAATAATCTTCCAGGCTTTTGGGGGGAGCAGAGAACCAAGCATCTTTTTGTAATTGTCCTTTGTATCTTTGTAGTTGCTGACATTTTCTTTAGTTAATTGTTATTTTTGACTTATATCTCTTTGTATTATCCCTTCATTATTCGAGGGGGCAGGGAGAGGTTAAAAAAAAGGGGAGTGACTTATTTGGGGTTCTGTTTCTCCCATTGGTTGGTCCCAAAGTGACACAATATGAAAGGAAAAAAAAATAAAGAGAAATGATAAGAGTAGATAGTGAAGAGGAAAGATACCACTACCTCTGGATCCAGCAATGAGACTTTGTTATTGAAATTTCAATGTTCTCTGGTAGAAGGCCCCAGAAATGAGTGTGAGGGCACTTAGAGGTCTCTGATGGTTTATGACCCCTTCTCATGACAACATAGTGGAGCCAGTTATGCCTTATCAGAAGGGATGAATAACTTCAGGCTGATGTGTGAATGTTCTCATACCTCCCTTAGAGGGCAGTTTTACACCTCAGCCAGTTGTGTAAGGGAGTACATTGGCATAGTGAAAGTATTATTCTTCCCCTGCAGGATCTACTCTTATTGGTCTTTTCCCTTATCTGGCTCAAAATGCAACTTGTTGCTAAATAAAGGTTTGTCCTGGTCATCTCATCCTCTGGTGATGGGTTCACACAACCTCTGCACCTGGGCTGTTCTTACACAGATCAGAGGTTTCCCTACCACACACCCAAAAACTCTTCTCCCCGCCTTCGGCTGGGGGGGATGCAAGTCTGACCTCAGCAAAAGACCTTGCTGCTTTTGCAAATCACCAGTTGTTTGATTCATTAACCCTTAACTCTTCAGTCTCTCACAACAGGCTTACTTTGAATTGTAATGTTATTTTGTAAGTAGTTTCAGCCAAAGAATCTGTACTTTTCCTGTTTAAATTCTGGATGTTGCTGGCTTTTTGAAAATAGAGAATTTAAATGTACTTTGGTTGACTCATTTTAAAGAAAATATGAGTATTTTCATTTTAAGAGTTCAACCAGTTTTAGATTCATTGTAAACACTAAGAGTCAAATGATAGTAGGGAATAGAAGAAAATACTTAAAATCAGTAAATATCAAATATAAGTAAGAATACAGTATTTATGCATAATTTCACAAATATAACATTTAATATAAAATGTTTTCTGAGGTCATAATAGAGATACAAAACCAAAATTTTAATTACTGATACCTTCTCATATATAGGTCCTAGTGCTGACCCACAAAAATGTGCTAATGTGTTTTCAAACCAACACTTGTTTTAGTACAGAAAATCTCTGAATGACCATAGACCACATCATACCCTTATATTCTTGGATTAAGGTAGTCTGGAAGGAGAATTTCTCTATCATGAGGGGAAAGTTTCCTTTGGTAGAATATTTGCAAGCTATTTTTAAAGTACCGAGGAAGTTGTAACATTAGTATTTGCAAGCTATTTTTAAAGTACTGAGGAAATTGTAATGTTACATCAGGATGTGATGACAGGTGACGATATTGTGTTTGTGTTGTTCAGTATGCTCTTATGTTCTGGATATCACATGTAAGTGCATAAAGTAGTGCACATACTAGGAGTAGAACTGATATTTGTATAAGTAGAGTTTTGAGCTGTTCTCATGGCAAAAGCTGTTTAAAATCTAAGTGGCAGAAGTACCAACACATTCTTTCATGACGGCCATCAAGTCACAAGACAGTGTCTTTAAAAAGTGATGAATCAAGTCCAACAATTTCTCAGAGCAGATAAGAAAGCAGTCACTTCTTAATGTAGGTGGGATTTCAAGTGAAGAGGTTAGGGATTTTTGGTAGGTTTTTGTTTTTCCAAGCTCTTGTGTGATTTCATACTGCACCAAACCAAGCAAACAATTCTACAATCAAAAATATTACAATAGAACATTGCTCCAGCACTCCTGAAAATAAGGAACAGTGGATAGATCAATAGGGAGAAAATGATTAAACATTAATACAATGTCACATCATTAAAACTCTAAACCAAAAAAAAAAAAAATCATATTTTATTTTTTACTTTTCAGTCTGCAATGATTTACAAAGTTTCAGATGTCCACAAATCCACTAAGCCAGGCCATTTAAAGAATCTAAATAAGCTTGCAGGGCTTTAAGCTTTCTGACTTTGAATATTAGCTTTGAAGTCATGCCAAAAACTGACTGCAGCAGAGCTGCTTTAGAACTGAATTCTTGACACTGGAATTAGTGTTGGGTGTGTGGCATGCCTAATGATAATCTTGACCACGCTTGTTGTAGACAGCCATCACACATGGTGCCTCTGAGTCAATAATTCTCCTAAGATAAGATTTGAAGCATCCTGGCTTTTTTCGTTTTTACAGATTGGTGTTTTGGACACTGTCCATTCTGCTCAGCCATCTTGCTTAATCACACATGACATTTTTCCGTGGGACAGAAAGATTTCTTGAACATTCCTTTGGCAAAAAGTTATAGCAGAAGCTTAAGAAAAACATAAAAAATTAAATTGTTTCACATATAGGCTGTAAGCACAACTAATCATATTCTCAAACTTCTTACATTTCTAACTTTCTTAGAGCTTCAGTGGTTTATTTTTAGAAAAGCTTAATACGTACATGAATACAAACCAGTCACTGCATAAAAGAATTAAGCTGTCATGCTGCTTCATATGTGTAACAGCATACAGCCAACATGTCATAATATTTTTCTTCTCTGTACTGCAGTAAAGAGTATATGCTTCTGTCACTGAAGTCTTTGGAAGTAACGTAGTGTGTTAGAGGTAAAAGAAAACCATAAACAAGTAGATTGAGATGTTTTTTCTAAAGCAAATTCACATATGTCACTGTCTTCCTAACAAAAGTATCCTATCCTGCACTCAGAAAGGTAAACAGCAGTATTTTCATTGAATTTAGTGGAGCAGAATCAAGCTCTAGTTCCCAAGGAAAAAAATATGTCTTTTAAACATTAGTCACTATGAAAGAAAAGATAATTTACTTGAAATATTGAACTCTTAAAATTCATTCTTCATCCTGGCTAGATGATTTCATTTAACTTTTATGACATGATTAGTCATCCTATCGTGATGCAACACAATGTAACTGAGCACATCAGGCATTTTAGATAAGAGTTGCCTTGCAGATACAGATGTTGGCAATGATTTCAAAACGCAGTCTGTCTTGAATGTAGGCATAAATTACACTAAGAAGGCAAATATCAAGAAGTGTGATATACATTCTAAGGATTTTGAACCCTATATGTGAATTTTTCTGCATCTCAAATATTCCATTCCTACCTCTAGAAAAAGTAGAGAGGGAAAAACCACAATTTGAATATCGAATCTAATATCAAAACTCATGTTTCAAAAAACTTTGACTTTTATATTTCTAAGTGACATTTTTATGTATGATAGTCAGCATGTCAAATCTAGCCTCCATTTTTCTAAAGCAGTACCATTTGTATCATAGGATACTTCAAGATTTCTGTGTGAATCTACATTTCCAAGGGTAAAATAGTCTGAAGTCTATAATTAAAACATGCTTTCAGTAATTTCCTGAAACCTTCCCCCCCCGCCCCTTAATATACAGAAATATAATGATAATGAAATGTATATACATTTTCTATGTATATAGGATGCCAACAATTAAAATCTGAGAATATAGTGAGCTATACCATTTTTTCTGGGTTTAGTCTATTTCATAGTCTTTATGGTACACTGAAGCAAAATGTCTTAAAAATTAAGACATTTTTAGTCGTCCACTTAAGGAAGAAAATAAGCAGAATTGTATTCACAGAATCATAGAATGGCATGGGTTTGAAGATACCTTAAAGATCATCTTGTTTCAACCCCCCTGTCGTGGGCAGAGACACCTTTCACTAGACCAGGTTGTTCAAACCTCCATCCAACCCAAGAACATGACTTGAACATTGCCAGGAATGGGGCATCCACAACTTTTCTGGGCAACCTGTTCCAATGCTTCACCACCTCTTCAGTAAAGAATTTCTTCCAGACATCTAATCTAAACCTATCCACTTTTGGTTTGAAGCCATTTCCCCTTGCCCTGTAACTACATACCCCTGTGAAAAGTCTTCCTTCATCTTTTTCTGTGAGCTCACTTCAGCAACTAGGTCTGAACAATCCCAATTCTCTCAGCCTTTCCTCAAAGGGGAGGTGTTCCATCCCTCTAATCATCTTGGTGGCCCTCCTCTGGACTTGCTTTAACAGGATGATGTCCTACCTTGTGCTGGGAACCCCAGAGCTGGACACAGCACTCCAGGTGGGGTCACACAGAAGTGGAGAAGAGGGGCAGAATCATGTCCCTCAACATCCTGGCCAGGCTTCTTTTGTTGCAGCCCAGGATATGATTTGTTTTCTGGGCTGCAAGTGCACATTGATGGCTCATGTTCAATCTCTCATTCACCAATACCCCCAAATCCTTCTCAGCAGGGCTGCTCTTAGTCTGTTCATCCTGCAGCCTATACTGAGCCCGGGTGTTGCCCCAGTGCAGGGACAGCACCTTGTATTTGGTCTCATTGAGCCTCATGAGATTCCCTTGGGCCCCCTCCCTGAGCTTGTTCAGGTCTCTCTGGATGGCATCCCACCTTTAAGGAGTGTCAACCACACCACTCAGTTTGTTTCATCAATATTTACAAAGAGTTTTTTCTTTCTGTAAGTATAAATCTTACCATTTATGTTTATACTGTAACACATATTTTAAGGATGATCTCAGTTTAGTTTCAAATTATTTCTATTCTTCTTTTACATGGCTTTCTACCTGCATGAATAAATTAATATTTTTAAACAAGATATTGTTTCATGCAGTCATTGTAGTGCTTTAATTAGTATGACGGACAAAGGATACATGCAGAACAAATGAAAGGAGAGAGATTTGCTGTGTCTTAAAAGTATGTTTTGGTCTCACATCTCACTGATGGAGTCATGAGAAGTAAATATCATTCTCAAAAAACCATGAATTTTATATAACCAAGTAGGTAAGTAACCAGTTTTTAAGCAAGTGTAGACTTCCTTTTCGCTCTTATTCAGCTGTAAATAGTTTTTCATTTAACTAGTAGATTGCAGTACAGAGAGAGGTTTCAACTTTAGGAAAAAAAGTATTTATTTTAAAAAAACAATTCTCATGGCTTTTTGATAACATAGAAATTGAAAGTAAAGAGGATTTTCTGTCTTTAAATGCTCATTCTTTGGAAGTGTAACACCATTAGTCTGAAAACAATTACTTGTGTGATAAGAATTCTGACACTGTTGAAGTCATAACTCCCACTGACTTCACTGCAATCAAGAGATCACAGCTGATTTATACCACTGTGAGTTGAAACTCAGGCTTCAAGATATCGTCTGAAACTTGACAAACCAAAACCAAACAGCTTCACTCAGGCCTAGCTGCAAACAGATGTGTTCATCCTTCTGAGTCTTACATGGAAATTCCAAGTGTCAGCTGCTTTGTACACTGCCATTTGGAGAGAATGGCATACTGTGTTTCAGAAGTTCAGCTTCAGAGTGGAACAAGTACACTGAGAAAGAAACCAGCTTCTTTCTTCATGAGAAAAAGGAAAAGAATTAGTGTCATCTTCCTACATGCTCCTAAGACAAAGGACAAATTAGAAGTTACCATAGATAAGAAATGAGCATCCAGTACCTCTGCTTGTGTCGAATGACCCGGTAAAACTCAATCTCTTCCTTTGGTTGGGGATTTACCATCATGACATAGATGCAGAAATAATGCTTTACTGACTACAGACTGACTACAGAAAAAGATCAATTCTATTAGTTGACCTCAGATTTTCTTGGCATGACAAGACAGAGTTTTCCATCAGAACACATGCATTTTTCATTGAAACATGGAGCTGTAATTTTTTTACTAAATGGTATTCTGCATGTTAAATTGTGAATATATACAGATGAATGAGCATGCACATCTATATATATGTATACAGAAATATATATGTACATGCAAGGAAAGTTTGTTGAGAAATTCAATATTTAAGGAAAAGCTGTTTCTTAAGTCTTGTTTGGTTTATTTTGTAAAATCCTGGACAGTATTTTTTTTTCTCTGTACGTTATTTCAACTTCAGCTTGTACTGTGTCATTTATATTTCATTTTAATTATGTAGCAGGCATGACTTTAGCATTCTAACTTTAAAACTTGAAATATTTGCCTTTCTAGAGCCATGAATTTGCATTTTCTTTTTAAACCCACTCAAACTCAAAGAGAAACCTAATGCTGCAACTTAATCTTCTGAGATTATTAATTGGGATATAGAAAACACCTTTATGTTCATAGTAGGATGGTGTGTCACTTTATATATACTACACCAACAAAAATTAAAACTCAATGATTTATCTGTGAACAGAACTTTAGAAATTTTTGAAAGGAAATAAGTAAATGTACGGTGTATGTAAATATAAATAAAACTTCTTTATCTTGTCTGAGCAAGTCATACTTTTTCCAAAGGTCTACAGTGTTCTTTGGAGCACAAATTACTGTACATATGCTAAATATATATTTGGTCAATGGTTAAGTTGCTATATCAGAAAGAAGTCAGGTATCTCCATAAAAGCATGGATGCCAGAATAGATGCTCAACAACAAAATAAACACTCACGAGAAGTCCTCCAAATTACGTTTATGATTGTGAAGCCTTATTTTATTTTATTAAAGATAACACAGAAATAGGAGCTAAATGGAGAATAAGTCCCACATTTTCCCCCTTTTAAATTTTCATCTTCATAGGTTGAATCTCTTCCCTCTTAATACTTTGCACAGGTTTTGAAGTTGCTGAAAGTAAATTAGACATCAAGTACTAACCTTTGCCTTCCCAGAGATACAGTCTTATGAAAAGTTTTGTTTGGGACCCAAAAGCTAAGCATACTAGAAATTGCTTCCATCCCTGTATTATAGTAAAAGCGATGGCTGTGCAGACAAAAGATTTCTATCAAAGCCAACAAAAAGTAGCTAATCTGCTTTCAACTTTTGAGCTAAATCCCCCTGAGATGCTGTAGCTCTAGAAAGGATTATTGTTTTTTCAGGGCTTTTTAAAGTATGTTTAAAACTAGAATATATATACATATACATATGTCATAGACTGCAAAATGTGAAGCACTTTTCAGTTCTCTTTTAAAGTGCTTGTTTAATTGATTTTGTTGTTAGTGTTGTTGTAAATGGAGATTTCTCTCTCAAAAACAGCTGCTGTGTTTTTTGTAGAGTCTGGTAAGCATCAGTGCTCCAAATGAGCCTGAGTCTCAGGAGGAGGAAGCAGGGAATCAGAAAGAGCATTGTGCCTCTTTTGTCACTGTTCTGTTAGCAGCCTTGACTTAATGTATGCCTGCTTCTCAGGCTAAAAAATCTTGACAACTTGTCCTTGTTTGATACGATAATACACCACTGGTTCAATTTTGTAAAAATCAGTCTGCTCAGCTGTGGAAACAGAAATGTCTTTTTCTGTTGTGTGATATATGCAAAGAGTTATCATCATATGCCCAGTACTTGGATGATGGGATTTTAAATGTCAGGAAATAAATGAAAATATCAGCAGTTTGGCAATAGGAAGATTTCTGTTTAATGTGAACCTTACTTTCTGAGAGTCTTTTTGTGAGTTTCTCCATGAAGTCTAATCAGTGAAGATTAATTTTAAATGGAAAGATGACAGTAGATGCTAGTTTGTCTGTGTGTGGTGCGTTTCATTGAGGAAGAACCAGAAAATTGTGAGTGTCTTGTTATGGGTACAGTGAGAGGGATATTTGAAGCAAAATTAAATGTTTTTCAATCTTTGATTAGTAAGGGTAATAGACAATATGAAATATCAGATTATTTTAAATTTTGAGATATTTAGCACTATCTAAGGAGATATCTTATAAAAATTTCTTATTGAAATGTTGTCATGTTTCCACCCCTCAACATTTACACATACATATACATTTTACTCTTAAAATCTACAAAGTAGATGAGTACTCTGATTTTTTAAAATAAAAATATACATATAGATAATACTCTAGTTTTCTATGTGAAATCTGAGAAAAGTTAGGAAAATCATGAGAGGTTTTTGGGGTTTATGATGTTATTTGTAGGGAATGGAGTAAAGAAAGAGCAATAAGGACATTTATGAATGAGTTTGTAATCAAGGTTTTAGAGAAAATAAGATTGGGTGGAATTTGGATGAGCTACAGACATGAAGGGGAGATAATGGCAGTGCAAGGCCTTGTATATAGAAATTAATTTCCCTATAGAGAGCATTTTCCTTCTGTTTTCATTACAGTCAGCAGAAAAATTTAAAAACATCTGTTGCCATCATCGGAAATGGGAAAAAGACTATGCATACCTTTCCTTTCATGGGAAGGAAATGGGAAAAAGAAAACCAAACTGTGCTGACTTCCATTCACCTAGCAAGTTAGTTATTTGCCTCAGTGATTTTAGTGGGTATAGCAATCTGAACCCTTATTCTGTGTGTATGTGCACATACCTGTGAATAAATGCATTCAAATATACATGCACTATGCAGCAATACAAGTCAGCAGTGCTGAAAATGAATGAAACACAGATATTCCTACATTAATTGTTTATTCTGAGTTTGAAGTAAATCTGTTGCAATATTCCCTTCAGTCATCAAACTCTCACTCTACTGTAATATAGAGAAGTGAAGGTCAGTGTTGATAGATTCTTAGTGTGTTTTGAGAAAGATTAATGCTTAGCAATGAACTCGGTATAAAAGGTTTCCTTTCAAACAATGTCTTAGGATCACTGATTCAGCATAAAAGATGAGCTCGTATCATAAAGGTCACAGTTAATACTGTACTTGGCTGCCAGGTCCCTGGTTTAATATAAGCTGAATTAGATCCCATTTTTTTTCACATTACACAAATTTAAGACCAACCACCATTGAAGCAGTAAGTTTTTTTCACCTGTTACTTAAGACAGTGACAAGCATTAAATTCCTGGATGGGTCCTTCACATCGACTGCTCAGGTGATAAAGAATTGCTTTATTTTTTCAGACAAATATGTCTGAAAAATTTTGATGTGACTAGAGTTCAACAAGGACAAAATGTTTGGCTCTGGAGTAATGGGGGACACCTTTCTCCATCTGGAGTAAAGAGGATCAAACTCTCTCCTTAAATTAGACTCCACAGGCAGTTTAAATTGGAGAAGTAGGGGCTCTTCTCAAACAAAGCTTTCTGGTTCAAGAACTTTCCTCTATTCTACAAAGGACTGAGGTCCAAATCCCTCTGCTGACATGCTGGGATTGAGTCCCAGGGTGAGTTTCACACTGCTTAATTAGATATTTGAAAGTAAGACATTCAAATCTGAACTAGCCTGTCTAGTTTCCCTTTGCAGTTAGTGGTAAGAGGATGGGGGATTCTGCTGACTATCCCAGACAGCTATTCTAGGATGTATCTCTGGATATATCTATTTCACTATAGATTATATAGTCAGCCTATGGGGAGTACTATAGTCCTATAAATGAAGTTTTTGTTTGCCAAGGAGGTTAGATGAATCCATCTCTAAATCTCTAACCTTGATGATAAAGTACCCTAATAGAGTAAATATTGGTTAAACATGTTTCACTTGCGGGGGGGGGGGGGAGAGGGGGGGCGAGGGGGGGGAGGGGGGCGTGGAAGGGGACAGAGAGGAAGGTATAAGAAAGGTTTCCTTGCCAATTGATTAAGTCATAGAAAGCTGGAATGTCAGCTCACTGCAAGCTTTGATGAAAATGTATCAGAAAGAATAGCACAATCAGGAAACAGTGACAAAGACTCACTTCACAGTATATAAGAGCCCAGCATGCTTAATGCTACAGGTGCCCACAAAACAAATTAAGTAAAGAAGGATGATGATCTAACCACTACACTTAATAGCAAAAGGTACCTTTTTCTCCTAATTATGCACAGATAAGTAGGCCCTAGAAGTGTGAGAGATAACAAAATTCTTAAATGCTCTGATGATGTTGGGATTTGAGTCAGACATCAGCTGTTACTGCATTGCCAAGAACATTCTGCCAGTGTTCGGGGCAGCAATTAAAGTGTTTCATCCTTAAGATATTTATGCTGCTGGGAGATTTAGGCTACACAGATTATGTTGTGTTTTTACAAAGCTAGCATTAAAAGAGGAGTATGTGATAAAACAGATGGACACCAAGAGCTTCAAGGACCACCTTGAGTTGTGGCAAGTCAGCAAGATTCCACTGCACAAACTGCAACCATAAGTTTAGCTCAATAACAACTTGAATAGTAATTTTTTTCCTTAGTGCTTTGTGTTCAATATGCAGAACTCTCCCCAAAGGTGAAAATACTGTTTTATTTCTTAACACAAACCTAAAGAAGGATTTCTTACAGTCACTAAACAAACACTTTGTTCTTCTCCAGCTTTTACTCTGCAGTCTTTGATTTATTGGCAGTGGATAAACACTCATCTGTATCTTCTACCAGAAGTCCTGGTTAAGAAGTTTCAGCTGACTGGAAATTAGCAAGTGTAGCATCCATCTACAAGCAGGGCCAGAAGGATGATCCAGGCAACTACAGGCTTGTCAGCCTAACCTCGGTTCTGGGCAAGATTATGGAAGAGATCATCCTAAATGCCATTACATGGCACATACAGGACAACCACAGGATCGAGCCCAGCCAACATGAATTTACGAGTCAGGTCCTGCTTGACCAACATGACCTCCTTCTATGACAAAGTAACCCACTTAGTAGATGAAGGAAAGGTTGCGTATGTAGTGTATCTAGATTCCAGTAAAATGTTTGACACTGTCTCCCACAGCATACTCCTACACAAGACTGGCTGCTTGAAACTTGTATAGGTAGACTCTTCAACACTAAACTGAGCGGCAATGGGTATCTGTTCAAGGGGAAGAAGGCTCTACAAAAAGACCTGGACAGACTTGATCAGTAGACTAGTGACATCTGCATGATGACCAATAAGGCAAAGTGCCAGGTCCTGCACTTGGGTCACAACAACCCCATGCAGCACTAAAGGCTTGGAGAGAAGTGGCTTGGAGAGTACTGGCCTCTAGTATTGCATTCAATTCTGGGCCCCTCACTTTGAAAAGGACAATGAGGTGCTGGACCGGGTCCAGCAAAGGGAAACAAGGCTCATGAAAGGTCTAGAAGCTCTTGTGAGGAACAGATGAAGGAAATGAGTTTGTCTAATATCAAGAAG
The DNA here is from genome assembly GCA_035221455.1 of Xenops minutus. Classification (NCBI taxonomy): domain Eukaryota; kingdom Metazoa; phylum Chordata; class Aves; order Passeriformes; family Furnariidae; genus Xenops; species Xenops minutus. The sequence goes on along the minus strand of JAWWEE010000105.1, from coordinate 77,601,927 downwards.
AGGAGGCTCATGGGGGACCTCATTGCTCTCTACAACTTATGTGAAAGGAGGTTGAAATGAGGTGGAAGCTGATCTCTTCTACTGTGCCTGAAGTGAGAGGACCAGAGGAAATGCCCTTAAGCTGTGACAAGAGAGATTCAGATTAGATATTTGAAAAAATATTTTTCACTGTTAAGGTATTCAGGCATTGGAACAGGTTGCCCAGGCAGGTGGTAGAGTCACCATCTCTGGAGGTGTTTAAGAGACATCTGGATCTGGCACTTTGTCTTAAGGTTTAGTGGTTTAGGTGTTACAGTCATAGGACTAGGTTGATGGTGGGACTTGGTGAGCTGGAGGGTCTTTACCAACATTAATGATTCTATGATTTTAATGTTGAATACAGTAAATGTCTCGCCTTCAGACAGGCTGTATCTAGACTACAAAGCGCTTTGACTTTTTCCACATTTTTATTAAGTTGAAAAGCAGATATCTCCTGAGATGATCACCCTCTTAGAGAAACAGAAAAAAAAAAAAAAGAGGCAAATACTATGCTAACAAATTCATAATAAAAATGAGCTAAAGTAAAAAAAAAAAAAAAAAAAAGGCTTTGAATGTCTATGTCCACAAGAATAAGATTTAAAAAAAAAAAAAAAAATTATGAATCTATGTGTAAATGGCTTTCCCACTTACTGTTACGGAAAACATAAATTATACCCTTTGTAACCATCTGTAATGTCAGTATCAGCAGCTGCTCCCAATTTACTATATAGTGATATTGTACGTATTATTTGCTTTGGAAATTTCGTGCAGTTTCTAGAACTACACCTTGATGGTTTGATTTGACTTTTTAAAATGCATTCCAAAAATTTAGAAAGCTATAGCTAATTAGTGGGAATGACTCTATGCTAACAGTGTTTTTGTAGTAGTGATTTCCTTTTTGCCATATTCCACAAATGTTTGTTTAATACATTAGGTATATGAGAGTGGTGTTTGAGTATGTGTATGTGTGTAAATTTACATGCTGGCATATGCTGACACAGTTTGCTTTCCAGACATTTATGGAAACTGGTTGCTAATCACTTGTGTTAGTCTGACTTCACATCATTTAGATATCTTATCCTCTTATGATAATTTCCTAGCTATGAAAAATACAGCACTTAAAAGAATAAAAATGCTGAAGAAAGCAAATGTAAAACCTGTTTAGAAGATAGTACTTCAGGAAGAGCTGAGGAGGAAGGAAGAGCTATTTTACATTGCAAAAAAATGTTGCAGTGATTTCAATTGTAAACTTTCTGAAATTTCAAAAACACGGAATTTTTAGGTTTCTTCGAGGCATCAAACATGTTCTCACACAGTACTTCATGGGAATGGACCAGGCTAGTATGGAGGTTAGAAGTGTGTTCTGCCCTGATTCCTGTTCATCACAAGCAAGGAAAACAACCTTGTATTAAGCAAAAGGTCCAAGACAGTTTTTCCTGGAATGATCTGTTACCCATATAGTTTGTGATGGACAATGAAAATAATCTTGACTTGGAAATTTATTCAATTTACTCCATCCTTGATCAAGGAATATAGCATTACACTTTTGTTGTCTGACATAAAAGTTATTGATGGACTGGATGAATATTCTGTTGTTTTCCTGGAACATATCAAGATTCTTCATCAGAAACATATTTCTGTATGGTATCAGCCTTATACCTTTGTGGCTTTGTGGATTGTAGCTGCTCCAGGCTATTAAATATCAACCTTCACATTCTTTCATTTTGTAGTCAGCAAGAAATGTTTTGCAAAAAGTTGTTGTAATAGATGAGAGAGCCTCAAAAGGTTTCTTTCACTAAACTTTAAAAAGTTCACAATTTAAATCATTAGAACCTTTGTTTAGTGTAATAATTTCTTCTTTTCCACTTTACTTTCTTACGTTACTTTCTTCTGGAAATTTGGTCATCTATTTTCTTACATAGTGTTCTCCCTCCCCCTCCTTTCTGTCTTTTTACCCCACTCTTTTTCCTTTTCCCATATTTACTATCAAATTTTATTTTTATTTTTCCTTTTCTCTCACATCTCAAGCTTGTTTTACATTTTAGTGGTGTGTAGATTAAAGGTTTGGGCATAGCTATAAAGGACTACTTGAAAGGTTTTTTTTATCCTCTAACTAATACAGTCTTTCATAAATTATCACCCAGAACTTCACAGAATTTAAGTACCTGGTGAGTCAATATTTGAAATGACCATTCTCAGAAGTCTGAGAAAGTGTTATTTGTTTATTTATTTATTTATTTTCTGAATCATCAAAAGGAAAAGAAAGAAACCAAAAGATCCATCAAAAAACCACACACACACACACACACACGCACACACACACATACACACACAAATAAAATCGAAAACCTGTGGGAAATTGGTTTCACTGGTTTGGAAGAGTTCTTTTTTTTCTCCAGGTTTTCCAAGCTGATAAATTTCAGAAAGAGTAAATGTATTATAGAAACATTAAACCAAAGCAGAAATAAATGTTCATTGTTCTTAAAACAAAATAAAAATAACAGCAACCATTTGGGGAAAACAAAAAAAAAAAAAACAAACCACAAAAATCACAAACAAACGATTAGTCTTGTCCTGAAGGCAACTTCTTTTGCCATTCACGGATTTTCAATAATTTAAGTTATTGGTTTTCAGGAGAAACCAGGGTCTTTCTGTCATTCCTGTGTATACCCTCTGTTTCATACATTATCCCCAATGGAAGGAAAGAAGGAAAGGAAAGAAAGGCAGGAAGGGAAGGAGGAAAGGAGGGAAGAAATAAAAGAGAAGAAATAAAAGAAAAGAGAGAAAGAGAGAAAGAGAAAGAGAAAGAGAAAGAGAAAGAGAAAGAGAAAGAGA
>JAWWEE010000105.1:77525945-77593484 GCA_035221455.1 Xenops minutus | reverse complement strand
AGAGGAGAGGAGAGGAGAGGAGAGGAGAGGAGAGGAGAGGAGAGGAGAGGAGGAATAAAAGGAAAGGAAAAGTATTCCAGAAGGACCCATAAATCACTTCTGTGAGATCACTTACTACCTCTTACCTGGGAATTGAACAGTTTGGAATGTCAGACCTGGGTATAAATGAACCTGTTTTTTTTTTCACAGCTGTGACAAAATTTGGCTCTTCTGAGCTTAAAGTTTCCCTGCTATGGGACAAGGGAGGTATTTAGCTCTAAAGAAATACAGGGCAATGTGTTTAAGGCTGAATTGAAACATCCTACCAACCCCCCTAAAAATATGGTGTATTGATGATGAGTTTGCCAGGTTACAAATTTATACTCAAAGAAGAGGACCCTCACTAGTTGTCTTAATATTTCCAGTATATGTAGTGTCCTATAATAAGCCTAATGGTTTGCCACGTAATTGCATCATTAGTAAAACAGTGCTCATGTTCAGTTACAACTTTCTATTGGCTTAGAGAAAGGATTTCAAATTTGCATTTAAATGAAATTGAGCAAAGAGTGATAAAGGCTTCAATTAAAAGGCCACCTGTTTTTGTTAATTCATTTTTAATAGGAACAGTAAATATTTTCAGTTGATTCACTTTCTGCTGCAAGACTGGTACATACTTCTATTCTTTATCTCCAGTGTCAGACACCCCTCATTATAGGAATCTGTTATTTTCTTCAACTAAAGGAACCTGTTTCAAGCTTTATGAATCTGTTGGTACAAAATAAATAGTAAAGTAAACCAAACAGCTACTTAGAAAACGCAAGCAAAACCCCAGTGTATGATCAAAGTAAATTCTGCAAATAAATTATTCCTAAAAATCAATTTGTTCAAGGGCTGGAGGGAAATTTTTTCCTGAAAAAGAAAAAAAAAACAAACAAAAAACAAAACAAAACAAACCCACAACACATTCTTTCTTCATTCACACTGTTTTTGAGCTTACTAATCTCACTTGGGCATGCTGGTATGGAACAAAAGTAATCTTCCATGTCACAATTATGTAATGCAATTAAAAGTTAAGGATTACAAATATTTAAAACACAAATCATGGTAAGCAGTTTTTGTGGAATATAAACCCAATTGGTGTTCATGGAGTATGAACTTCAGCTGGCACCTGGAAACATTACATCGTCCTATAAAATGATGCCAATTTGTTCACTTTTTAGTCTTGTTCTTTAGGTTTACAGCTCTAGTTTCAGGCAGTTGCCATTAGAAACATAGCAGCTCATTTTGTTTTTCTAATACTTTTGAAATAATTTGTTGCCATAATTGCTTTTCTGTTTTTCATTTACTGTAGCCATAACTACTAATTTGCTAACAACCGATACACATCTGTTACAACCAATGCTTAAAAATCCAAGTAATTTCCTCGAGAACAATTTGCAGTGGACACCCTTCTCTTTGGGGATGCATTGTAAGCATTTAAATAAAGGATTGCAGCATTTAATTAGTGTGTGCTTGCTTCCTGCTAGCAGGACATCATAGTAGTGAGTAAATGGATTAAGTTTCTTGTAACACAAGCTGGGAGACATCACAGTTGTTTTTCATTCTCAGATGCCTATTTAAGGGAAACACAGGGGTCCAATCCCACCTTTAAAAACTTTATCTTTGACTTAAATTATGATTGTTTTTTAATGCTACATGGTTTCCCATAATAAAAGGATTATATTATATTATATTTTTTATTTCGGTCTGAATAAAGAAAGGAATTAACAGAAATGTAAATTGAAGATGTTCATGTGAAACTGCAGGTTAGGGGATTTACCCCCTATTTGCTACAAGTTAAACATTTACAAAAGAAAATTAATGCTGCAAAACTCTGTCCTTGCCTCTTTACCTCACTTGTGTCCCTGTCCCTGTATGCATTTTGGATTGACATACACAATTAATTTGTTTGTTTTTATATTTGCTGGATGAAGGAATATATCAGGAGTTTTAAATAAATGATTTTTATTTGGCTCAGGGTCTACTTCTTAACTGGTAGTTGCAGCAGTTGTTTTCTTTTAATGCTTGCAAAACTGAAGAAAAAAAATCTCTTGAAGTTCAGCATGAACACGCATTGCAAAAGGTTTGGACCTAGTGTTCTGTCATTAAATAAAGACTTTCATATTTTTCTTTACAGTTAGAAGATGTATTGGGTTCGTATGACAAGGTTTTGTTAGTGGAGGGTGGCTTCTGTGAGAAGATGCTGGAAGCTTCCCCTAAGTCCGACAGAGCCAATGCTTGAGTCAGGAAAAAAATCTGCACAACTTTAGCCAAAGAGAGGAGTGAAACAATGCGAGAGAAACAGCTCTGCAGACACCAAGGTCACTGATGAAGGCTGGGGAGAAGGTGCTCCAGGCACCAGAGCAAAGATTCCCCTTCAGCCTGTGGTGCAGACTACCATGACACAGGCAGCGTCCATCCCGGCAGCCAATTGAGGTCCGCAGATATCCACTGCAGTCCATGGAGGACCCCACAACAAAGGAGGTGGATGTCCAAATGAGGCTGTGACCCTCTGGGAATCCTGTGCTGGAGCAGGCTCCTGGCAGGACTTGTGATCCCACAGAGGACCCATGATGGAGTAGCTCATGATGAACTGCAGCCTGTGGGAAGGACTCATGTTGAAGAAGTTCATGGAAAACTGTCTCCAGTGGGAGAGCCTACATGCTGCAGCAGGGGAAGAGTGTGAGGAGTCATCCCTCTGAGGAGGAAGGAGTAGCAGAGAAAACTTATGATTAACTGACCAAAACTGCCATTCCATATCCCTCTGTGACACTCTGGGGAGGAAGGTAGAGAATTCAGGAATGAAGTTGAGCCCATGAAGAAAGGAGGGATGAGTTGAAGGTGCTTTTAAGATTTGGTTTTATTTCTTATTCACCTACTCTGATTTGTTTGGTAATAATTTACATTAATTTTCCCCAAGTTGGGTCTGTTTTGCTTGTGATTGTAATTAGGGAGTGATCGCTCGCTGCCCTTATCTCAACCCACAAGATTTTTGTCATGTTTTCTGTCTCCTGTTCGGCTGTGGAGGACAGTAACAGGGCAGCTTTGGTGGGCACCTGGTGTCCAGCCAGGGTCAACCCAGCACAGAAGAAGAAACTGGAACAAAGCATATAAATAACTGATTTAAGTTCAGCTCAAAAGGTCAAAGGACTATAACTAGCTACTATGCCTACAGAGAAGGGTCTGCTTAATGCTCTGCAATGCACTTCAGGGGACTCAGTGCTCTTTCTTTCATTCCCCTAGTAAAGCTGTGTATGAGTAATTATTTCTGTAGCTGCTACAGATTAGACCAAAATGGGGAAAAGGGACTGCATGAAAATCCATCTAAAGTAGTGGGAAATAGCAGCTTTTCACTCAATGGCCGTCTGCAGCCATACAATACGGATACCTGAGATGTTGACCAGAGCCTGTAAAGGTCACAGTGTGATCTGACTTAGTGACTGAAATGTCAAGCACAGAACAATATGTACTCATCTAATTCTTACAGAGTTAAATATCTATCTATATGTTCCAAATTTAGACGTTCATGTTACCTTTACTGTCATAATAAAGAGTGGAACTAAGTTCATTTTTGTTCAGTGAAGAACTAGATTCCGAATTGGTCAAGTCGTAAGGGACCACAGTGGGTCATCTGGTCCAATATCCCTGCTCAAGCAGGGTCATCCCAGAGCACATTGCACTGAATTGTGTCCATCCGGTTCTTGAATATCTTCAGTGAGGGAGTCTCCACAACACCTCCAGACCATCTGTTACAGTGCACAGTCACCCACACAGTAAAGAAGTTCTTCCTCTTAGTCAAGTGGAACATCCTGAGCATCAGTTTCTGTGTGTTGCTTCTTTTTCTAGTGGTTTGCACCACTGAGAAGAGCCTGGATCCACCTACTTGACATCCCCCCTTTAGACACTAATACATATTAATGAGGTACCCTCTCAGTGACCTCTTTTTAAGGCTGAGCAGGCCCAGCTCCCTCAGCCTGTCCTCACAAGAAAGCTGCTCTAGTCCCCTAATCATCTTTGCTGTTCTCTGCTGGACCTTCTCCAGGAGCTCCATGTCTTGTAATGAGGAGTCCAGAACCAGACACAGCACTCCAGAAGCTCCCTCACCAGGGCTGAGTAGAAGGGTAGGATCAACTCCCTTGCCCTGATGGCAGTGCTCTTCCTAGTCCATCCCTGGATTTCTGGCCTTGGCCACAAGGTGGCCACTTTCTTGTTGTCTCAGTACCTTTCACCAACTCCACATATTTTGTGTATTCAAACACAATGTTCCACATTCCAGTTTCCATAATACTGAAGTTACCACTGTGATAACAAACTGACATCAAATTTCTTTTAATGTAATTAGAGCAGACAGTCTCCAAATATAATTTTTAATATACTACTTCTATTTCAAATCTGTGTCTATTAAGATCATTATAATAAGATTGTTTGGTCTGAGATGGAAAAACATTTTAACAAGTCATGGATCTCATGCTCAGTACTGGCTGGTGTGCCCAGGGAATGGGAGGCCACCACATCTCTTTCATGCTACCAAAAGGATGCCAGGGACATTTGTGGCCGAGGTCGGCTAGCACACTCTTAGCTCCTTCCAAACAGTCAGTTTGGGTTTGAGCATCTAGAAGAGAGTTTAACAGCCACACACACTCAGACGACTCTGGCTGACATCACAGCCAAAAAACAGGACAGTAAAGCAACGAGGTTTTCTGTAAACTTTACCACCTTCCTAAAGAGAAAAGAATCTCTCCTAGAAAAGTGTAATTAGGAAAGCATAGTGAGGAAGTGGAAAATTTCTTTTGGAAACCTGAACACAAGCTACATTAAAGAAACAACAACTCTATTTTCATTTGCATAATTATTTGTTTGTTTTTAAAAGAGTTTATAGGAAGGGGGTTTGGTGTTTTGCTCTTTCAATAGAAACATTCAAGTTTTACTGACAAGATTTCCCCCGCCCCCAAACAATGCCTTATAAATGTGTTCTGAGACACAACTCTATTGTCCCAAATTATAAATAATTAATTTTTGCCAATGAGCAGTATTTCTCACATCAATCCTCTTTTTTTGAGGAAAAAAAAATATGATTATCAAATTAAATCTTTGGATATTTGGATAATTGCATAGTATTCATAGCTAGGATCATGAAATATTTCTCAGCCAAAAATAACTGGTGCTAAACAGAATTCACATACTTCTAATTGTGACATCTATTGGCCAATAGAGAAAAATATTTAAACATCTCATTTTGCTGATTTGTCTAAGGATAACTTATAAATGGTAGTTTAAAGCCCGGAAACAACTCTTTCAAAGAACACTAAAGTATGTCCAGAGCCTTATTCTTTGAGATTTTTTTTTTTTTTTGGTTGGGTGGGTTGGGTTTTTTTGAGGGGGAGTGTTGTTTTCTCTTTATTAATTTACTGCAGGTTTATTTGTTTTTTTGGTTAGTTTGTTGATGGCCAAGTAGTCTTGCCAGTGGATTTGAGATTGGGCTGAGAGCACTTTTGGCACTGATATCCCCTAGTGTTAGAGCCTCACCTGAATGTTGTAGGAATTTATCCTGGTAGGTTGATGGCATCTGGAGAACAGTTAGAAGAAAGAAATAACTTGGCAGATAAACCTATTATGTGGCTCCACCAACTGCCACTTACCCATCACATGGACAGGATAAAGATAAATGTTGCAGGGATGTCACCGTCATTGGATTGAATTGCAGTATTCCTTTCAGCTTCTCTGTCCTGCCCTAAATCAGTAAAGAAGCCATAAACCACACATCACATTTAAACTGCCTTTTGGGTTTCTGTCCATCTCAGGAGCAATACAAGCTAGAATTGCAAACTCAACCTAACCTTTTTCTACTTCTGAGGTCTTTTTGATTTATCCTTGTCATGCAGGAGGTTTAAAACATCTGGAGCGTTGGTTTAACATACTCTTATGAGTAGTGGAGGGTAGGGGCTAGGACAGGAATTTTAATACCCTTTGAAGTAGAGGTTAATGATATCATCTTCTGCTAACTCTTTTCCCCTGGAAACCTTATTTAGCCCTGCCATGCTGTTCCCAGTTTGGCTCAGTTCATTGCAGAGGTACTATTGAAGCTCTCCAAATTGATCCAGCACATGGGTGACCCCATAGCCTTCTTTGTTCATGTACTGGGAATAAAGCAGCCCAGAAGAGTTATAGTTCAGCCCAGTACTGAATTCATCAGAAAACTTTGCAAAGAAATCTCTTGCTCAGCTTTAATTAGGATTAACCAGTCAGAGGTCATAGTCTGTTCTGGTTAATACCACTTGTACCACCTGAAATATAAATGGATTATGGGATTAAGTCTAGTTTCTGAATATGTTAAAAACCACATAAAACCTGTAGATGTACATTACAGTTTATTAAAAAAAAAAAAAAAAAAAAGAAAGAAAAGCTTCATACACTTTCTTTTTTTAATAGAACCTAACTCCACTTTTCTTTAACAATAGTCTAAGAAGATTTTGCCTCCTCATATCCATGATGTATATTATATAAGCAGGATACCTCATACATTGTGTTTGATTTTTATCAAAGAATCTCAGTATCACTTCCTCATTGTGGTGGTTTCTCAGAAAAAAAAAAAAAAAAAAAGGAAAGAAAAACTGATATTTTCCTTCAACAATATGGGAAATAGATAACACACGTTCTTCAGAAGCCATTATAATAAAAGTAAAGAAAAATGAGTGTCAGTTAAACAATCAGTTTAACATTCATAAGCAACTGCAAGACAGAGTGCACATTTGTAAAAAGATGCTGAACTTACATTTGAAAATGACAGGATGGAAATAAAGGGAGAAGAAGTAAATTGCAAGCATAAAGACATATGCAATAAAAATACTTAACCATCCAAAGACAAAGGAGGGAAAGGTGAACAAGAGCATGGGTGGGTTTCTATGTGCATGTGAGACAAAATGTATATATAAACACATATAATTAAGTGTTTATACCTATATATACATTGCATATATATAAAAAAAACCCATGTGATTCTCATATTTTATGCTGTCATAGTTCCATCATAGTTGCAAGAATTTTTTGAGCATGTCCAAAAAATGTCTCAGGGTTACAAGTTCAAAGTGTCTTATAGATAGTGGGGGTCTTACTCATTACTTATAAGTCATCAAATTTACACAACAGAAATTAATTCACTGTTATGATTAAAAGCACCATTGAAAATAAGTTTTGCTCCTGAGCTCAATGAAACCTCAAAGATTTTGATGGAGACCTTGCTCGCAGTGAGCATCTTTTTAATGTATTGCAAATGGTCCATGGATTCAGCTTTCAGTATGGCATATGTATAGTGCTAGTCAGTTTTGGTATTGAACTATCTAAGTTTTTATATTTTTATATCAAATGCCCTTCTCACCATTATCTGAGATCCCTTACTCAGTGAAGATGTTTCACTTTAAGCAGCCCTGACACTAGAAGAGTTGGCCTGCCTAAGATGAAGGTCAGTTGAAACCAATGAAATACCTACTCTGCTGCAGCATTCCTTATATTTGTCCCATTCGGAATAATTTTAATAATTTCTGAACATCATAAAATACTTTATTAATAACATATGCACATATATTTAATGTGAGATAAATGTCTCTTCCCCTGCTCTCAAAATAATTATTTGGATAAAGATAGTTTCTCTACATAAGATTTGATCTAAAATTACTTGATACAGGACAACATTTATATCAGTTTAAGACTGTACTCAATAAAGATCTAAGTCCAAGGATGGAAATTATGTGATCCTGGATATAGTACCTGCTGTGGGAGTGCCTGCTGTGTTGGACATTGTCAAAAGGATGTCAAAAAGCCCTTTAATCTCCCTAGTAAATCTCCAATTCATCACAATTGTTGCAGTTGTCATTAATTTTAATATTTTATTTGAAGTTTTCTAAAACTTTGAATGAACTTGTGTGTAGGAGAAAGTCAAGTGAATTCCTGAAAAAAATGTATTTTTTCTTCAGAGTCATTGGTATCTGTCTAAAATGGCAGGAATTACTAAGAAATTATACTTTCTTCTGGAAATTCACAGTGAAATTTAAGGGCAAAGTTCTGATGATAATTATTAAGATATACTGAATTTCATTGAAACTATAAGAGGGGTCTTTGTGTTTACTTTTAATACCTGATGCAATACTATTCTGTCTTCTGAAGTTCATTTCCTTTCTTACCTTTATGTTTTACAATTACATAACTTGTTTTCTCTAAATGCTTTTCTACCTAGTGATCACACTATGTTCTTTGTTCATGATGAAGTAATACTTATTTTTATCCACATAAATTTTAATTTAAGCTAAAATACAGTTTTTCCTTGCTAACATTAATTTCCTTAATTTTTTTCTATTAAGTTTAATTTTAAAATATAATTTTAAAATAAATAAACTGCAGTAAAATAGTATTTGGAAAGGATATACATGACAAACTGAAAACTTATACTATCATGCTATCATATACTTTCATATATTGTTTTAGAAGGTACTTATCCATTTTACTATATCTCATAATTTTTTAAAAAATCAGTTCATGTCCATAGGAAATTAGTTTGAAACTTGGTCTTAACAGATCCATTAGTAAGAAAATACCTATCCAAATTATTCAACGAATAGTTTTTTAAGAACCTGGTGAACTTGGTAATGGAGAGATTTTCACTTTACTTAAAAAAATTCAAAATACATTGTCTGAATGTACACAAAAAACTTCATAAAGAAAACATAGAATACTTTCAATAGGTGGGATGATGATAATTTTGTAAATCTGTCTCAGTGTTTCAGCATATTGAACACTGAAAAAGTGAAATACTTTTCATAGTTCTGAAATTGCTTTGATGGATGAACATAAAGTAATTGAAAACTTTTGTTACACAGCTTTTAAAGCCAAATAAAAATTTGCCTGTAGTGTACTTTACTGCATTATGCAATATATGAAGCAAGCAATTAACTTCAAGCAAATACTCATTTTCATTTCCCATTAACTCTGAAGTCATAGGAATGTTCTCTAAAATTAATCTTAGGGGTACTGGTTGCAAATGATGATATGTTGTCAAAGTTCAAACTAATTGATTGTAGTATAATTTTTTCTTGCTTCCAATACTCCTAATTCAGTTTCATCAATGTCCTGAAGATAATAAAGAAAACTGTAGATCACTCTCCTTTCAAGTGTGCATCACAGAACAATGACCACAAACTTCATTGTATTTCTCCTAGATACAGGGGAAAATATAGAGTTTTCAGCAAAACCACTTTTTTTTTTTTTTCAAACTAGAAAAAATTGTGGTTTTTTTGTTTGTTTGTTTGTTTTTTTTTAATTACATGAAGGTTTTGCTTTATCAAGTTTTGTTCCCTGGATTAATGTTGAAAATGACAGCATTTGACATTTATTGTCTTGAAGTAACCTATATGAAAAGACAAATTCTATTGTTTCTGCTCATTTTTTTATTTCTAATTGTTACAAAAAAAAAAAAAAAGAAAAAAACAAACAAGAAAAAAAATAAAAACAAAAACAAGCAAACAACCAGCATTTTGTTCCCAGAAGGTGTGGTAGAATTACTTTTGTATGGCACTGATTAAGCCATTTTCGTGTCTCATTACCTACATTACCTGGCACAATATTCACCAAACTTTGCAATAAAACATTTCATTTCATAGCAGAAATGAGAAGAATTTTCTATTTCTTTTGGTTTGATTTATTTTTCTTTTTTGTTCTTGGAGGGTACCTGAACACGAGCCAACAATGTGCCCAGGGGGCCAAAAAGGCCAGTGGTACCCTGACCTGCATCAGGAACAGTGTGGCCAGCAGGACCAGAGAAGTGATCCTTCCTCTGTACTCAGCAATGTTGAGGCCACACCTCAAGTCCTGTGTCCAGTTCTGGGCCCCTCAGTTCAGCAAGAAAATTGAGACGCTGGAGCAGATCCAGAAAAGGGCAACGAGTCTGGTGAAGGGAATGGAGCACAAGCCCTGTGAGAAGCAGCTGAGGGAGCTGGGATTGTTTAGCCTGGAAAAGAGGAGACTTAGGAGAATATATCACTCTCTGCAACCACCTGAAAGGAGCTTACAGCCAGGTGGGGCTCAGCCTCTTCTCCCAGGCGACCAGCAGTGGAACAAGAGGGTACAGTCTTAAGCTGTGCCAGGAGAGGTTTAGGCTGGACATTAGAAAGAAATTCTTTACAGAAAGAGTAACAGGGCATAGGAGTGGGTTGCCCAGGGAGGCCTTCAAGTCATCATCCTCGGAGGTATTTAAGAAGAGACTGGATGTGGCACTCAGGTGGTGTTAAGGTGGTCAAAGGTTGGACTCAATGATATCAGAGGTCTTTTCCAACCTAGTTGATCCTATGATTTCATGATTGTATGTATAAAATAATCTTTGCTTTCATAAGCACTAAAAAAATGATGGTGGTGGTAGTGGGGTTTTTGCTTGTTATTTGAGTAGCATCTAATTGTTAAAGACTCAGTGTTTATATTAAAGACTACATTAAACATGGCATGGATGCCCACACACAGTGCAAACCTGCCACAGAAGCATCCTATTGTCCATATCAGAGCACTCCAGGTATTTCATCAAGGAATGTGACAAAGGTTCTGCTTCTGAGACAAACAGCAGAAAATGGCAGGATTTGGCCTTTGTCCCAGTCACCTTAGACTCCTAGATCTGATGAAGTAATGCCCATGTGCCCTGAAAAGGACTGACAGACCCCTTTAGCAAAAATTCATTAAGTAACTTGATTTTAAACCTTAGGGTTCAACACAAAACCCTTTAAACCTCATGCCCTCTCTAGATCTTTTGAGACTGGGCTTATGCTAACAGAATTGTTGTGTGAAAATCTGAATTTTAAAAGCATATACAAAGGTTTTACTCTTGCTATTATTATCCTTACAATTCTGATCACTGTTGATTTTAGGTATTTTTATTTTCAAGAGGCTTCCCCTTATAATTATTTCTGAGTGGATAAACTACACAAAATGCTTACTTTCTTTTTTTTTCTGAGATCCTTTACAGTGAAGTGACAAAAACTGACATTAATTCAGCATCATATACACTAGTGTATGTGTAGGGAAGAGATGAGAAGAGCAGTAGCATGCCTCAATAATATCAGGGGCCAAAAGCATTTCTTGATGACAGGAGGCACTGGCTAGAATATAGTTCCCTTCCTTATGAAGTGGCCATTGCTCTTTCTGCTGCTCCCATGAAAGCAAACAGAACACTTTGTACCGGTGAGTCCTCAATCTAATATAAAGCAAACAAAGATGTCACCAGATAAGGAAATGTCACTGTGGTGATTTTTCAGCTTAGTCCTGCAGGACATTGTAGTCTCTTCTATGCATTCAGAGGAGTCAATATACCACTGGCAGCACAGAACAGAAGATCATCTTCCATCCGAATTACCAGCAGCAAGACTTAGAATTAAGAGTCATCTCCTCCAAATATAAGCATTTGTACCACAATCTGTTTTTGAGTACTCTTTAGGGTTTCCTTGTGTATGTTTCCTCTTTCCCTAAACTCAGAGATTTTAAGAAGAATTTTACCTAAATTAAGGAAAATACATCAGTAAGTCAGTACAATATATTTTCATTTTTCCTCTATTTTTTAACACTATTGTTTTATTGAGCTGCAAATTTAAGATGTCCTTTATTCTCTAATAATTTATCAAATTTATTAATACATTATTTATTGTTTATATACTAATTAAGTTATTCAAGCTAACAGTGTACCCTTGTGGCCAAGGAGGCCAATGGTGTCCTGGGGTGCATTAGGAAGACCATTGCCAGAATGTCAAAGGAGGTGATTCTGCCTCTCTACTTAGACCTGATGAGGCATGTCTGGAGTGCTCTGTCAAGTTCTGGGCTCCCAGAACAAGAGTACAAGGCTCACCAGTACAAGAGAGACATGGAGATCCCAGAGAGAGAGCAGTGGAGGGCTATAAAGTTGATTAAGAGAATGGAGCGTTTTTCTTATGATGAAAGGCTGAGGACACTGGGCCTGTTTAGCGTTGAGAAAACAGGTGGGATCTCAATAATGTCTCTAAGTATCTGAAGAGAGGATGTCAAGATAATGGAGACAGAATCTTTTCAGGGGTGCCAAGCAACAGGACAAGAAGCAACAGGCAGAACCTATTGCACAGAAATTTCCACTAGAACATGAGGAAGAACTTTATCGTGCGAGTGACCACACACTGAAACAGATCACCCAGAGAGGCTGAGGAGTCTCCCTCATTGGAGGTATTCAAGAAACATCTGGATGTATTCCTGTGCAATGTACTGTAAGATGAACAGAGAGATTGGACCAGATGATCCACTTTACTCCCTTCCAACTAGACCCATTCTGTGATTCTGTAAATAGCAATTGTTGGGAGCCTAGTCTGATATCCCTAAAATCTGTGAAAAAATCCCAGAACTCTAGGGCCCTGATTTTTAGCACAAAGTACACAGCACTTCTATGTTTCTTGGGAAATTCACAACAAATTGAAATATTCAGAGCTTTGCAAAATTACCATATTGTTGATTTATTCTTGAATACTTTTGGTCAAATTGACGGTGATGGAGTGGAAGCTTTGTTGTTGATAAAATATTGAAGTATGTGTTTTAGATCTAATTAGGGCAGCTTGTTGAAACATACCAATAGTGAGTTATATGCATTTCACATGAAAAAAATTAGAAATAAGCAATAAGGGATAAAATAAAACTTTGAAATATGCTCATTCTTTTGTCATGAACAGTCAACATAAAAATTTTGGAATTTACGAAAATAAAAAAAGATAACCCCCACCACCACCACCACTCAACAAAACAAATGAAAAACAAACATAGAGAATAAAACCTCTGTCAAATAAATAATCGCATGCATTGCGACTTCAGTGTTTTATAAAAAAAATACCAAGAAGCCCTCCCGGAGCACATCATATAGCCTAATGAAGCTGATAATGAGGACAAAATATATTTTTCAAAAGTGCTAAACTATGTTTCTTCCATAAAAAATAATGAAAAACACAGGTAATTTTTTTTGAAAGCATAAAAGTCAGCAATTTACAATACTGACCAATATTGTACGATTAAGGACTTGAGTTTTGAGATTTCACAATAAGTGGTAATTTAAAGTTTCAGTATATAAAATAAAAAAAACGCTGTGATCTGAATTACTTTTTCGTGTGTAATGCAAATATAAATTTAGAAACGATTTTGATCCCTTCGAAATTAATAACAGGAGTATAACTGGCACAAGAAGCAACACTCTGTATGTTAAGTTTTCACAACGATGCTGGATTGGAGCAAAATCAAGTATCTCAGAAAAGAAGTGCCAGCAGTCAGCAGGCTGAGCGAGGTACAGCTTAGGTGGACTAAGGTGAAATTCTATGGACAGGTGTTTCTTGAAACACTTTTCAGTACTTGCTGAGCACTCCACCTTGTACTGACAACTCTGAATCCTTTCACAAAACGTGGTGTTTAAACTATTTTTTTTTTTTTTTTTTTTTAGGGTAGGAAATGCAGGTTTTAAGTACATAGAAAAAGGAGAAATCTGAATGCAAACTTTCTGCTCCATGAGTATTCTGATTGTAGGAATACTACACCAGGAAATTTTTGTCACTGCTTCTTGAAAGGATACTGCTCTAAGAGCTGTGTTTTGACAACAATTTTAGAAATATGTTCCAAGATGGTGAACTTAAGTGAAAAATGTATACTTTAAGGGTCTCAGTCAAGTCTGGGCATAAAATATGAAGAAAATATGAAGAAAATTAACAAAACCATCACAATTATCCACACAAAAATGTTTCTGAGCATATAGAGAATTTTGTGGTGTTCAGGCAGTTTTCATACTGAAACTGGGACACCAATAGAAACATATTTTCTTGTTAACTGATCAGGAGCAAATCATAAGTTTTCCAGATAATCATTAAATGCATTGAAATGATTTAGAGACATGAATCCTTTGGGAAAGATTACTCCTTTTTGGGACAGTTTTGCTCATAGTCCTACCAAGCCAACTAGGTCAGTGCGATGACAGTAACCAATGTTGCTGCTAAGATTTTTAGAATCTCCTTATGCTGTCTCATCAAGGCATTTTAGAGGTAAATCACTGACGTACAGGTAACACGTAAGTATTTCTTCTACAGTCACACTACAAATTTCCCTGGTTTGATTTCTTGTAAGCATGAGTCTTGTGTTTGCTGAGCCATACTCTGCATTCTCCTTCTTTTCTGAATATGCATGACAATTCATCTGGGTCTTCTTCTGTTTCCTTTAGATACACATTCTTCCTTTCCTTACTCTTTTTGTTGCCTTTTTTATGCCTTTTTGCCTCTTTTTTCTTTTCTGTATTTATCATTCTTTCTCCTTCATCCAGTCAAATCCTGTGACATTTGTACAACAGTTCACACTAAATTATATATAATATTGTCAAACTTCACTTGAAATTCCACACTGAATACTTCTGAGATGTGCTCTGCTCATACTAGCTCAGTGTTATTGATCAGCGACAGCAAAGAACCGTAGAACAAATGGAGATGATGAAATGACAAAAGTCATGCAGAATCCCAGCAGAAAGATTCCTACAGACACAAGACATTCAACACCAGTGAACACGGGTCACTACAGTGTATATTTTTCTAGTCAACTTTATTAGGAAGAGTCACATAATTACCTGCCTGATTGAAAAGAAGTCTTAGCAAACAAGTTACATGGTTGTTTGGGTTATAGCACCACAGTCATTTGTAGGCAGAGAAAGGGGTTTTCAGTATGTGTCAGAATATTCCATTACATTCCACTTCAAAAAATATAGTGATTCTTTAGGGATAAGCATATATTATTAGTTTGTAAATTTCTGGAAGTGTCTTCCTTCACAAATTACCTTTTCTGTTAACTTTATAGGTATTATATAAAACAATTTCAAATGAACAATATGCATTGAGTTCCTACTGAAAAGTGCATAGTATTTTTGCATGAAAAATTAGATTCCCGTACTGAGATTCTTCTGCTTCAGCTCACGTATGAATGTATTGAATTTATAACTGTTTTTTTCTGTCAAACTTTTTCCCAATAACATGTATTAAAATGATTATATAAAAATAAATTGCATTACATAGTATTGTAATGTTTTCAAAGATGGCATTACATTAGTCTAACACAGGTCAATTTTCTCTGCTCCTCTAATAGCATAGATAATACCTTGCTTTGTGGGTGTTTTTGTTCTTGTTATTTCTGATTTTCTCTTTTTCCTGGAAGAAATGTGCAACATTTCCCGGCACACATAAATAAGGTCTGTTTTTAGACTGTACTGCGGGCACCATGTCTAGGTTTACTTCAGCCGCTAAATCTAATAAACATCTACTGAGATAGTAATTTTTAAGTTCAAGTTCAATATCAAACATGTCAGCAGTGCACTTAGCAAGAAGCAGGGCAGCAGTTTGAAGAAAATGCAGATCCAGTCACCAGTAATTTTTATCAAATTATAAACCCTTGTTAGAGTGCTGGGATTTCATCAGCTAACATTACTAAAATAAAAGCAATCCTTCTGCAGGAGGTGATTGCTTTTCTTAGGCATAGGTAGATTAAACATCAATTCATTTACATACTTTTGACACACGCTCTGCCACTCACATCTTCATTATCTGCATTTGTGAAATGAATGTTACATTTTGCATGATATTATCAGGAAGTTTCATGCTGATCAGAAATGGACTGGCATTAGTATTTATTTTCTTATATCTACGGATGTCATTTTGCATTCAAGCTTTTTTATTCTCTTTGTTAAAAAAATAGCTGATGACTTAAAAAAATTATTAATCATATTTAAAGATGTGTAATATTGTGGCAAATTATACATATGTATTTTAGAGGAATTAGTTCTACAGTATAATACTGAAGGTCTGTGTATATTTAGCAGATAGATTAAAGATACCAAATACTTTCTCAAACAACAGATGTTGTTTCTGGGCTATGATTACAAAGAGACAGAGAGGATGTCATATTTCAGGAAGTTAAATCCAAAATTTAAGGCATTAAAATTTTTGTGTGTTGATGAATTCTGAAGTGACCTTGTTCCACTACACATCCATCAAATTCTGAAAGAGGTAAATGGTTTTATGTCTAAATCCAAAGCAACTCCTCAAGTAGTTTTCCACCCAGCTTGGACTAGATTCAGAGATTGTTTTCAGCAACCGCATTATGATCTGAATCTTCCAACTGGAGAATCTTTCAGATGAGGAGAGGCTGAAAGAATTGGAACTCATCTTGGAGAAGAGAAGGCTCAGGGTAATCTCAGAGTGTATTAATACCTGATGGGAGGGAATGAGTGATCCAGACTCTTCTCAGCAATGCCCATTGACAGGACAAGAGTGAGTGGGCAAAAAATAAAACACAGGAATTTCCATCAAAACACAAGAAATAACTTTTTACTTTGAAGATAGTCAAACACTGTAACAGGTTTCCGAGAGAGGTTGTAGACTCTCCAGCCTTGGAGATTTTCAAAACCTAATACATCATTTTCACAGGCTTCTAATTCAGAAGAATACTTGGGCTGCATGATTTCAAGATGTTCCTTGGCACCTCAGTTATTCTGTGATTCCATTACACAGACACACACACACAGGTATGTACACCAGGAGATAGTATTTCCAGTATCTAACTAGAATGTGGAAGGTCTGTGTGCAGATACTCATATCTGACTTCCCTGAAGTTCTGGATTTGCGTGACCCAGTTCTGATACTTGCTACTGCAGTATATATTAAAGTTGTGGTTATAGCATACTCCAGATTGGACCTTCCAACTTCTTTATTTATTTATCCTTCCCACTGAAGTTCTTCTGTGTTTTTGCAGGGCTATAATCTGCATATGTAAAACAAAGGAAAAATAAAGATTATCAGTTACCTACTCATTTTAGTTGCAATCCCAAAGGAGAAAAATACTTAATAGACTTACGAAGATAATCTTAAATCCTGTTTATCTTCTCAGAATTGTCTGTTAAATTGATTAATTTTTCACTGGTAACATCAATATATAATAATGCACCAAGCATCTGCAATATTCCATAAACAATGGTAAATGTGTTATCTACAGTGGCTGTATCTACATCACCACTACTTTTATACTTTCATGTTCATCTTGCAGAAGATTCAAGATATGGCTCAGTACTGAGGCTTTGAATTGCCCATGAAAGGTACTTGCTTTCACTAGTCCAGCACATTAATTCAATATGACTGAGCTATTGGGAATCAATTACTTAATAAAGAAAGGTTTGAGACATCTTGTCCTGTAATTGTGACAGTTCAGCTTAGTCTCTTTTCTTCCAGTCTTGAAAGGGATAGAGACTGTGACAGAGGTTATAATTTCCTTAGGTAATATGACCTATATTTCTGCTTAAATCCTCTTAATTTGTTGTCATTTGCTCCACATACCTGACTAAACTAAGCAATCTTTTCACAGAAACAGGATTTGGGTATGCCTATGCTTTCCTCTAAATGGACTGTATTTGGGGAAAAAGAAATCACTAAAATACGTATGACAGAAGCTCAGAATGACTGAAGTGGGAAAGGATCCCTAGAGATAATCTAATTCCAACATCCCATGATCAAGAGGGATAAAGCTAGTGCAGGTTGCCCAAGACCTAGTGCAGTTCGTTTTGTGATGAGACCCTTGTGGATATAAGAAGGAAAGGCACACTCCAGGCAGGGATCTGGCTCAATGATGGAATGGCTCTTTTATTAAGATGGCTCCAGCTTACATAAGGGTGGCATGGAACTTAGTGAAAAAGGGGGTGGGGTTTTGGGAGGAGCATGCAAATCCTCTCACACAAAAGGAAAAAACAGAGAAGGACTACAACAACAAGGGATAAACGAGGGTGGAGATAAAACCTCTGCTGTGGCAGAAGCTGTCCATTTGGATCAGGGTTAACATGAGGGAATTCACAAAGTGTGAAACCTGTAACAACCCAATATACGGCAATAAACTTTCTCTTGTGCAAGATAGCTCGTTCTTGCAGCTTTCTTTCTTAATCCCTCGGTTTTGTCAAGTCTCTCCGTGGTCTCTCCTCCACTCAGTGCAGTCCTGTACTCCCCCAGTTTTGAATATCTCCAAGGACTCCACAACTTCTCCACATTGTTCCAGTGCTTGATTATGCTAAAAATGCTGTTTTTCTGATCAAATGGATCTCAAAGAACAGTTATTTTTTATGTATTTGTACTTGCAATTCTATTTCCGGTTACAAAAATATGCAGCACTATCTTCCCTACAACTTGAGTTTGAAATAAAATTTTATCACAGTCCAATAATACTGTTCTCAAAACGACCTAAACTAAATGGCGGACCAAGTTTTTTAATACTCGGAGTCCTGAAAAAAATTCAGTTTCTTACCAAGTGAATTATATTTTCTCCTGCAAATCAAGTTTAATAAAATGATTATGAAGTTCTGAGGTGTCTTTTATGCTGCCTCAAAGCTTGCAGGTAACTTTCACATGTGTCCTCCTTCTGATATGAACTTAATGTAGATCTATGTAACTTCTGATGAATTCATATAAATTTTTTTTTTTTTATTTTGTTTATTCTCAGGTGTTCCTGAGGCTGAGCTGTGAGTAAACTGAACTGATTACAGTTTCAGTAATCTGTCTTGGTGTATCCCTGTCAGCTTGATAAGTCAAAGTCATTTCAGTCCTTTGCCTCTCCTTTAGTTTAGGTTACAAGTCTGTTATTTTAAAGTCGTGGGGGTTTTTGGTTTGTTTTTGTTTTTGCTTTCTAAATAAAGAAAGATAAAGAAAAAAAAAAAGAAAGCAATATTTTTCAGCTTGTGAAAGACAGATTTTTCACAGGGATTTGGCTTTTAACTTTCTACATGCTT
Source organism: Xenops minutus (assembly GCA_035221455.1). Classification (NCBI taxonomy): domain Eukaryota; kingdom Metazoa; phylum Chordata; class Aves; order Passeriformes; family Furnariidae; genus Xenops; species Xenops minutus. The sequence continues at coordinate 77,574,643 of JAWWEE010000105.1, read as the reverse complement.
TCTTGAAACCAATTTTTCTATGACTGTGTCCGAATTGACTCTCTGCTAGTTCCTACAGTAGATTTCTATTTGTTGGTTTGCTAAGGATCAGAATTTAGACTTTTTTAAAACCTCAAGGATAAGAATTATCTTCCCTAGTTGTAGCAGTCTACATCAAGAGTAAGCAAACTTTATCCTGGACGTACTCCATTAATAATAACGTTGTAATTAACAATATTAAAACTATAACATTTTTGACATAACATCAGCATAAGACTGAGCAAGGTTATTCTTTAGATTTCTTCATCATATTTCTGTTTCAGGAAGTTACAATGGGTTAATGCAGATATTACATGAAAGTCCCAGCAAAAATATTTTTTAAGAATTTAAATCAGATCTACATGTTCCTGTTGCACAGAAGAGAACTGCAGCTCTTCTGAATTTGGTTGGTGATAGAGGAAATTTTTCAAACTTTTTCTTCAGAGTATCATTTTTTTGCCTTTTTGTTCCATTCAGGCATAGAAGGAGATGGAATTTCAGTTTAGTCTTAATGGCTGAGACAATATGTTCTTTGTTGTATCCTGAAATTTATGTTGGGAAACTAAAAATATAATGGTGCCAATTTGTCAAAACAGGAATTTGAAATTCATTCAAGGGACCATACAAGAATGACATTTTTATTACACAATATTTACTTAACTATGCAATGTTTTCTTTCTGTTGTGTACTACTAGAAACAGGATATAAAATAGGGGAAATAATTTATTTTAACAAATGTCTTTTATTTCATCAGACTTGGCAAGTAAGAAACTGCATAGAAGTTCCATCCATTATGGAGGATGAGAATAAGCATAAAAACAAATCTAAGTTCTAGAGTTTAAATTAAATGGATTATTAGTAGAAAGGTGAAGACCACCTAGCAAAGAAATAGGAAAATACCTTTGTATGGCTTCATGAACTAATTTGGAAGTAAATAGATAGTAGTCTGCCAGGATTTATTTCTGGAAAGGGAAACAGCAAGTAGATTTTGGTGGGTTTGTAAGAGTAAAAATATTTTCTTATCTTTCTTGGTCCAGAAATTTTCTTCACACAACCCCTGTGAGACATAGATGTAAATATGAACATAGATCGAAACCATCTGCAGAAAGAAAATATCTTAGTGTTTTCAATAGATTTAAAGGGACTTTTATGTTTATAGTAAAATGTTTGCCTATGTGCTGGACTGTACTAGGTAAGGAAAGAAATCCTTATAAAATACATGATAAAATGTAAAAGAGCTTTATCAATTGAATAATATATTGCATGAAACTGTTCCAGCACTGCATTCTGGATACCTGTTGAAGACTGTAATAAGAAGGAACTAAACTGACAAATTTTCCTAGCCAACTGTACCTCCAACTATGTACTTATTCATTCCCCAGATGAAATTTGGCTTTGATGAAAATCAGAGCATTGAAGAGCAGAATTAATATTTTGATGGTGTGTTTGTTTTTTTTGGTTTATTTGGGTTCTGTTTGAGTTGTTTTTACATTTAGTTTGTTTTCATTAAATTAGCTTACATACAAGGGCACCCATTAGTAGTCTTAGGCACCCATTAGTAGTCTTAGATACCCTGAGAGATTCTGCAATAGAAGTCAAAAAGGGGATAACAAAAATCAAAATAGATAGCACAACTGCTGTGGAATAGACCAACAAATATTTATAAACATAAATGTCCCTAAACAGTCATGTCTTTACTAAGTACCACAGCCAACAGATTCACTGTGAAGTCAGTATGTTTTGAATGTCAGCAGACCTATACAGTTTCAGATCAAATAGGCTACCCATTTTCAAAGCTGAGGGTTTCACTTTGAAAGTACTTTAGATAGTACAACTCTTTTGTATTTACACCACACTTTTAACTACAGTCCTTTAAATAATATAATTAGGCAATGATGCGAGGAAGGCTGTCCTATGTAATTGGAAACTTGACAGGTAAAAACCATGTTCTAATAATGGTTGTATTTATAAAGAATTAATTTTACTCGGGTTTAGATATTTAGGGATAAATTTCTGTCTAATATAATCATATTTATATAGAAATAAACAAGGAACTCCAGAGGCATTGAACCATTGTAATACTGGAGGATGGGTTTAATTTATAAACTCAAGCTTCTAGGAGAAATTTCTCTACTAGATGTTCTTTGCAGTCAATGGAAAGGGAGCTACTCACCTCCAGAGGATGGCTAATTTTTAAGAAACTAAAAATTTCCCTTATTTGCTGCCCTTTTATTCCATAGAATGTGAAGCAGCTGGGTTCTCCATTACTGAACGCTTTCCCAATGTAAGCAAAAACAATTATATAGCTTACAGGTAATAGAAACATGGATGACTTAATGGATCAAAGAGAATCATCAAAGATGGCTCTTGGTAAATTTCAAAATAGTTTCTCTCTCTATTGAAGGAAATTGACATTTGAGTGCAAAATCATTTTTATAAAATATTTCCTGATGTTATTTGCTAAAATCCAGTTATTATACTGCCTTCTCAGCAGTCCATACATTGCTTAATTTGTAAGGAAATTCTTTAGGAAGCAAAATGCAGGAAAAGGAAGAGACCTATCTGTTTCATAATGTTTTCATTCTTTTAAGAGAACATCAAATGAATAATTTTTGATCTGTACACTTTTACAATAGGTATCTGCACAGAGTAAGGGTGGAAGGGGGGGAAGAAAAACAGGCACAAGAGACTTCTAGAAAAAAAAAAAAAAGAAAGAAAAAAGAAAGAAACATTGTTATCCATAAATTTTCAGTCTCTCAGCCTTTGGATGAAATCCTGTCCCATATAGAACTAAATTAGGGGCTTAGCTTTGATATCTCTGAGGCTAGAAGGTTCACTGCATTTTGTGTGATATAAGGCTACAGGAATAAGTCCTGAAAAGAAACCTGAAACATCCCAGACTTCTCATTTTGACTAAAAGTCTGTGATTTCAAACAGTGCAGTGCATGTTTGCTTCCTGTAAGACCTATGGGGAAAGTAGGATAGAAAACAAGCCTAAACTTCAGACTTCTCCATCAAGAATGGAAAAATTTAATTCGTATCAAGGAATTTATATCAATCTCACCCTTCCTTGAATTAATGTAAGAAAAATTAATGTAAACATTGAATTAAGGAAAAGGCATTTTTAAAAAACTTCAATATATTGAACCTTGTGAATTAAATATAATAATTCATTAAAAAGATAAGATAGGTCAGGAAAAATAATTAACCAGAGAAGATAACTCAATGCTTAGTATTCTTCCGTCACAAAATGAGGGGGTTTTTTTAATAAAAATGTTTACTTGAATATGGTTTTCAAACACCAATGAGTTTTAAATAACACATGAATGAGAATATAATATACTGAGAATAATATCACAGATGGAATGATATATTGAATGATATATTTTATGTAAATATATTATTTTTAAAAAATTACACTGCAATTCAACATAACAGAATCTCAGATAAGTAGTTGTCTCTGTCCTTGTGATATGCCATATTAAATCATTAAAGTAAAATGATCTGAATCTTTGGTGTGTAAAGAAGTAGAAATATAAGTTGAATATTCGTGCTTATTCTCATTGCTAATTATTCATTAGATATGTCTTGCTAGTCATCAACCTCATCCTGCAAATCTTGTGAATGCATTGCTCTCTATGAAGCTGTCGAAGCTGTTAAAGAGCCATTGTGTTGAAAAGGGACAGAATTAGGCTCCTCAGTTCTTGGCTGTTGTTGGTGTGCAGCTGAACCACTTATTTAATCTCTTATGAAAACCTAGGTTGGTCTTGGACTGCACAGCTACCATCATGTGCCTATTTAATTGGTAGCTTGTGACATGCAAAGAGAAAATACCCTTACACAAAGTAGATTATAAAAGAGGGTAAAGAAACTGTAACCTCTTTGCAACTCCACATCAGTGATAAAGAAACTCAAGGCATTATGTTATAAATTGACACAGGTCAGCAGAAAATAGTTTCTCTACATACCTGTGATTAGGCTAGAAGAAGGATACATCTCAAAAGACAGCTCTAGAAATTAGTGAAATGTACTGCCCTCATAATCACGATCTTTTCCCCTGAAATCTTTTGTATGAAATTTTTTATCAAAGACTAGTCCCAAAATTTATATTGATGATAATGTATTTTAAATATTAAGTATATGTGTTCCTTATAAGTAACTGAATCTCATCCAGAGTGTTTGCATTAAGGTGAACTTGATCACTCTTCAGATGTCTAAAACAAGATCTACCTTAAAAACTTAAGTGTAACCAACCAAGATAAGGCTCATATTATATACTAAGTATATATATATATAAAACTATTGGTGCAGTTATTGTTATATAAATATTAAGATTATTATTAAAATTATGAATATGTAAAGAATGTATCAATTTATAACTTACTCTGAATAGTCCTGTACAATAATTCTGTAAACTTGAGTTACAACAGTTCATGATTTAAGCACAAAAGCAGGAATTAGAAAAAAATCTTAGTTCAGCTAAGAAATTTTGTACATACTTTTTTAAAATGAGACCCTCATGTCATAGATTTCAGGGTTTGGTCAATGATTGGCTTTGAAAGTCAATTCCTTGGCTTGTATTGGCAGATATTGTCTGCTAACAAATGCACAAGTAGTTGCAACTGTTACTTTATCAACCATAAACAGCCTTATCCTTTTTTTTTTTTTTTTTTTTTTTTATCCTGTTGCACTTTTGTTATAAAAATCAGTATTCAACACAGGGCAGGTTGGGTTTCAGTCAGAGAGTGAAACACCTTGGCTTGCATATCTAGAGATGGGCATGTAGGATTTAGATGCTTAAACAGAGGCATGCAATGACATTTGAAACATCCTTATGTAACCCACCTGGCTTCTGGTTCTTGTTCCAGAAGGTGTGGATCTCCTTCAGTTATTGTGGTATAACTGCTAGACCTCTTTAGTTGCAAAAAAAGTATATATGTTGATGCACAAGATCACTAGAATGGTACCAGACAGGTAAGTTTTAGCAACTGACCACCATTCTGGTGGCCTATACCTAAAAAAACCTAGCTGATAACCAGCAGAGTAATTCAGCTCAGCTGAATGTAAACATCTAAGATGTGATTCAGTGCCTTATCCATAAACTTTTACTGTCTTTTGAGACAATCCTGCAGAAGAGAGATGCCTTTCAAGAGGGACAGCTAGAGGTGAGCCACAGTACTCTAAGACATCTAAAACTACCCAACTGTTTTTAGGTAACTGAATTTCCTATTATATGATTATTTATGAAGACTATCAAAATCCTGGAGCAATAACTGCCATAATATCAACTAATATTGTGATGATGTCACATTAGAGTCTTCCTGCATTTTGCTTCACTACACTACAAAGAACAAAATAAATCATATTTTCTCTACTAAAACAACATTAGCCTTTATACTCTTAGCTTTTGTAGCAAAAATATATCAGACCTAATGAACAGATGTTTAATTTACAGTCCAAGACACAAAAGAAACATGAACTAATATGGTCCTACTTCTTCTCCTAAAAGCACCGAATAAGTGTATTAATGGTCTGACTGCAACACATATTGCTTAATATTGTTCTGCAACTTTTATTGATTCTTGAAAGATGCATACTATTAAAGTACCATTCCTGTACTTCAAAGATTAAGTTTAACCTGCACTGGTATTTTAGTTTGAATATTTAAATGTAACACGTTTGACATCTGCATTTTATTTGATTCTAGTTAGCTTCATTACAAAGCAACCAAATCTTTAAAAGCTTGCTTACTGGAGCAGTTTAGTTGCAATTTTAATAGGACTGTGCAAACGGATAGCCTTTCCTGTAAGCAGCATGCCTCTAGAATTTAGTCCATCTCAGACACAGTAAAACAAGCATCATGATCAGCTAAAGTGTGATTATACCAAAGAAGAAGAAAGAGTATGCATAATATATGGGTAAGTACAGCTCTGTGTTTCAGCCAACGTAAATCAGGAAAGCCCATTTAAGTTAGTGGAACCTTACCAATCTACATTAACTAAAACTGTGGCCCTGCATTTTCTTCTCAACAGTCCTGAATATCAATATTGCTTTCAGTTTCTTATGAAATTCTATATTATAATAAAGTACTTAGGTATGTTTAGCCAATCAATTTGCTGCCTAAATGGAATAGTCTTAATGCTGTAATTGCACAATTAGAGTTATTTGGTCTGTGTAGAACTAGCCATTCTTAGATTAGCAGATTGATAAGGATACAAAGAGAAGGCCAAAGCATTTTTTTAAACTGAAACTTTATTTTATTATCATGTAATTGGGTTAGGTTTTATTTTATTATTCCATATTTCAGTGGGCATGATAAATATGAGGTGCCCTGAGGGTGATGCTCATGCTATGATTTGCTGTGTCCAGGGTTTATCTGGGATAATGTTACTGTCCCAAGATTTGGTTTTGAAGCACAGTATTTGGAATAGCATGAATACTTTGTTTACCATAGAATAAAATATATTATGCTTTACTGATACAATTTTAACACTTATACTTTTCTGTAACACAAATTCTGATTCACTGAAACTGCTAAACTTCAGGAGAAAATGCTGGCAAATTCGAAGCACTACTGATAAAGGTCTTGCTTTCCTTTCTGTTGCTTCACTGGTATTAACAGAACTTGATCCTAAACATGACAAAGCATGAGAAAGGAATATTTAGAAAATATATAAAATATTCAGAAATTATTTTTTATTTCTGTCAGTTCTCTTTTGTGTAGTAGGACTATACCACAAAATACAAATCATCTATTATACATTAATGAAGAATGAGATTCACCTTCCTACTATATTAATCCCTGCTGCCTTTTTAGTGGTGTATGTGAGTATAAGAGGTTTATATCTACAGTAGAATATTACACAATTCCTGGGTAATAGCATGCAATTATTCCTACCATTAAATTGTTCGAACAGTAAAAGACGTGTCTTTGGCCTGGGCCAACTGGTACTCTGCAACAAAACTCCTGGACATTGTTTGGATTTAGTACTAACCATGAATATTTCTGAATAAACTGTTCGGATTTGGCCACTTTCTTTTAAGTGTAGGAGGTTAATGTAACAGAACCTATGCTGCTTTGTACTGGTTGGCACAAAACCTCTGAAAGTGGTCCCAGAGACTGTTTAATTTATTAGTCTAGATATAGTGAATATGTCTTCCCTAAATTGTTCATACCTTTTTTCTATTTTGAAGTGTATTTTTTTGTTATAACAAAGGTCTACCTGTGTCAGTAGGTTATTTCTGACAGTGTTAGCAGTCAATGCTTAAGGAGAGAGGGCAAGAGGTTATTTCCTAGGTATATGTTCTCATCTCTTTGGAACTTGAACTATGACTTCTGAAGCAAGAGATTGCATCCACACATTTTGTATTTCATGAATCTGTGCAGATCCTTCTTGAACTCATGCTGCAGTGTCCTGTTTTCACGCATTCTGCAGTGTGTCTGTGCTATTTGTCTAATTTGTTCCAATGGTCTGCTACAATTTCATTGTGTTCAACTTTGTTTTTTATGCTAAACATTGGTTGCTTTACCCTTCTTCACCTTTATGGTGGGTTGACCCTGCCTGGATGCCTGGTGTCCACGAAAGCTGATTTATCTTAGCCCTCTGCAGCTGGACAGATGGTGACAGACATAACAAAAGGGTTGAGATAAGGACAGGGAGAGATCACTCACCAGTTACCATCATGGACAAAACGGATTTGACTTGGGGAAATTAATGTAATATATTACCAATCAAATCAGATTATAATAATAGGAAATAAACCTAAAATATTAAAGACCTTCCTCCTTCCTGGGCTCAGTTTTACTCCTGAATTCTCTCCCTCCACTTCATCATTGCAGGGAATGTGGATTATGATCAGTTCATCACAAATTCTCTGCTACTCCCTCCTCCTCACACTCTCCCTACACCACCGTGCAGTCCATCCCGTGGGTGACAGTGCTCCACCAACTTCTCCAATGTGTTTTCTTCCAACAGGCTTCAATTCTTCATGAACTGCTTCAGTGTGAGTCCCTCCCATGGGGCGCAGTCCTTCAGGAACAGGCTGCTCCAGCATTGGTCTCCCACACGGTCATAAGTCCTGTCAGGAAACCTGCTGCAATATTGACTCCTCTCTCCATGGGTCTACAGGTCCTGCTCCAGCATGGGCTTCGCATGGGGTCACAGTCTCCTTCAGGCATCCACCTGCTCCAACATGTGGCCCTCCATTGACTGCAAGCTTACTGATTCTGCTCCACTGTGGACCTCCAAGGGCTGCAGGGGGACAGCCTGTCTCACCATGACAATAAGATCATAGTAAGGCCTACATGGTGGGGGAATGCAGCACCACATATTGTATTCACCATGGACTGCAGGCGAATATCAGCTCTAGCACCTGGAACACCTCCAGCCCCTCCTTCTGCACTGACTTTGGTGTCTGCTGAGCTGTTTCTCTCACATTCTTACTCTTGTCTCCAGTTGCAGGTGTGCAGGTTTTTTTCTCCTTTTCTTAAATTGAGCTATCCCAGAGGTGCTACTACCACCACTGATGTGCTCAGCCTTGACCAATGGTGGATCCCTCTTAGAGATGGTTAAAATTGTCAGACACAAATGAAGCTTCTGGCAACCTCTCACCTCTGCAGGCGCTCCAGTAACAAAACCTCATCATGCAAATTCAATACAACTTGCTATACTGAATCCATTGTATTATACATCCCTTTTGCATTCCACTTTACATAATTTCTTTTCAAAGCTGGAAAATCCCAATCTGTTAAATGCCTTCTCACATTAAAGAGTACCTGTAAGCCTGTTTATTCTTTTTTTCATTTTTTTTTCTTTCAGTTCCATATCTGTGGGTATGCATACAGGCACATACTCATGACAAAATACCAGCACAAGCAGTTCAGCTACATATGCAGAAATGTTTCATCCATAGTAGAAAAACAGATCACCAGCTGCAGCAAAAATTAATGTTTTAATTTGTATACCATCTTTTAATCTCCTTAGAAGAGAAAACAATGTGGGAAAATAGATTCAATATCTTTAGGTGATCAAAGAATTAAAGAAACTGCTATAACACTAGAAACTTTAATACACAGTGTTTTAAGCATAAGAAAGCCAGTGCTTTGATTTTCTTTGATAAGGCTAATTCTAGCATTAGAATTAAGAAAGTGCTCCACACCATGAAAGTAAGTCTAATCAAGCTTAGGACAAGCAGAAAACCAACACTATGTGCCTTTATATTAGGTAATCTCTGCTTATTAATGAGGGTTTATGCCAAATTTCAGCTACACATGATGAGTAATTTCTACTAGGAGTTCTAAACAACAGTGAGCCTAACTTCATATGTTTTTAGTCTCATTCTCTCTCTTTCCTTTAAGGATGGACTCAGCTACACAAGCTAAATTTTGGCTCTTTCTTTTGTTATGATTTAACCTTGGACACTTGCTGTTTATTTTCAGGCACATAAAGGATGCTGTGCCATATTATTGGCTCCTACACTGGCCCAGAAAGAAGTGTTAGTGTAGAAATAATCTACTTCCCAATTTGATAAAGTGATTTAATGCAATTATCAGGTTTAATAACTTCAGGGAAGCTAATTGCGTTTCACGCATATAAAGCATGTAGATTTTCTTCATTAAAAGAGAGGTGTTTTTATAGAATGAGGCTTTGCAGAGAGTCCAGTTTGCAGTTAAATACAGAAATGGTGTAATTATTCTGTTTAGGGTAATACTTCATGACTATAAAGGTTCTAGTGTAGAAGTTATTCTATAAATATTAAGATAATGTATGCTCAATTCTCTCTCAATAATGTTGCTTTAGAGCACTACAATTTCCTGATAAAGATGAAGCTATTTCTTTTGTTCAGGTCAGTTTGTGATTCTATCACAGCTTCTTGAAAAACCTGGGAATTTAGCAAACCCTAACATTCAAGAGTACAAATAACAGACAAATACTGTAAACAAAAATATTGGAAAATCATTTATTGTACAGAATAAAATGAGGCTAGCTTTTTAAAAAATCTTTTGGTCTTTACCTCTCAAAAAAATAAAGAAAATATAAAGCATAAATGTGGGGGGTAAAAACATCCATCAGAGACAGGGGCATTTATTTAATGCCCACTACTTCCACTAAAAGTATGATTTATTTGATCCTAAGAAAAACTGAGCAGAAGTTTGGTTTTGTTTTGGTTTTCCCCACAAATGGGGTTTTCCTTCACTCTAAACAACTTAGTATATACATCAACTCTATTATGATCTCTTTATCTTGTGGTAAATAATCTGATGCATCAAATTCATGATAGGGCACGTGTAGGACATAGTTGCAGTAAGGGGGTAAAGCTGACTGCTCTTTGTAATTCTGACAGCATAGGAAATTGTAGAATGATGGACCCAGGAGAAAGAATATGTGACTGAGCACCGAGGTTGTAAATTTATGAATCTCTAACACTGCTTCTGACCAGTTACAAAAAGTAATTATTTTTTGTTGTTTTTCTGTCTGCTATAGCTAACTGAGCAGGCAAACAAGCCCAGGATTTTCATATAACATGATAGGTTCAAGCAACTTGAAAGTGTGAATCATAAATACTAAACAAAGGAATAAAGTTCTCCAAAATGTGTTTTCAATTCTGCCAACATCAGCTGGCTGAGTTTTAGCTAACATTGACATACATTAGGAAAGAGAACTAATAATAAAAATTGTGAGACATCTAGCTCCAAACAACAGGTTTACTTGCAGAGAAATGATGTGGGGGAATTATCTGAAAGGAAAACATAAGCATCTTCCTGGTCTTCTGCTTGCCTTAAAAAGTGTTGGCGATAAAGCAGGCCACACTCACATTTAGTGAAGATAGTCATATAGTTGGAATTCCAATGGAATTCCAAAGACTATTAGAAACCATCAGAACTGAACTCAATTATACTGAATGAATAGAACTCAGACTTCTTCTCTCAAGGGAGTATTTTCCCTAAAGTTTTTCCCTATATTTTGTAGTAGTAAATTTGAAATCATTGTTCATATTTCAACATGTTTACTCTGTGTCTCCTGGGTACACTATTGCATGGAAAACATTTGCTGTATCAGATTTTTCAAAGGTCAGTAACTCCCAATGTATTCTGCCCTTGGGACTTCTGTGTATAGATTCTGATGCTGAAAATTTTCATTGTATTGTCTTGCTTGCTTAAAGTGCTGTAAGAGGTCTATTAGTTTATTTCTTTATCTTCAGAATGCCATATATTCTGAGAAGAAATAATCATGGTTAATAAAGGATTGTATTTAGATTTTTTATTTCAAACCCAATTAATAGAGTTCTCTTTCCTGCTGGTACTGTCAAGACCATTATATTTCCATATTAGTTCTAGGAATATTTCAATTATAGAGGTCACTTACTAATTAATATGAGTTCATGTTCAGTTGTAAACAAAATACGTTTTTTGTTTTAAAAAGAAATAACTAAAATACTATTATTAAGGATCTCCACAGTTTCTAACACTGATATGGTTAATCCTTAATCCCCTGGGGAGTTAATTAATACAAATATGCATATTGACTAAACTAGAGTGCTGTGCTCATAGCACTCGACCCAGAGCCTGGCTATATCTGCCATGCGCAAGTTGTTAATACTCAGGTGACACTACCCGGTTTCCAAAATGACACAAAAATTTTCACTCCACCTATCCAACAGAGACATACTAGACTATAACCTTGTTGTCCCATTTACCACTCAAATTTTATAATTGAGTCTGTATGTCATTCTTCATATCTCTGTTCACTTCCTTATACTACAGGTCTTCCCACATAATTTGCTTTCTTTCCCTTAAAAGCCAGTCTTCTAACTGTTCCCAGATTTTTCTCCTTGAGCTTAATCTGAGTGAAAAATAATATGGAGAGTCCATAAAATACAACTAGAGCTCCATGTTTCTCAGGGAAAAGCAGCAATTCAGTTGGAAAGGACATTTTTGAAGCAACAAATCTCCTCTAGAGATAGAATCAGAATCAGACTACTATATGTTTGATTGACTGAAAATTAAGACTCCTCTCTGCACACATCAGATATGAAAGCCAGTCAAGTGCCTCAAAAACTTCTTTGTGGGCTTTTTAGAAAAGTACATCTATTCTCTGAATACAAAATAAGCTTTTCTATGAGTGAAACATTCAGTTCCTTGAGTGCTGATGACAATCAAATAATTGACTGGTATATGGATAATAAAAATCAACTCTAATTTTAAGTAAATATTTGTAAAATTTTGTGTAGTAATAAGGTAAATAATTAGTAAGTACAAAGCAGAAAGAATTTTGCTTGTGTCAATCAGAAAATCTAAAATACCCGTATTGTTTCTTATAAGATTTTAACCATACCTCATAATTAGAATAACCTTTATAATATATGTCAAGATAAGTCATATGCTGTGATTCCTATGGAAAAATAAGATGGAACACAGATTGAGATTCTTGAACCAGTTTGGGCTTTGAGTAGTTCAAGTCATGCTATCAGTGCTTTTTTAACTTAATTTATTCACATGTAACTATCTAAAGGCAGTGCAACGTGGGATGTTGTTCAACACTAGCCACATATTAAATGGAAAAGAAGATAGAGAATATTTTCATTGAAAGAATTGCCATTATAGTCATAGAGAATCAAGTTATTTTCTTTGAATTTAATTTTGACTAATTGAATAAGAGAATGAAAAAAATAGTGTGTGGAGAGGAGGGATCTTAAAACCCAGTATGCAGCACTAGCAAAACCAAGCTAAATAATTTTGTTCAAGAAAAACATCTTTCAAATTCAATTGTACCATTAAAAGATAAACAAGGAAAAAACCAGCAAGAGACTGAAACTATGTCTGCCTAATAAGGCTGTGCAGGACATAGAGAAGACCTGTAGTGAAACCCCATAGAGATATAGTGCTGAGGATCCAATGTGCATTCTGTACCTGTTTCAGAGTGGGGAGAGGGCAGGGGCAGAATGGAGTGCTTAGAATTAGCTCTAGTCTGAATGCCCATTAATGACTGTAGGATTCTGCATGTGCTCCTGGCATGTGTCCTTTGATTTAGTTTCATCAGAAAGGCAGCCAGCTCATGCACTCCAGCACCTCTCTACAATGACAGCACAAGTATAGGAAAAAATAAGAACAACTGGGAGATTTGTTTCTCAGATTAACTCCTAAAACCAACTAAGGTATTGATATAAACAACCATGAAATAAAGAGAGGGCAGCTCCTCCATGAAGAGAATACTGGCAGAGCTCAGACTTGGTTCATTTTATCTTTAAGGTGTCCAGAAGTGTCTGATTGCTTGGATCTCTTTGGTGAAATCAGACAAGGACTTTAAGGCTGGGTTCCCACTCCCAGACTTGGAGAAAAAGAAAGCACCAGAACTTCTTATATTCAGTGAATCAGTGAATAAGGGAAAAGCTTATTGAATAAAGAGTGTCCATGTTGCTGCAGGAAATCAGAAGAATATTTTTTTTCTGCAATTGCGGAAGAAACAAGTCATTAAAATTAGTGTTACTCTACATAAAATTTCCTAAGCATAATTAAACAACCAATTCTATTTCTGGAAACGAAATGAAAATGAGCAATACTTAAATTATAGAAGAAAAAATCAAGAAAACTTTAATTCTATCTATTCACAAAAGTAAAATAGAATTTTTAAAAACTAATCTAAATGAATCTTAATTTAGGAATTTTGTGAACTTTGTTTACATGACCACTAAGACGCAATGTTTGAATGGAACTGATGCCACTGGAATTCATATATAGTTTTAGCTTTTAGATATGATCTTGCAAGGTGCTCTGAGCAGAGAAAATGGCTTTAACACTCACTAGCTGGTATATAAACCAACAGTTGGAAGCTCTGGAATTAAAATCCTTATAACTAAATAATCCAGAAATTTGAGATTGATACAGAGATTCTTTCTTGGCCCTACTCCTTGTGTGTCCAATCTGATCCAATCCCTACCGGCAGAAGAATGAGTGTGTACTGAGGTACAAGACCAGACATTATCTGTTTAGTCAATTATATAGCAGATTTCACTTGATCTCAGAACCCAAGGGATTAATCTCATGTCAAACTGTGAGATGCTAGTTGTTCCAGTCTGAGGTAGCCCTCAAATGCTCCTTCTATAGCTGACAGAGATAAAGAGGCACTTTCAAGGTGTGTTGAAGGTCATTAACATGAATTTCCTTCTGGAAGTGCTATTTTACTTCACTTACTGTAAAGGAAGCATAGAGAAACCAGCTTTGGCTTATACATACAGAGCAATTAAAACAAAAAAAACCCTGAGAAGAATACTTCAGACCTACATGAAAGTCTCTTCTTAATGGCTGCTAGGTTGAATTGGTGCACCAACTCCAAGTTGTCTGTAAACTTCATAGAAGTCCATTTTTGGTTACTGGGTCTATCACTGAACGACTTTCGCATCCATTTTCACCTTGAACAGCTCTGTTTTCAGTAGTGAAGTACATATTCTTGGTTCTGTTTCTACCTGCTTTTCTCTTCCTTTTCTCATGTTCTTTCTGTCTTTACTGGAGGGAATTGGAGGGTGTGGAGAAGAAAATCACATTCTAAAATTATGCTTTGTTTCTTTGAGCTATTGTTGTATATGACTAGTTTAATCATGCACAACATTTATCCTTCATTACACTGAACATTGTTAGTACTAGATGCCTCTAAGCACAATAATGGCTAATTTGCATTAATCTTGTTTTGCTCAATTCTTTTATAGTGATACAAACATGTGCCACAAATTGCTCTCCATTTTTTAAACCATAATAAATGTATAAGCTACACTCCCATATTAAATAGCACTTAATTTACAGAACTCTAAAGTAACTAAAAATGTTACAATGTTCTCATTTCTGTGAGAAAAAAGCCATCAAAAATATCTCAAAACAGGTAATAAAAGTGTCTGTATAATGATGCAAATAGGTAGTCAAGTATAAACAAGTTTCCTCAGACCACAAATAAATAACTAATTACACTTCAATTCTGCGTTTTTAAATTTCTTACCTTCCCACTTCTCTATTTTCCTGCAGTAATTGTTTAGCAGGTACAACCCAGCCACTATATTTACTTTTTTAGGGTATGTGGAAAAAGGCTTTTAGCTAAATATGGCTGCCATATGGCTAATACTGAAATTAGTATCCATTCAGTTTTCCATTTAAATTCTCCTATATATTGCTTTATTGTCATTTATTACAATTGTCAAAGTTGTACTATAAGTTCTCATGGTTATTTTTCTTTTTCCCCCCAGAATAGTCTGCATTCCTCCAATTTGTTTCAGAGATGCCAGTGTTGTAGGGCTTGTATGTATTAGCCCAGAAATGACAGAGGCTATGCAGAAAAGCAGAGATCAGCCTCTGTCATTCTGTCTGTGACAATGTAAACCCTCTTTGGATACTCCTAAAAGGGAACTACCCAACACTGAGTTGGTTATTCAGTGGAAGCAAACAGGACACTCTCCATCTCTCAGCTGCCCTAGATTCCCTCTTTTATCCAATGATAATTGTACTCACTTCTTCCTGTATTTTAAATAAGGTACTGAAACAAGACTGTGCTTTAAATAAAATACTGAAACAAGCCAGGAAAAAAAAAAAAAAAGATCAGCACAAAAGACCTTATAGTAAGTATTATGATAATTAGGTCACATGGCTATATCCTGTCATAATCTTACTATTTGTTCCTTACTATTTCAATCCAGCAGACATAAAATTTCATTTAAAGCAGTGGCACATCATCAAAAAAAAAAAAAAAAATCTGAAACTATCCAGGGTATCTTAGACCTTCATGGATATGTTCCTCCTTAGAGCAGATGTGTTTTAGCATAATCTCCAACAAAGAAGCAAGTTACACCTGCATATTTTCTACTCACCATGTAAAATGGGACTGTCATTTAATATTTATGTCTTCCAGCAAACATTTCCAAATAAGACAATGTTCCTACTTGATTGCTGGCCAAAAAACATAAAAAGTACATAGACATGTATTCCCTGGGGAAGGGCTGGTGCTGAAGGTTCCAAGTGAGATCATTTTTCTGCCTACAGCTTCGTTTAAGATGCTGGGATATGGTCTAATTTAGGTTAACCTTATGTTCTACTTTTTAGTAGCTCTGGAAAGCTGTGCACATGGTTAGTAGCATGCTTACACTGTGCAATTACCTCTCTCCAGACGAATGTAATACAGTTTTCAGTGCTGACACTGAAACCTCAGCTTGTGACCTACATGTGATATCTTGTTGTAGAAGCCACTTAGCAAGTCAAAACCTTATCTGGGATGGGTACTCAGACCTTTATATGCATCTCAAACATTGACCATCAACATTTGGATAAATGAGTTTGAATCTTTACATACTCAGTGATATCTGCATAGGAAACCTGCAAACCCCAGCAGAATTGCTGTTTGGGCAATTTCTGAAAGGTGAAGGGCATTATTCTGCACACTGTCCTATCCTTCATGTCCTATATTGATTCTCAAAGAGAATTTTGTCCACGAAAACTGTCAGAATTCCAAACTGGAACAGCTTTCAAAGGAGATTAGCCTTCTCCATGCCATAGCAATTTTCCCTCCTGAGGAAAGCCATATTATTTCAGTCTAAAGAAGGTGTCTATTACTTTAGAATTTAAGAACCCACATGTTTCTTCTCAGAGAGAGAAGCAATTACTTTAACTGCTGTGCTCAGCATGAAAATGTTTGGGGAAAAAATGCCTCTCTTAATCACATTTTGACATCTATATTTTAAATGGGTCTAAGTATATGAAAAACTAAAATATAAGTTAAAAATATGCTCCTATAATAACTATCATGAAACTGTAAAATACAATGTATACCTTATTAGTATTTTGGTGTGTGTCAGTACATATTAAAGTAATATTCTACATTAAAACTTTGAGAGTCTTTTCTCACTAAAACACAGTTTTGATGAAAGATATTTTGATAAACCAAACCACATTTTATCTATATGAGTAAATATGGACCTTGCTTTATTATTCATTAATGATTGTCCATTAACAATTGAACAATTTTTTTCTTTTGGTTCTTCCACCAGTTAAAGTACACGGAAATAGTGATGCAAAATAACACCAGAATTTCTTTTTCATCCTTTTTGCTAATGCAAAGGAAAGGATAAGTAAATTGTACAGCTGCAAAAAAAATATCTTTGGTGAAGACCACAGATGTACAAAATGGCTGGGGTATAGCAGGTGTAACAGGGCTTATGCCCACCGTGTGCCAACCTTCTCCTTCCCCTGCTGAAAGTCTCACTGCATCTTCAGGGGGTGGTGCAGCACCAGACAAACTCAATCTCTCAACGCAGAGGGGACTGTCTTCTTTAAATTATTGGCCACTTTTCACAGCTACAGCACTGCCTAGAGTAAAGCCTGTGGAAGAGATGTTTCATATATCACAGTAGATCTTGATGCTCAGTCACCTATCAGCATGAGGCCTTCCTAAGCATCCTAGAAATCCACTGTTCAATCAGTTCCTTTACCTTTCTTTTGCTCTTTCTTCTCTGTCTCTTATCCCTTCATTTCCAGGGAGGAAATTGATAGACACTAGGAGGTACAGGACAGGGCTATGTGTAAAGTAATTTTTGGTGGCAAGACTGTAACATCTGCCCTCTTCTTCCTTGGTTCGCTCACAGCCTCCTCCCAGTGGAGTTTAGCCTTCCAGACAGCTCCCACGGGGAATGGTTTCCAGTCACAACTGTTGCAAAAACACCGAATAACCTCGATCTGTATTATCTTTTGAGAGGAATCACTTAATTAAAGAGGATGGAAAAGGGGACAGGGGATTACTAATGGCTTGAATATTTGGTTCTACACTACAGCTTGCCAGAGCCTGAGTGAATTAGTGTGATTCAGTCTCAAAATGATTAACTCAGGAATTTTCATGAGCAGTAAATTCACTGCAAAAATTAGGCCAAAAGGTAAAAAATACATTGCAATTATCATCCTGTAGGAAAAAAAAAATCATTCTTAATACAAATTTGACGGCTAAATAAACATTATAAAAAGAAGCATTGAAAAACACATTAATTTGAGACCACCTTCCCCTCTTCACTGTTCTATTCAGACAGAATAACAGGAAGATTAAATCAGTAGGAGAGACATAAATGTCATACTAGCAATTTATTTCAGTGCTATTGAAAGAAGACATATGAAAACAAACAATCTATAGAGACAAGCAAAGTCTTGATCTGTATCAGTGATAAGGAAGCAGGCCAACTATCCACAGAAGAATTTGGAAAGCACAGTTGTCAATTGTTTTTATTGTACAAATAATTTTACGGGGGATTCTAGGAACTCTTTGAAGCTCTGTTCTACCCACCTTAAAATGTTTCCTTAGTGCTGAAGCAAAGCTCCTGTGACATCATGGCAATTCAACTGCAAACTGTGCAGAGTGTTGCCATCTCTCTCTATGTCTAATTTGGTATCAACTCAGAAATCACAGTGTTCAACCTGTGAATAAAAAGACCAGGTTATAGCTTAAAAGAAAAAAAAAGTTTGAACAGTGCATATCTTCAAAACTTGAGGTAATTTAAAACGCAGGATGAACCTCCTTTCCTCCTTAATGACTATTGACATGTTAGTGACTTGAATTAATAATCAGTTTTTGTGACCCAGATCTTCCACAGATGTTTAATCTAACCAAAATAGATTTGTTATTGTGTTGGTGACTCATATCATAAATTACACTTCTACAAAGACAAACTGATTCTGTGTTTTGCACAACATAAATGAAAGCACATTTTGATAAATTATTGCTACATTTGATTGGAAATGTTTCATACAGGGGTATTTATACACTGACTACTACATAAAGTGATTCTGTTGAATTATATACCACTATTGGAATTAGATGTAGAAATATATGATTACTGGGACCTTAAAATCTCTTCCTATATTAAGCAGAAGGCATAATTATAGCTTTGACTTCAGTTTTGTTCTTAAAATGTTCATCTGGATTTAGGAACAACAGTAAAAGTCTGGTAAGCAAGTATTATGAAAGGAAAGACTTCTGCTTGGCTATGTCTGTGCTTACTAGGTTTCAGTCTTCTAATCCTGTCTCTGCCTTTACCATTATTTGTCTTGGGTGATTCATCTGATCTTTGTGTCTATACTTCATAACACAGTATAATGATCTACTGCAAAGAAAATTGTTGGACATCTTTATTTAATATCTTCTTGGTGCTCTGAAAACATGGTGAGCTATAAAACTGCAAAATATTTTATTGTCATTGTGTTCCCAGAAGTGTTTTATCTCCCATAAACCATGATCAGAGATGTTATTTGAGTCAGACAGGTGCCACCAGTACTGTCTCTTATGAAGCAAGGCTGCCAGTTTAATTGCATTTTTATTTTGACCTTGGATGTAGATTTAAGGTTTAAGTTATCTGTCACACATAACACTTTTAGTCAAAGATTTTTTTTTTTATAAAAATAAAAAATAAACTATACTTTTTAATCTAATCATTTTAAACTCTGAATTACAGTATTTAATGAAATTTAATGTGCTTTTTCACACAACTCAGAAAAAGCTGAACTTCAGTCTTCCTTTACCATGTTTTAAAAAAAAAAGTGAAGAGGGTGTTATACCAATAGAACTACTGAAAGTAGCCCATTCAGAGAAATTTAGACTATGGAATGGTAGCTTAGGAATTATTATTGTTAGCTACAATATCAATGAAACAGATCCAGTTCTCAAACCCCTCTCTCTAACAGTCATTTTATTAACAATTCAGCTGTTGACTGAGTTCAAAAGTGATCTTGATGCTCCCAGGGCTCTTACCCTGCAGGTTAACAAGGCTGCAAGCATTAAGACCTCATTCAGCAAAGCACTTCATCAGTCTGCAGGGGAGCGAGGTTATAGATCACATATGGTTCAGACATCTCCTAACCCCATTTGTTCAGAGTATATTGATAATAACATCAGTCTTACAAATTAGACATGGAAAAAAACTATTGAATCATGCTGCCTATCTCACTGGCTATTTGTGACTTTTCACATTGCGATATTTGTAGTGCACTATTAATTTTCAGTTTGAGTGTTTCAAGATGTGGAAATGTTCATCTGAATCCCATCTAACACAGCCATGTATTGAACTGTTAGGAAGTATGTTTTTTCTTTTTTTTTTTCTTTTTTTCCCCCCTTCATATGTTAATCCTTGATTGACTTTTATCATTTTTGTTCTGCCCCTATAAATCTTCATGATGACGCCATCCAAATTGGTCTTTCTATATATTTTTAAACACTTAGAAGGTAGCCATAATAAATATAATTCATTTTTCAAATACTACAAGAAATGAATAAAGAATCTGACAAAGCAGAACATGCACCTCTGACAATATATAAAATGTGAAATATAATTGAATATAAAAATAATTGCATGTATAGTATAAATCATATTAATCACCTTAATGAATACTTTCTGAACATACCCAAATTAAATTGTAGAAAAGTAGTTTTATAATTATATTTTTATAGCTTTCTTGTCTGAATGTAAAAACTCTAAATCAAAATAAAGTTATCTAAGTATGCCTTTTATTTTACCTTCCTATCTTCTATCTTAAACAGTTGACAATTTTATACATGTATGTTTTCATATATTTATACCATCCTCTAATAAAAAGTGACTATATAAATGCATAAAAACACTATGAATAAATACTTTAATTAAAAAAAAAAAACAAACATAAAGGCATGATTACCCATTCAGGCACTTTAAAATGATTGTATCTTTTCTCTGGGCACTCTTCTATCTGTCTCTTAATATCTTCTCTGAAATGCTTTGCTCAGAATCGTATATAATTTTCTAAAGACAGTCACACTTCAGTCATATACTACAGAGCTTTTATCTTCCATCTGCAAGACCTAACACTTTTTTGCATGCATGTCTCAAAAATGAATTGATTTCTTCATACCACATTATATGGAAAACGTGCAAATGACTGCTCCACCTACAGCTGTTTTCAGGACCACTGCTGTTCAATTTGCTGTTTCTGTAGAATGCTTGTGATACCTCTCTGTCTTTCAAAATCATGGAATGGTAGAATTCCTTAGTTTGGAATAGAATTCTAAGATCATTGATTCCAACTGTTAACCCAGCACTGCCAAATCTACCACTAAACCACATCTACACACCTTTTGAATACCTCCAGCTACAGTGACCCAGCAGTTCTCTGGGCAGCCAGTTCCAGTGCTTGACAACCCTCCACGTGACATTTTTTTTTCCTAACATCCAATCCAAACTTCCCCTAGAGCAAGTTAAGGCCATATTTTTCTTGACCTATCGTTTGTTACCTGGGAAAAGATGTTGACCCTACCTGGCTACAATCTCCTTTTTACATAGCTGTAGAAAGCAAAAGCAGTAAGTTCTCCTCTTGAGCCTTCTTGTCTCCAGACTGAACAGCTCAGCTCCCTCAGCCACTCCTCATAAGACTTGTGTTGCAGACCCTCTGTTGCCTGTGTCTGCAACTGCTCCAGCATCTCAATATGTGTCTTGTAATGATGAGCCCAAAACTGGACACAGGGCTCAAGGTGCGGCCTCACCACTGCCAAATTTAAAGGGGAAATCACACTTCCCTGGTCCTGCTGGTCACACTATTCTTGGTATTCAAGCCAGGATGCCATTGGACTTCTTGACCACCTGGGCACACTGCTGGCTCATGTTTAGCTGGCTGTCAATCAGCCCTGCCAAGTCCTTTTCCACTGGCCAGCATTCCAGTCACTCTTCCCCAAGCCTGTAATGATTCATGGGACTGCTGTGACTCAAGTGTAGGATGTATCATTTCACCTTGTTGAATCTCGTACAATTGGCCCTAGCCCATAGATCCAGCCTCTCCAGATTCCTCCCCAGAGCCTTCCTGTCCTCCATCAGATCGAAACTCCCACCTAACCTGGCGTCATCTGCAAACTTATTGAGGGTACACTCAAACCTTTTGTCCAGACTATCAACAGAGATATTAAACAGGACTGGCCCTGGTACTGAGGCTTGGCAAACATGTTGGTTACTGATCATCAGAGGAATATAAATTCATTTACCACCATACTCTGGGCCTGGTCATCTAGCCAGGTTTTACCCAGGAAATAGTACATCCATCCAAGCCATGAACAGTTTCTCCAGGAAAATGCTGTGTGAAATGGTGTCAAGGGTTTTACTGAAGTCTAGATAGATAATGTTCACAGCCTTTCCCTCATCCATTAAGTGGGTCACACTGTCATAGAAAATCAGGTTGGTCAAGCAGAATCTCTCTTTACTAAACCCATGCTGGCTGGGCCTGATGCCCTGGTTGTACTGGACATGCCATGCAATGTCTATCAAATGATCAGCTCCCTGACCTTCCTCAGCACAGAGATCAGACTGATGGACCTATAGCTCCCAGTATCCTCCTTCTGTCCATTCTTGTAGACATTATACCTGCTATCTACTCAACCTGTAGGCTCTACCAGGACAGGAAGATTTCTCATCACATCTTTAACCTGGACCCTAGGGAGGCTGCACACTTGTCTAGGAAGTCTGCATATTTGGCCTTGTGTTCCCATTAGAAGGGAGTCTTCTATTAAAGTGACCAAACTTTTTTTCTTTAAGGAAGCAGTTTTGACACAGGGTGTGGACTGATTTAATTTCCATGATACCTCCATGCTAGTTGAACCATCATCTTCATCATTGTTCAGTTTCATTTGCAGAGCCTCACACACATTATATGGGGGCATCTGGGAAGGAGGGCCAGTCATGCAGAAGACATGCCTGTTGTGCCTGGAAGGAACTTGTCACCATTGCCTCTTATCCTTACATTTTAAAATAATTTAAAAAATGGATGTTTTGCCCTTGATCATTGCTATAGCAATTCACATTTTTTATTATATTACTTTTGAGGGGCTTTAGTCAAGATCATTGGCTTGCTCTATCAGATATTGTGTGAGCTTACAGGTATTTTTTGGTGCTGGTTCTAAGATAATTAAGTCTCCTTGTATTACTTCCCTGTCCTCCAAGCATCTATTTAGTATTATATGTGAATGTAATTAATGGTATTTACTTCTCTTGTAGGTTAGTGAAGATATTAATCCCTTACTTAATACAGATCCCTGCAGCACCATGCTACACACCTCTTCCCACCTGAATATATTGCTGACATTATCCTTTGTTTATGCTCTTTCATCCTTTTTCAATCTTTCAAGGAGACAGTGTTTCTATCGAAGCCAGTTTTAATTAATGTTGACAAAGATTTTAACATGTATTGCAAACCAAATATATTGCAGCTATTGTTTTTCATGTCCCCATTTTTCTTTGCAGTTCTCATTAAAAAATAGATCAGATTTATCTTCTACCCCTTTGTTCTTTCTGCATCTATTCTACTCTTGCTGCTAGGTGCATTAGCCTATAGATAGCCATGGCATTTTCTCTTAATGTGAGCTTTACTATTGGGGGGAGAATAAGGACAAAGCAGAGAAAGACAGTGAGCAGGATGGCCCCAATCCAGCAAAGCAGTGAAACACAGGACCATCTTTAAATGAAGATATAATCTCTCTGGAGTCAATAGAAATACTCGTATGCTTGAAAGTAGTATCTACCAGCCCAAGGCTGCTGTGCTGAATATATAAAAGGATCGTGTGCTAATTGTCTCATATTTCCTTTTGTATTTAAAAATAGCTTCACACTAACCTTTCAAAGCCCCCTTCATTCTTACTGGTATTTGAAGCAGTGATGCAATACATTTTTGAAGCAACATGCGTTAACACAGTAGGATGCAAAATATTCAGATTTTCTGAAAGATATACCTTCATTTCCTCCCATGATTCCCCAACATGCTTCTCATCAGAACAGAAAATATTTCAACATGATAATCATATCTCCTGTTTATATGGTTAGCTTATTAGCATTATTTATTTATTCACTAAAAAAAAAAAAAAAGAATCCAATATTTCAATCACTTTTGAAACATCATTAATTTCACCCTTCCTCGGGACATACTTGATTCCTTCAGCAGCAAATGCAATTTTGCTTTGCACCCAGCAGCATAATGGTTCTTGTTGACAAATGCTAATTATTCGTGTGGGTTTTCTGTTCTCGACATTTTTGGCTCTGAACTTATAATCAAAGCAAAAAGTAGGGGGAGGAGAGGGGAGGGAACTTTTCCCCAAATAGCAGAACAGCTTTATTTGTGAATGTCATGAGAAGCCAGAAGGAGAAAAGAAAGCAAGTAAGTAAATGCGTTAGCCCGAGGGAAAGGATTTCTAAGGATACGCTCTTGCATCCAGCTGGGACTGGTCTCTTCTTTAGCTCAATGGATAAAAAAAAAAAAAGGAAAACAACCCCATGGCCCCACACCCCCAGAAGACACAATGGGATTTTGGCACTCAGAGGTAATCTCCCCACCACAATTGAAACACAGCTTAACTAGCCTTAAATCAGACTATCTAATCAACTGAAATCCAATGAAAAATAGCTTCTGTTATGCCTTAGAAGGAGAGTGTGGATGAGAAGATTAGCTTGGGTGAGATTAATCACTTTAGAAAGAGAACTTTAACTACTTTTTAATAACACACAGTTCAATGTGGTTGAGAATATGGAAGCTCAGATAAAGCCTTTTAGAAAGCAAGAACCATCAAAGAGTTTGGAAATGTTTAGCTGCTCAGATACAGTAGTGGGCAGAACTCATTTTCATCTGTGCTTGTCTGAGGTGATTCCTTATTATCATTCTGTAACTTTCATGCTAGGCAGAAAGAAAAGAAAGGCTCAATAGGTTTTTTGTCATTAATGGTTGTCATTTTGATTAGAAAAAAAAGCAAAACAAAAAAACCTGAAACACTATAGCTTAATGGGTAAACGCAAATGACCTCAACACTGCAGTTTTGTACTTCAAAGCGGAGTAAATTTGTTTTGAAGTTTATTTAGTAGATGAATTGCTGTCAGAGATAAGCAAAAAGTTTAGAACTCCCAAGGGCTTTGATAATGCTTCAGAAAGGAGAAAATTCAAGAATTACCACACTTGTGATCAAACATAATAAAAATTAAGGCTAATAAACAGCTTTTCTAATGTCAGTCTAAAAGGTGAGCCAAGGAGTCTTGTGGAACATAACATTATCCATTCAAAATTCATCAGGCTTGTTATCTTTTTTGGTTTTGTTTTTTTTTTTTTTTTTTGCCATAATTTTTTTTTGTTTTTGGGTTTTTTTTTTTTAATTGAATTATTTCCACACTTAAATTAAAAATATTCCTCTTGCACAATAACACATACAGATTTAGCTCTTACAATCACACTCTTATATGTGAGTGAAATTCATAGCTATGGTAGAAAGCTTTCTTCCCCACAGATCCCTTGAGAGGCAGGAACAGGGTAGTAGCTCTGAAAAGATAATTTAAATAACAATTGAACCATTGTACATGAATGGCATTTTATATAGGCTCTTTGATTATCATATTCCATGCTTCTAGGAGCTATAGGGCAAAAACAGAGGACAGGATTACCCTTCCTATGCTATACATTTTTTTCTCCAAATGTCTCTGATTAAAGACATATAAAAGGCATGATTTTACTTCTAAACTTTCCAAACATATCTTCAGTATTAAACACAGATACATGTACATTTTTAAATATTGCATTTGCATTGATGTTTTGAATGTCATATTGTAACTAGGAGATAATCTGTCTAAGTAAGTATATGCTGATATGTATCTCTTGTGAATCTCTCCTGGTATCCTCCTCCTCATTGATACACACTGTCCTGCAAAACTTTCAGACAAGGTAGACTTGTCAGTACTCCCTAGCAGCTCAACAGCTGGTGCCCATTCAAAGGGGTATACTTTGTCTGACTTTGCTTTTTAAAGTCAGACATATATAAAAAGACAGAGCTCATTGTGTGTTTGCTTCAGAAAGAGTGCCATGCTGTCAATATAACAAAATCAAGTACAAGACAAACCACAACACTGTAAAAATCATTTACTCTCTACTGCATGTAAGGATAGCTTAAAACGAGGAATACAAGTTTTGACAAGACATTTAAATACTCGCAACTATCCATTTTCTGATATGCACCAAGTCAAACATATTTTGTTCGAAGGTCCAAAGACAACAGGAAAAACTAAGGCAGAACCTGGCTGTTTCTGCAATGTTTCTTATGCTGACAGACACACACAAAGGAACAGCTGCAAGACTGTATGGGCAGCTCCTTGCTGACCAGTGTCTCAGCCGTCATCGATGGAGTAAGTAAGAGAACCTTGTATGTATGTATGTAGCATGATAGAAACAAGCAAAGCAGTTCAAGAACATGTCAAACTGTTCCTGATGTTCTCACCATAGTCTAAATAGACTCATCACTTGAATCCTATGTAAGTTTTGGGTTGGTTTGATTTGTTTTTTGGTTGGTTGCTTTTTATTCTGGTACATGCTCTTTACTTACTCTCTGTGACCTAAGTGGACAGCTCAGCAGCTCAGCATCTATGAATGTAACTCCAGTGTGAAATAGCAGACAAGGTAGACAATGGCATTTTATTGTCATTTATTTCTGTCATACATACATTCTGCATGTGACGTCAAAAAGAGTCATACAGTCTTCTAATGTCTTATTTTTCTCTATTCAAATTATACAAAACAATAAATTGTTTTGGGGTGGAGATTCACCTCATTTCATTTGAAGCATTCAAGGTATCTATGTTTGATGTAGGAACCACTGATAGCTGATGGAGATAATCTTATAGAGCTGAGAGAGTTAAATAGGCATTTAATTGGCATGTTTTAGAAAACCCTCTTTTTCTCTTCCCATTAACTACAGAAGAAACCTTGAGGTTATTTATCCAGCTTTTGCAACTGACATAGACATCTAAAGTTGTATCAGATGAATCTAGACCACAGCATCTGCACATGGGCTACATATTCTAAGTTGAAGGGCCTTTAGATAGATATATCAATACTTACAAGGTGACTACAGTGATGAATGTGTTAGGAAGTAAATAAAGATTGCCTTATTTCCATTTGCCCTTCAGAATATGTTTTGAACTCAAGCTACTGGTCTTTTACATATATATGCTCTCTTGAACAGTTTCCTTTCAATTAACTACCAGTTTATATTAAATCCACAGTGTATGCATAGTTGTTCAAATACACCTTTGGTATTGCCATCACATTTCAGGAGCTCAGAGGGGAAAGAGGTGACTTTCTACTGCTCTGAGTAAATTTGTAGAATTATTAATGAACTGAGGAAATAAGTCAAGACCCACACATAAGTAAGTAAAGAAGGAGATATCAACTGAAGCCTGGTGGATATACATGCTTCAACAGACTGATGAGTGCTACAGAGAGAAAAGAACATATCCTAAGTCTCTGTATGTGTAATCTCAGTATCATTCAAGTTAATGGGATTCTTGCCTTCAGTTTCATTGGAAATGGGATCAAGTTCCATGCTGATAAGCTGCAGGGATGCTTCCTGTTTTGGGTAAGGAAAGAAAGCAAAAGTTGACCACCTGGATATTATCCAGACTGAAGCTTTCCCTAAGTCTATGAAGGTTCATACATGGCTGACAGTGTTTCCAAATGCTGTTTAAATTCACCTTCATGGAATAGATTACGTACAGAAAATTAAACCTTTACACTAACTCATTTCCATGGGGTTTCTTGTTTGTTTTTGGTTTGTTGGGCATTTGTTGTTGTTGTTCCTTACTTCTTGGTAGGTTTTTTTAGCTGTAAAATGCTCAGCTGTAAGTCTTCAGGTATGCAGTTAAGGCAGCCCAGCATTCCAAGTAGTCTTCTTTCTCAAGATGAAAATTGTAATGCTTAGCATTCAATATAGGGTACATGGAATGAAATGAATTTGATGATATAACATGGAAAAGTAATCACTGGATTGCTATTAATTTGTTTTATAAGGAGCTCATAAAGGAGTCTAAGAATCGAGGCCTATAATTTTATCAGATAAAAAATTTCTAACACTCTCTCTTTATGAAGTCAGGTTGACTAATGTCTATTTCCTTGAAAGTTACTATTGTTCCATCAGCAAGGGGAACTCAGTAAACATAACCTACTTTAAAACAAATAATGAATTAAACTAAGCACAGAAAATAGAACTGAGTAAAGAGAAACTTAGTCCTCCATGTGCTCTTTAGATCACCTTATGAATCTTACAGCTTAAAAAGGGTCTGGAAGTAATGGTGGTTTAGTTTGTCTCCTTGAGAGGCTGAGGCAAGGTTAATCATGTATTTGTCATTTCTCTCCTTTTACTAGATATTCTTTGAGACCTCAGTGAAAGGTAGCCATAGCAATGAAATTTATACATTTGTTTATCAATGTTTTATTTGTTGGTATTTGAAACCTTGTATTGCTTTTAAGAATGAGGGCAAAGAAAACTCCAGGTCTCAGTTCAGGTAACTGCCCTCAACCTTGACCACATTTTTTCTTCAGTGTTTGTTAGAATAAGATCCTATTCTTTTCTTTGTCCTATTCTTTTTTTATCTTGCTGTGCACAGTGGAACTGCTCCTATGTCTCGTTTCACACCTTACTGACCTGTAGTAGGAAAGTCGCTGCCAGACCATCTCCTTTTGTCAAGCGATTCTTAGACCATTTCTTGTTTATATCAATTCAGCACTTACTCACAGGTCATTTTGCCACAGGTAAAAGCACTTAGCGTTTCTCCACAGGATACTGCAAAGTCTAAACACTTTCTGGGCTTATCAGAGGTATTCAAAATCGTCCGGATAAACTATACTTATTCAGTAGAAATACTCATTACTTTGCAGTTTAGAAAAGAAATTTTGAGGTTTGTTAATGCTAGTAGAAATATAAACCTTCTTGTCATTAGTCTCTTCTTGAATATTCGTAGACAAAGGATCAATAGCACAAACACACTCCAGCAGAGAAAACTCTTTAAAAATGTGTCCAAAGACAGTATATTCTAAACTGAGCTGTCCATTAGGCACCCAAGTGAGATGACAATTCACTGCCAGAAGCTGTTAATTGAATATAGAAACAGCAAGATACTCTTTTAAAAAAAAAAAAATCTTCCTCTGTCAGAGTTTGGTTTTTTTTGTTTTTTTTTTTTTACATTGACATTGTCATGTGAACATTCTTGTATTTTTTTTTAATTCACATTATCTGCTTTACCATTATTTCCATTGTATTTTTATATGTTGCTGAAAATTATTTAAATAGTTTGCATTCACTTGCAAGTCATGCATTGTTTTCTATGAAGCATCTGTGAATTCACCAGTAGAGGCATTTCTGCTAGAGATACTGGCAGTCTCTAGTGATACTTTGTGAAATATGTCAGTGAATTGGATGTGCTCTGGTTTGATCTCTGAGAAAAAGACTAATAGACACAACATGACTCACATTCATAATATTGAAATCTGTTTTCAGGTTTCCTATTGGGAAGAGTTTCTGTGTTCTCCAGACTTTTTGTTCATGCCCAGGGAATGCTTGAGAAAGTGCAAGCTCAGGCCAAAACCATTCCAGTGACCACTTAAACTCTTTAGTGATGCACATAATAAACATCTTGCACCTGGAACATTTATGGCCCACTGCCTAACTTACTGATTTAGACACAAAATAAGGTTTTTTTGAGATTTTGCTCACTGGGCTTTCCAGGCACTGTAAAACTTCAGCAAAACTAAAGATTTACTGAAAAAAACAAACCCTGTGTTTAGTTATCTATCACTTGTTAGGACACTTAGGATAAGTAGTTTACATGGTTTCAGATATTAAAGTTATGGAAGAGAAATCCATAAAGAATTATCAATTACCGAGAAGCCACATATGATTTGTAGTGGTAGTTCCTGAGGTAACATAGTTTGAGAAAGTCAAGAGGTGGTATTGTGGTACTTTCCCTTCTCATTTTCAGGCTCTATGTAGTTTTTTTCTGAGTATTTAAAAATTCCTGTAAGATATGCCTTCCTTTTCACCATTCTATTCTATTCACAACCACCCCATGC
Source organism: Xenops minutus (assembly GCA_035221455.1). Classification (NCBI taxonomy): domain Eukaryota; kingdom Metazoa; phylum Chordata; class Aves; order Passeriformes; family Furnariidae; genus Xenops; species Xenops minutus. The sequence goes on along the minus strand of JAWWEE010000105.1, from coordinate 77,544,729 downwards.
AGCACTAAGGGCTGGGGAATAGTGACTGAACAGATGACCTGAGGCTAAGGACCTGGGAGTGCTGGCTGACAGCCAGCTGAACATGAGCCAGAAATGTGCCTAGGTAGTCAAGGAGCCAATGACATCCTGGTTTGTATCAAGAATATTGTGACCAGCAGGACCAGGGAAGTGCAATTTTGCCCCTGTACTTGGCACTGCTGAGGCTGCACCTCAAGTCCTGTGTCCAGTTGCTGGGCCCTCGTTACAAGACACACACTGAGGTGTGAGCAGGTCCAGAGACAGGCAATGGAGCTGGGGAAGCATCTACAGCACAAGTCTTCTGAGGAGTGGCTGAGGGAGCTGTGATTCTTCAGTCTGGAGAAAAGGAGGTTCCAGAGTGACCATATTGCTCTCTACAACTTCCTGAAAGCACACTGTAACAAGCTGGGTGTCAATCCAGGGAACTAGTGACAGGACAAGGGGACATAACCTCAAGGTGTGACAGGGGAAGTTCAGGTTAGACATCAGGGAGAATTTCTTCATGGAAAAGGTTGTTAAGCATTGGAACGGACTGACCAGGGAGATGGTGAAGTCAGCATCCCTTGAGATGTTCAAGAAATGACTGAACACAGCACTTAGTACTATGGTGCTCAGTGCTAAGGTGTCCTCTTCTGAAATATGATCAAGTTTTGTGAATTTTGTCCTTAACACTTTCATTCTATCCTAGACTTAGGGGACTGACTCATCACAAGACTGGTCTTTGAAGTCTTGACACAAGAACTATCTATGGTTCCTCAACTTTGCAGTCTGGATTATGGAAATATCTCTATTTCCTTTGGGAATTTAGCATTAAAATTCTCAGTTGTTCCTCATGATTTTCTATTGAATCTACACTGTAAAATCTAATTGAAAGCACAATTCAATTAAAAAAATATTTTCCTCCTGTAAAGTAAGGAACATCTACATGAATCTTCAGAAAACAATTTTAAATATCTTTGGTATCGTTAACATTTGTGTTTGAATTGTGATATAATATATGAAAGGTCACACCTTTGGAGGAATTTTGAAAGCTTTTCATAATATTGTATACTCATATTTCTTCATAGGAAAAAGAAATCTATTCCTGCAAAGTTTACAGTCAGTCAGTTAGCCTTTTGGACTTACTGTTGGAAAAGTCAAGTGAGTAATCTGCTTATTGCGGTCAATCAATCTCTATGTAATGTGCAAACTTAAAAAGCAATTTAGTAATGTAGTAATCTTCCTATCCTACAGCTAGAAGATTGTATACTCTTTACATATTTTTCCCTAGATACAGTGTGCTACAACAATGTGCTATTTAGTGCTAAAAGTAATAGACTAATGGATTTGTCGAAAATAATGTTTTCTTTATTTGATTAAAGGTGCAATATGAAAAATATCGCTTTCTCCACTTTGACTCACCCATCATCCTTAAACTCTAAAGTTTTAGAGCTATCAAAATGTAATGAAATACTCTGAATGCCTGAATGCCTTGCTAAAAAAACCCACATTGACTGCATTGTAGCCTGAGAGACAAAACATATTTATTTTTAAAAAAAACCACCAAATCTAAATCTAGTTTAGACTTTCAGGATTTACGTCTAAATTTTGACATTTACAGAGACATAAAACAAACATTGCCAGCTGTAGTCAAAACCCTTACAATTTGTTGATCATTTATAGTTTAAATTTAATTTACCATTCTTACAATAATTTAATGACATTTTCAGTAATTCTTGCTTTTGACACTGAAACAGCAAGGGGTTGATTTACTGTGTTTTCAGACTTCTGCTTTTATGTAAACACATTAGTATTTTCACAGCATGTTTGGAACAAATAGGGCAAATTCTGATCCTTTTACACCTATAAAAATCCTTCAGACTTTATTGAGCAGCAAAGAAAAAATTTGACTGAATTGCTGGAGTAAGTCAAGAGGAGTCAGGATAAAAGATGAGAAACTTTTGGCCATTCTGGAAGACAAGAGAAACCAATTTCATATAGCAATGAAGAAAATGGAATAAACCAGCAGTCAAGACAGCTTCTGTGTCTGACAGCTTTTACCTGTTACAATTTTTATTAGAGCTGAGTTTACCAGCTTTCATAGTTACAGAAAGTAGATTCACATTTATAGATAGCACAATAGGATGAAAGTGTGGTGTACATAACATCCTTCAAACAAATTGATCCCTAAATGTTCTCATGGAGATAGGCAAAATAATTACAAAATGAAATAAAAAACAGAGGGAAGAGAAGAAGGCAAATGTGATGGGTAAGGCAGAGGATTTGTTTTCAGAGGAGACTTGAGATTATAACATCCCTCTGAATTATAGCTTTCACTGGCAACAAACACTTCTGCTGTTGCTAAAGGATTTTTTCCGTCTTCATTGCTTGACTCCTTTATGCTGTTGCAAAAGGTAGGAGAAACATCATATGGCTCTATTTCACCCTTTTCTGCAAACAGGATGTTTAAGTTCTGAAATGCAAAGATGTTGGGATGTGTTTAGTGAGAAGCGACATGTTGGATCTAATTCTGTGTTCTGTTAACAGTGAAATGCCACTGAAGTCAATGTAATACAGGTGTAACTGCCAGGAGACTTTGCTTTTTAGTTCTAAAGTCTGTTACCAGTGTCAGAGAGCAGAAACTGATTTGAAATCTGTTTAGCTTATCTCCTGTTCTTTTATCTTTCCTCAAAATGTGTCAAAAGATATTTTTTTCCGGACCTTATCCAGCTTCCACAGAAATCAATGAACTTTTTTCTAATAGTGGTTTATGACCTGTAATGGAACCTTGTACACAGTGACCAACAGAAATTTTTGTTTATATGTCTTATTTGCTAAATCATAAGACCTTATGCTCTCGGGTGCCAATTTTGTAAATCTTATCCATTTCAATTGGATCAGCAGGACTACACTTAAAGACATGGAATGGTTCATTTTCAGTAATCTTCTATCTCTAATTGTAAGTTCCCTGCTACTGCACTGTGGGTTCCAAATAACAAAATAATTGGCACATGAAATAAGTCTGCAGTTATGTTTGTAAGTTCAAATCCAGATAAATATCCCTTGTCCAAAAAAAAAAAAAAAAAAAAAAAATTAAGCATGCCTTTGACCCAAAAAAATTCAAGAAATATTTAAACATCTTCTTATAAGACTGGACACAGAAATTTTCCTGCATCATCACACAGATGTTGTGTTTGAGTTTACCAACAGGTTAAATGCTACCTAAAGGCAATGTTTCAGTTCTAATTAAACCAATGTTTCATCATCTCTAAAGGAATAGATGGCCATTAAAAGGCAAATCTATGATTTGTTTGTACAATTACTGAAATTGTACGTACACATTGGGCTGAAATTAATCACCTGAATTTGTATACATATGAATTTGGGAAAATCAGACTGCTGTGCTTTAGAGTATGATGCAAATTATACAAAGTGTGGCTGAACCAACACCAAGTGAGGAATTTTAATTTGGGGATTTCCCCAGTTGTGTATTTAATGTTATGCTAATGTTTTTTCCATTAATAGCTAAAAAGATCCATTGCTTCTCTTTGAGTGGCCTTGTTGCTAATGAAAAAAAGATCTTTTGTTTCATAGCAAAACTGTACAGTTCAGGCAGAATGGTAGCCTGCTGGCTCTTTACGCTTTGGATGCTAAAAAACCTCAGGCAAAATATTTTGCTGAAAAAGGCAAGCTTGGTTCCATTCATTTCACAAGTATTGCCTTCTTACGCTAGCTGTGATTTTGTCTCTATTTAATGACTCATTGCACCCAGATATTTGCATAACACCATATATCTATATGGAGCTAAGTGTTAGCCTTCTTTCTAAAGAGATCAGTTTTGAGCAGTAAAAATATATTCTCTTGTCCTGGGGCATCCTTCCAGGAACAATTGTCAAGGTGGTATAAATAAACCTCAACACTATTGCAAAATGAAATTAACAGGAAAAAAATCCTATGTCTCTTTCTTTTTGAAAGGTGACTTTGAGCCCAAAAATTCTGCGCTGTTTTGAATGAGGCCTCTTTATTCACTAAGTCAAGAAGGGTGGGAAACTATTCAGGAACTATTATTGATTTTAAGTGTCATTTAGACCAAATGATAGATTTCAAGTCACCTTCTACTGTGATAACAATACCTGTAAACTTAAAAACCAGCTTTGTCTAAAGGAAGTCAAAGTCTCAGCTCTGAAACACAATAAATAACAATTTTAGTTTAAACAAATAACTAGCACTAGTATATCAGTTGATATATCAAAAATACTTCTACTGAATCAACAATTTTGATCTTATTTTGATGTTCTGCTAAATTCTGAGTAATCACAAGCAACCAATACAATCATTCAAAGTCTTGGTTTGATTTGGTTTCAAACAATTGTTACATTCTGTTTCATATTTTCCCTTCTATTTCATTTTTATTTTATTATACAAATGAATTTTGTAGTGTATTTATGTATATTTTCAGTATATGAAATATAGAAACGCAAAGGCCTTACAATTAACTTCAAGAACTTCAGTCCAGACAACAAAAAAAACATCCAAGCAAAGCTACAGGCTTACCCTGCATGAGTATCAGCTCATCAAAATGGTCTTTAATCACTAACACACCTGCATTTGTTCATAAATATTTAATGAAGGGAATTTTCTCCTGAGTTTGCATGGGCTCTGTTAACAGCCTTTTTCACAGTAGGTGATGACTTACTACCCATAAGACTTCTAAATGTTGCTAGGGAATTCTGCTGGAGAAGTACAGAATTATAACTTTGTTTCTGGGCAAGAATAAATCAGGGGATTAATGAAAGGTCATTTTACCTCAGATCTGTGAGAGCATGTCAGCACAGCTCAGCAAAAAGTATAATAACATGTAGCACTCGTATAACTGAAAGTTTTTGCTAGAAAAGGGCCTGGGATCACCCATGTTAGAGTGAAGAGTTATTGGTTAACATGTCTTGGTACAGAGAGTAAAATCCAGCCTCCCACATTACCCCATGTTCACCTTAAACTTGCAAACACATTCTTCCTCTAGTTGACCTTGATATCATTTACATATTTTATTAAATAAGTTGAGCATTTATTCCTAGGTGAATACTCACTAATCTCTTTATATATGAGGGAAAAGGGAATAGAAACCATCTTCTCTATCTGTGACTCAAAAGAAGTGAGTGACCTCTGCTGAAGCATGTCACTGACCTCACATGGCAGGTGATGACATCTCCATGTTGTGACTTAAAATTGCTTCACCTAAGAACCTGGTATTATCAAGATGAACTGGAGGGAAGAAATTTTGCATTGTACAGTTTGAGTATCACCCTCATGAAGCAAAATGTCTGCTTCAAAATTCTTTGCAAATCCTTTAAAATCCCCTCAAGCCCCATGCAAAGAGCATTGCTCCAGATTCATGCTTGTGGATTCCCTTGTGTAAGGTAGCTGCTGAGCTCTGTAACTTCTGCACAACTTTGTGGTGCTAGTTTCCTGTCTTCTGGCTATGTATGCATTTAAATATATACAGTTTTAATTATTTATAGTTACATTTGCTTCTGGTAAGAAAAAAAAAACCCACAAAACATACATTTAGGACGAAAATTGCAGTTTATTTTTTTTTTCATCAAGGTCTAAAACAAGCATTACAGAATTGTACATCAGTACTTGGAAGGAGGATGATGGGATAGATTACAAACACTTGTATTTTTTGCATTTAGAAGTTGTTAACAATTATTTTTTTCAGTCTCCATGACAACAGTGGGCTTCTGCCACACATTCTTAGCATAAAACTCCTGTCTGCATGGAAGCAATGTTTCACCAATGTCTTCTTTTTAAATCATTATTTGTGCTATACCTATTTTTCCTAGAGAGATGAAGCCTCATTCTGAACTTGCCTCCATTATTTTTATATGGGTGTCACCCTTACGTAGAAAACAAAAAGTTCAGTTTGACTCACAGCAATGAAAAAGAGATCAGAAATAAGGTCACACTGGAACTGACATAAGACAGAATTTTCATCACTCAAAACTTAGTTTACAGCTCTTTCAGCTGTATTCCTTCATGTACAGTCACACTCCTTCATAATAGATGCATATATTCCATAAATATACATTGAGAAAAATTAGATCACCTCACCTGAATGGCAGTTTCATTGGAAGGGGAAAAAGGAAAGTAGTAGACACCCTACAACACATGCCAGCAAAGTATGAATAGAGCCACACCTTTTACGACAAGGTGTCCCTCCTCCTGAAACCGTGAGAGAAAACCCTAGCCACTGACAGAAAATTGAGTCGCATTTTTCATAGCCAAACCCTTTCTTGCACAATTTGCACATGTAAGCATTTGCTTGAAAATCCAGTTGGTACAAGAAAGACAGATGCTGCATTATCTAACATGCAAATTACTCTTCTGTGATTTGGTTTTATGACTTTTTTTCTCAAATCTACCACACCATTGTTGAAAAAGGAAGCAGCATCTGGTCTGAACATGCATTCATGATCAGCTTAAAGACTGAAGGTATTAGCTTATATAGTTACAAATATGTATGCATTAATCTACTTATTTTTTCTCTTTGTACCACCAAGTATTTTTTTACCATCCATCCAATTTTTAACAGCTATCCAACAATACATTCAGCAGAAAGGATCTACAGATAAGACCATCACCTGGATTAGAAATATTCCTTAAAACTGGTCATCCAGTGATTTGAACAGTTACTGTTTCAACACACATCTTGGAGACAGAATATGACAGATACACACTGTGTTTAATAATAATAATAACAATAATGTGATCTCAGAATATGAAGACTTTCTGCTGAATGACTTAACTTTGGACAGGATAACAAAAACCCTACCACTGCCAGCACTGCATTCACTGAAGCTTCGGACGATTGAACTCATCAAGCTGCAAGAGGAGTGAGTGGTTTTCTTACCCAGGGATTTCCCTGGAAATAAGGAACCTTACAGTATGAAAAGGGAACGAAGATGTATGGAAACCTTATTCTCTCACGTATGAAATACTTAACAGCTGCCTATTTGTAAAATTAAAGATAGTAGATTATTACTTCATCTTCCTATCTATCTTCCTTACTGCTATTAAGTATTTATGAGTTACCAGGAAGATGAAACAAAACAAAGGCATATTTTATTTATAAAATATTTTTTTCAGCATATGAGAAGGTAAATCACAAATGCTACCAGCACTATCTAAAGCTATATTTTATTACAAGAGTCACAGTTTTTCTCTATGGGAAAACATATTCTTAGTGCGGTTATAAAAATAATTTGGGAACATAACTATGTCGTCCAGTAGCAGAAGACATGAAGTAGATATACAGCATTTATTGTATACTAAAACTCACAATATCAAGTGACTTTCAAGATCTTGATTGATGATTTTAAAATGCGTGGCAGAATTTTCTTCTGAGTCCATCTATCACGTAATGGTTGAATCTTTTATTCATAACATTCCTGATTTTATATGAATTGTTTCACTTCATAGAAGACTATTGTAGGGAATGTGAACTTCTTGACACTGAGAGAGATTTAGCAGATTAGTAATTAATAAGCTTGATGCTACTTCCCAGTGGCAAAATTTCTGTTGCTTTCAATGGGAGCATGGTCAGGCTCAAAGTCATCTGAAATTTCTGTGAATGTAAAGGCCTCTTCTTTCTTTCAGCTCGTTTTGGACACTAATAAGGCTGATTTTATTGGAGCTTATTACATCCTTACTGGAAGCAGAATTTGACCTCAGCTGAAAAGATTGCCCCCTTCTTTCACTTTGTTTTGAAAAAGAGCTACATTTTCATAATAGTGTCCGGGTACGCACACAAATCTCATTACACAATAATAGGATTTGTCTACATACCTCCTGCTCAATCTTTTGGAAATGTACAAGTCCCTCAGCATGAGTTATTTTTTTCTCTCCTTGTTACCATTTACATATGTCCACAAGTACAATAGATTATATTCTATATAACAGTTTTAGCCAAGAAAAAGTGGCTAAGTATATAATCATGGAGGAGGCGGAGATATCCTTAAAGTACAAAATCAACCTTGGAAGCTAAACTCTCACTTTTGTAACAATGATTGAGATATTTGAGACTAAAAATACGCCACAGAGGTGAAGCAATATGTCATGGAATAGCTCAAATATAGCAGCAAAATGTTAAAGTACTGTTTATTTATAGTCTGCAGTCCAGATATCCCAAGATTGGATCTGTATCAAAGTTGTCTCATGAAAACTGGAGATACTAACATTTCAGACTGGGGATATGAGTAACAGCTAAGGTTGATTTTTTTTTATTCCCCCCCGCCCCACCGCCCCTGAACTAGCTTTGCTCTGCATTTCTTTTAAAGTAATAAAGGAAAAGAATTGCAAATCACTTTAATCCTTACAGCCTTACTTCCAATCACTAGTTCTATAGCTGTTCTGACTAAACATGTTATAGAAGCTGAATTAAGATTTTTGTTCAGAATATAGAAAAATAAATTTTGGAAAAGCCCTCACATAAAGGTTTAGAGGTAAAAACCCACAACCCCCCACCTCTCTAACCAAACCAAGCCCAGCCCTCTTGACTGCCTTGCCCCCAAAACAATTAGAAGTAAAGCAGAAGAAGTAATATGGAATAGAGAAAAAAAAAATAGAGCAGTAAAATAGATCCCAATCTTTCCTATGTACTGTGAACCTCTCTGTAAGGACTCATCTCTTGAAAGAGGCATGAAAAACAGATAGAAATTTGGTCAATAGAATGTTGTCTTTTTCTTTATTTCTTCTATTTCTATATCACACCATCAGTCTATCCTCTTATGTTTCTTAATATTTCTTTATTCTTATTAAAATAGCTGCTTAACTCATACAAAGAGGCATTGCAGAATGACAAGTCATACTTAATTTACCTTTTGTTTAATTAACCTCCTATAAAGTTAAGGTCCATCTATCTCGCTTGTTGAAAAGTAGGGATAAGCTGTGAGGTCATTATTTTGATATGAGGTTTTGCTCTATGCATGCATTATGCACTTGAAGCAGAAGGCTAAATTTTCACCTTTTTTTTTTTTTTTTCCTGAATATAGGCAAGTGTCCTAAGTCTTGTTGCTATGCAGTTTAGCCATAGCAACAAACACAAAAGCCAATGTGTTGTTATTTCCATTTTCCCTTCCAGACAGTTTGCCTAGTAAAGAAGACATGCTAGATATAGCACTGTCAAAATAAGTGCAGCATTTCCTTTGAGAGATGTCAAACATTTCATCTTTCAAAAGATTATATTGTGAAAAAATCCTAAACAAAAAGGTGGAGAGATTATAGCCAAGATATCCACTTCCTCTCAATGCACAGGTAAGGATGTAAAAAATTAATTGCTGTAAAAGGAGAAGTTAAGGTTTCAGTTATATATTTATCAAACATAAAAAATACCATAATATATTTTGTTCTTTGTAAACATGACAAAATGAATTTTTCATATAACCAAAGAAGTGAACCTCCAGCCTTCAATACTTAAATTTATTATATATCTGATGTGTCTTTGTGTAATAAAAGTTGTTATCCCTCTTCTCCAGTCAATAATAGTTTACAGTCAATGTTTTTCTGAGCTTAAATAAACCTACATAAAGCTTGTGAGACAATATCCCAGTCTATTGCAAAGGTATATAAATGATTTTGTTGTGACTGAGGTGAGGAGTGTGAGGAAAGACAGAGTTTATTCAGCAGATTCTTTCACAACTTCCCATATGATTCCCAGAAAGTCAAGCAAAGGTAATTTTCAATGTGAAAGAAAAGTTTGGCTTCCTCTCTCTTGCTCAATTTACATGGGACTTAGATTCCTGACTGTCATTTCTGTTATGGAACATCTTAATAATTTCCTAGGCAACCTTTTCTTCCTACTTGTAAAATAAGAAAAGTATAAGAATAACTCAGGTAGACACTGTAAATTTAAAAATCTTAATAACCAAAGGTATCCTTTCAATTTTGGATACAAAAGTTCAAGGAACTTAGTGGCTATTACAACAGCACAAATTTATTTAGTTCTGACAATTTACCTATGCAAGAATTTGAGACATTTCCATCAGTAGGACTAGTTTAGGATATATTCATGAATACAACTTCACTTGTTTTGAAAATATCTTCATCTGTTTCAAACATCTTAAGTGTCACATCCATCATTGAAAAAATATATATCATTACAAGCACTGGTTGGTGTTCTTTTTCAATGCTGGACTTCAGGCTCTAAATTTGTCTAGTGCTTACAACCACTTAACATAGATTAACTAAAACCCAAGAATTTTGCTTTTGTTTTGCGCAAGGGACAAATTTTCTGTGTTATCTGGAAGTATGTGGTAAATCAATGTGCAGCAAAGATAAGCTCTTCAGAAGTTCAGGAGAACAATTGCAGTGCCCTAATTTCCAGTGTGCTATGTGCCCTCAATTTCAAATATCCTTAGTGGAGACACTCTTGCTCTTTCACAAACAGGGATCTTAATCCCAGTCTCTCTACTATTCCTTTGTAAAAGCTGTGGGACATGTTAACAGTAACAGACTATCAAGAATGAAAAAAAAAAAAAAAGCAAAAAACCAACCATTTCAATGACAGATGAGGAAAATAGAAATAGCTTTTTGTTAATTTTGTGATGCCTCTTTTCTTATTCGATGAAATTGTAGTTTAGTTTTTATTTTTTATTTTTTATTTTTTTATTAATCCTAGAATTTCAAAATGTGATTGATTTCCGATTGCCAATATGGACACCAGTGAGTCATTATTTTAAGGAATATAATATATGGATATACTCAAGTGATATAAGTGATTTGTTTTGAAGGAAAGGAAAGCTGTAAACTATTTATTAGAGTCTAGGTAAAAAAATTGGCCACAATTTCTGAATGTGCTATGATTTTAATTTATGCAGTTATATGTAATGAAATCTATACCAAGCTCCTTCCCCCCACTCACTTCATCAAGTGAGAGTAAAACTTTCAACCTGAATAAGGGAAATGATTCAGTCTCCTCTCTGGTCTACAAGTTTCAGGAACAACTGTAATTGCAAAACCTGCACGTAACTCTTTCTTTCAAATCCACCTCAGTGTAACTTGCACGGGGTCATATTTATTTTTTTTTTTCCCCACCCACTAGCTTGCAAGAGATATTCTCTGTCTTGTGAAAGAGTGTGTGATGCAGACAGACTTGAAAAATTCTGATCTTACTAATATATGTTGTCATCACAAAATTGCTGGTTGCATTGATCTTGCTTACTTCTTCCTCCGGGGATGCTCACTTCTGAATTACGGATCCATTTGAATTTATTTAAGAGCAGGAGGGGTTTCAAATTTTGTTCTGCATTTAACTTAACTCCTTTGATAGAATGCATTTTTTGTTTCCTATATTTTGAGGCTTCATGCACAGTTAGGATTGAACATAGCCCGGTCTCAAAATGGGCTGCAGTAAAAAACTGTCTTGACCTAAGTAGAGTTATTGTGTTTCTAATGAAATTTCAGTATAGCTTAGAAAGATGCAGTATTGCTCTAAGAGTTCTTTCACCTTTCTTAAAGGTCAAAAAATAAAGCTTTTCTTAATGATTTAGCCATCCAAGGTTTCCTTTAACATCAGGAAGGAAAAACAGTCATCTCAAGAAAGCAACTCATCCCATCTCAAGATGGATATCTGGGATCAGTTACATAAATACTCCCCTTAGAACTGCCCGTATTTCTCTGTTGACATTGAGGGGAACTGAAATTATTTATATTGAGACATCCAGAATCAGATAGGGTGAATACTGACATTTGTTGCTCCTTCCTTGTTATGGTAGGGCTTCCTTGTTATGACAGTGGTTGCTCCACTTGAGGTTATGCAGAATTCCTGGAGTAGCAGACAGTCTCTGCGTGTGCTGCTTGCTTTGCTTATGAGAGAGTCTTGAGATGTTATACAGGCTGTTTTTAGCTTCAGATAGGGGAAGATGTTTGGCCAGTAGCTTCTGACGGGATGGAGAAGTCTTCTGAAGACTTGATCATCATTCCTCATCCTCTACAGGGAGCAAGCCAAACTCTCCAAGGCTTTTGAGTTATTTTACCATCTTGATGGTATTCCTTCATTTTTTGCTCTCTCTTCAGTTTTTCTATTACTGACAATCTAGATTTACTGGCACATTCTTCCAAATGGGTAATTACTTGGAAATATAAGTAAAATCATTCAGGTCTTCTCCTATGTCAGATTGCCAGTTTGATTCAGGACAGTGATTCAGGAGAGATAAGATCAAATTCTCAACTCTGCAGCTGCCTGGATCTTAATTCATTGCACTACAGTGTGGAAGGCTCCTTCTCACATGGGAAATAGATGGCAGAGGAAGACTGACGCAGGATGGCTTCTTGCTTGGTAACTTGTAGAGAGCTTAAAATTACCTGGTATTGCTGAGGCAAATAGAGGTGGAAATAGAGCTATAAATCTGACTTCAGTGTACTTTTAATGAAGTAAATTAATTTCTCTTTCTGTTCTATATTTTATTCTTTTATTAATTTTATTTAATTCTTTAGCCCTTTTTTACATTCTCTGTCTCTGTGCTGTTCTCTCAATTCCCACTGTCTCAGCAGTTCTTCCTTCACATGACTATTTTCTTCTGCTACTTTCCATCTTTACCCTTACTTGAGATTCCCTCTCTTACTCTGTATTTCTTACATTTTCCCATTCCCCGATGATTCATGTGAGTCTTCATCCACTTTATTTGAGTGATGTTGTTTCCTTCTTTTCTTTACAAATCAAAGTATATTTACTCCAGTTTCTTTTTTCTTTTTTTTTTTCTCTTCCATTTATTGGTAGTACCTATGGCATAGTCCCTTCAGAAACAAAAACTTCAGCAACAAAACAAACTCCCCAAACCTTTTGCCTACACTTGTTTATGAGAAATCTAAATTTCTTACAAAATCAAATTTATCACTTCAAGGTTTTTCCTACCTATTTAGAAAGCAAAAAAAGATGATGTATCTGACCATTAGATAACCTGCTATAAAAACTTTTAATTACATGTAGAAATATTCCAAAACAATTAACCATTTCTTATATAAAGCTAATATTTTTTCAATGAAAGAAGTTATAAAATAAAAGGATGTGCATAAGTGGAAAGAAACGACCAGCCAGATAGTTCAAACAGAAAAGTCTCATGTGAGTTAGCCGGTCCTTTTGGCTAAAAGTGACTCTAAAGTTACCCATGGTCCCAAACCACAAGAATTTATTTAGTTAGAACTTTCCTTGATATTTATATAAAAAAAAATCAGTGTCTATAGTCTCAAAAAAACCCAAACACTCAAAAAAATAATACAAATTTGGTAACCTCCGATCACATAAAAAAAAATTCAGCCTTATTAAAGCTTGTACTTCTTATGGGATGGATTTGGGATCCTGTACCTTCCAGGAAGGTTTTCTTGTAAAATAACTTGCTATTGCAAGTTGAGATACAAATAGCACAATACAATACAAGTACTTACAGTTAAAAAAACCCCTCACAACAGGTAAATTAATTTTAGTATTTAAAAAAAAAAGAAATTGAAAACTACGTTTCCAGTGATAGAAAACACAGAATTTATTTATTCTTGGTACTTTCTGTTTTGTATCATAGAATCTCTGAGCAATCTTTGCCACTTTTCCTAGTTTAAATGTATGCTTTATTGGTAAGAAAACTGTGTACTCTGGGACTCAGTTTTGCAAAGGTAGGTAGCAACATGGCCAATCTTATCTGCATGATACTTGTAAGATGAGGTAAACTCCTCATCAGTGAGACAAGATGCTGGTAAAATCCCTTTTATCACTTTTATCAGTGACCATACTTACTCAGTTTCTTTATTACCTTCCCTTTTTTCATCATCAACATTCACTCAGTTTTATTACTATAAATTCATTGAAATTCCTCATATCAGCTTTTGATCTAATCACATTCTTCATATAATAAGATGAGACAAATACAAATCATATATTGGTGAAAAAAATCAATAAAACATACGTAATCAAAACTATTATTTCCTTTTCCATGCCAACTCCCTTATCCAATATTTGCTTTAGAAATAGAGATTGAAAGCGCTTGAGAAAATGAAGATATTGAGTTTAGTTATTTAGAAGCTTAATACTGATTTATTTTATAATTAAATAGATAGACAGATAGGTAGATAACATCACATTATACTATCTTCTACTCCTTTAAATAGCAAGGATTAAAAAATATAGTCAGGCTCAGGAGGGTATGAAGGGATACTGCCACCATTGATACCTTTAAGCATTTTGCATATGACTACACTGTTTCGTACATTTGTCAAACTATAAAGACATGATAAACAGTGTTCCATACCACGGTGCACAGACTTTCTTTAACATCTGTTTTGGACGTGGATTTGACACTATCTAAAACAAAAAAAACCTCTCTCCTTTGCCTTTGCAAGGATTGTATTTGATACCAATAGTCTTTTGAAAAAAATTCAGAAGCTTCTACTTGACACAAAACCTGGAGGCTATCTGTTGTAACAGAAGAAAACAGAGAGGGAGAGAGAAAGGAAAAAAAAATATATACTTTTGACAAACAGATAAGATTGGCAGCTATCCTAAAAAAAAAAGGGAAGGGTTAAGTCTCTGCCCAGCACTAAGGTTTTAAAAATAATTGCCTCAAATAAATATATTTTTGTCTGGGTTTTTAATTCCCCCCCAACCCCCAACTTAGACATAAAAAAAGAGTTGTAAAAATAAGGAAAAAAAAAAGAGGGCCAGTTAAAAAATGCTTTCTCAGATATTTTTCAACATCTTCTTATAACAGATTTTCCTGTTGTAGTACTTAGATGTACTTAGATGTAGTACTTAGATGATGAAGTACTTAGATGGTGACTTACAGTCCTACAAAGGAGTCTGTGAAGGAAGAATTCCTCTATCCCCACTAAAGCACATAGCTCGATTTTTATTTTTTTCCTTAGAAGAACCAGCATTTTAGCTCCAAAACAAGACTTTTATACTTAAAATGGAGTTGGTATACTAAAGTCCATGACTGCAATCCCTGCTTAGCTCCTAACCATCTTGAGCCTGTACATGCTTAACTCTCCAATAGTAAAGGTCTGTAGGTGCCCAACATTCTGCTCTTGGGCATATCTAAAACTGCTACAATCTTGACAGCACAGACTCTCTCAAAATATGTCTTTCAGTTAGAAACTCTTATTTTCAACCCTGAGAGCATAATTTTTATAGGTGTATTTTTATGATGGATCAATAGACAAACAGATAGAGAAATATAAAAAATAAGCTTAAATTCACTATACTGCCTAATCCAGTCACCAATATAATTTTATTTTAGTCAGTGAAACCTTCTGGAAAGAGATCTCTATACTGATCCTTGCACAAAAGGTAGTTAATTAATGCCAAATGAAGCAATCATTGGTTAAAATATGTAAACATATTTTTCCCCTCTTGGATCTGTGCTCTTATCTCTGTAAAATACACATACTGTCTTTGGAGCAGGGTTCAGAAGTCCCATCCTCCATCTTGTGCAAACTAGGGAGTAATGCTTACTACCCACCCAAATGAAAAGTCTATTTCAAATTCAGAGTCTTCTGAAATTTCTATAGCCTGGATATTCCAGGCTATGCCAATTAATAGAGATCTGTTTTTACAGACCAGAGGCACTGACATACTCTCCTCAGAACACTGGGATTTTAAACCAAAACTGAATTTCAGTGCTTCAGATTGTTGAATGACTCAGCCTTCCACAAGCAGAACACTTTTTCAGTATCTTCTGTGTTTAAATGTTACTTGTCACATATAAAGTACATATACGGTTAGTAATTCATTACAAAACTGGTGTGAAACACACTTACTTTAAAACTGATATACAATAATATGTGTTCCTTAGGAGTGTGCAGGCATTCTTTTAAAGAATTAAGTGTACGTGTGCATGCACATTTAAGCAGCAGAGAGATTGTGTTTCCCTCCATGCATTTTATGCTTCTGACATATATGTAAGGGACTTTTTTGAGCCTTTTAACAGATATTTTGGCAACTTTTATATACAATAAAATACATATGTAAAATAATGCTACCATACCTCACTGAGTGTTGAAAACCTTTTGGTACTGCAGAAGCTATGTTAAGACAGAAGAGAAGTCATTTGTACCTGCTAACATTTACTCCTGGTGACAGTTTGATAAGAATTCTCATATGAGTTCTTTCTGACCTTTCCAGGATTTCAAGGCACTTTATAAGCTGAAGCGGAATCCATTCAAATGAGAAATATTTTTGTACACATCAGTTTTTCTTAGGTTCAAATCCAAAGCTCATTAAAGTAAAAAACAATGTTTCCATTGAGTTTCTTGGGCTTTGAATGAAGCTCCATGAATAGTGTTTAATTCTAAATGAGCATTTCAGCTATATTCACCCAGTTTTGAAGATCACTGTGTGTGCCACTTTTAATTTGCTAGCCAGGAGCTTGTCAGTCACCAGCAGTATCCTACTTGTCCTCCAAATGAGAAGGATACAGTACCTACCACAGTTGGCAGCTGCTGCTGTTGCTCTAGCTCCTAATTTCCTAATTCAGCCCTTGATGAAAATGGCAAAGAAATAGGAGGAGGAGGGAAACAGCTTTGTAAGAGAGATGAAATCTCAGCCATATGCCAGTGTTTCTGCACTGACTGTAAGGTACTGGCCAGAATGATTCCTGCTGGTTTTGCTTTCTCACCAGGAATTTCAAAATCTACTCAACTTTGCAATGTGAAGTGGAATGTTTAGAAATAGAAAACAAATAGCATTTACTGTAACAGTACTCAGATATAATCAAAGGACCTATGATTCCAGGAAAACCCAGGAAAATACTTTTAGTACCTCTGAGGTTGAATTAAATGTTTGAATATATATACATCAACATAGACTTCCATTAACTTGTGACAGAAGAAGACAACAATCCTTCTTGGGGTGCTGTTTGTTTTTTAGGTGTCTACATGTGTCATGCAGGAAAAGAATTGCTACTTTAGTGGCAATTCTTATGCACCTTTGAGTACTGGAAGGAGAACCATCTTGTCCAAGATCAGGTAAGATATGTGTGGTTAGAGAGCAAATTAAACTCTGTACCTTGCTACAATAACTATTCAGACAGATTAGAAATAATTGTGTCCAAAGTATGAGGAAGAAGTGGAGGAAGAAAGGACTTGATGATTCCTCAAGAAGTTTGTGCTGAGGAGAGTAAGCACAGACTGCTGTTTTAGGAAAGTGTCCTAAAACTAAGTGCAGAAAGAGAAGGTTAATTTTGCAGATAAATATACTGAAGTTTGTAACTAACAGCAAAAGTGGAAAACTTACAGATTTTACTCCTGAGCAATATTTTCTTGGGTTTTGAGATGATGATTCTGTATATTTGTAGTATTGAATCTGATCATTGTTTTCGCCCAGTGATATCTTCCTCTAATGAACTCTTCCCTTTATTTCTTCTTCCACCTTCATTTCTTATCCAGTTCATATCTGATAGCAAACTATAAGAATGTGATGGACAGAACGGTCTTTGCCTCCAGCACAATCTTTCTACCTCTCCACTATTGTTATGAATGTAGATAGGCAGATAAACATATATGAAACACAAAGAAGGCAGGTGTACCTGTATTCACACAAAACCCCATCAATCTATCTGTATGAAACATATAAAAAATAGGAATATCTATTAAAAAATTGCTAAATAGCGAAGTGAAAATAGACTTAAAGATACTGCTTTAAATAGCTGTTGCATGCAAGGCACACTTCATAAAGCTCAGATGGGCTTGCTGAATAAAATATGAGGATGTGTAGCTCCATGACTATCTCGGTTAGCAAAAAAAAAGGAAATCTGAAGAAAATTTATAAATAGGCCATACACTATCTCCAAAGGGATAAACAAAATAGCCAGCAGTGACAGTATTTGCTTTTCATGTGTGCAAATACAAGGCATAACAAATGTCATCTCCTCATTTGCAAATTAAGATATAAAGGAAATGTCTCTGACAGTACATGCAACAGTTCATATTTGAAGTTTGGCACAGTGAACTGACAGCCACAGAGGAACTGCAGTCGCCTAATCCTTTCATTCTGCCTTCCAGCTACTGGCAAGGAGGGTGGAATTTAATAAATACGTGATGAGAAAAGGCTGTGAAAGGCTGGCATATCTTGTCCTCTGCAAGAACTCATCTTCAGAGATAATTAACTAGATGACAATATACAATGTGCCATTTAACAAGAGCATTCAAATCATTTCTGGACTTAAGTACACTTTTAAGCCGCTTATCAGATTTTCATTTCTGAATCCATTCAGCTGTCAGGCTTACATCCTGGCTCTTTATTGAAGCTCACATGGGAATCCAAACCTTCTAATTTTCTATACAGATTCATTTCAGAATCAATTAGAGCTGGTGGCAGGCTTGTCCTTACGTGCTAAGGGGATTAGCTGGACACTTGTTCAGCTGAAGCTACCTTTGAATGTACATTCAACTCTCTATCGAGAAAGAGTTGTTTTCCAGAGGATTCTGTAGCAATTGAAGTACTGAAATCAACAGATGGTAGATAATCACTGGAAAGATCTGCAGTTTTGTTAAGAAAAGGAAAACACTATTTCAGAATGATTCCAAGGTAAGGATCTTACGCTATATAAGAGAAAAAAAATGAGAAAGAGAAAAATGAGAAGACAGATGAAGAATCTGAAAAAATAAGAAAAAGGAAGTTGAAAAAGAAAAAAAAGGAGAAGAAAAGGAAAAGAAAGGGAAAAGGAAAAGAAAAGGGAAAAGAAAGGGGGAAAGGGAAGGGAAGGGAAGGGAAGGGAAGGGAAGGGAAGGGAAGGGAAGGGAAGGG
>JAWWEE010000105.1:77456869-77525296 GCA_035221455.1 Xenops minutus | reverse complement strand
AAGGGGAAGGGGAAGGGGAAGGGGAAGGGGAAGGGGAAGGGGAAGGGGAAGGGGAGGAAGAAGGGGGAAGGGGAAAGGGGAAAGAGGAAAGGGGAAAGGGGAAAGGGGAAAGGGGAAAGGGGAAAGGGGAAACAGAAAAGGGAAACAGCAGGGGATTCTTTTGAGTGTCCCCCAGTTCTGCAGAGTGAACACTCTCTAACAACCAGAAGAGCTCCCAAGGGCTCTACTTTTAATCTTTTAGCCTCAGTAAGTACTTCACAACTCAGTTTTTGCATCTGACCTTTGGCCATTTTCCCACCCACATTATTAACTTCTCTATTATTTGTCTTAGCAATTTCAGTTTGTCATTCTAAGACACATTGCTTTTGACTTCTAGTTAACACTTCAGAACTCAAAACCATGTGAAACAGTCATCCACTCTTTCCTGTTTCTAGGCAGTCTTTATTCAGTGACTCAGGTTGTTCAGGTGTTTTGGTTTGTGTATTTTCTGCATAAAACAACATTTATGAGTGATTATTTTGAGCTGCAAAATTGGAAAGTACTGTTTAATCCATTCTCAGATTTTAATTCTAGAAGTCTCCTGCTTATGAAAAAATGGCTTATGTATTTTTTTTTTTTAAAAGAAAAAAAATAGCTGCTAAGGTTTTAAATCAAGTTTTAGAGGAGGCTTGGAAAAACTGACAACTTCACAAATAAGCAGCCAAAAAGAAACTTAATTGTAACTGAAGTTATTTCACCAGTTTTAACTTCTTAGGGCAGAACTTCTTAATCTTTGGAGACATGAATGTTCTCAATAATTTGATTTGAAGTCTTTCCTTCTGAAAGGAAAAAAGGTATTTGGATTCTTCATTCACCTATATGTTGCACTGTTAATCTGCTAACACAGGTAATGTGTTCACATTTCAAACAAACTTATACATTCTTCAAGGCACGTTTGACCTTTAAGACACCACTAGGCCATATGACATAGGGACAGTTCTGAATGCTCCTGCTTTTATTGGGAATGTAACAATCTTATCGAGAAAATATCTTCTTGAAGATGAGCACAGAAAATTAAAAATTTACACTCCAGTGAAATATTTTCCATTTAAAGATTGCTACAATTCTACTACTAAATATTTGAATCTCAACTTTTTTTTACTCTCCTGGGAGTCTTCTTAGAGTCATTCTTATCTCGCATGAACAATGGTGAGTTCACAATATTCATGTAAAGGATTTTTTTCTAAATCAAGAAGAAAGAAATTTGTTACATAGTCCATGCACGTTTATGAAAATGCAAATTTAATTAAATTTGTTTTTTTTTTTTTTTTTTTTAAATAAAGCAACTTAGATGTTATAATTCTGAATTTTTCTAACTCCTAGAAAAATAAGAGTCCTAATGAACATACTTATTTAGTAATGTTGTTCAAAATCTCCTTTTACTTCTCGGTTATATCCATGGGCTCCACGTGCTTTCATAGCTGTCATATTTCTGAACTGATAGTCTTCAATGTGTTCAGTTCAAATGAGAAAAAAATTGGAGGTGTGAGTTTTTAATGCAGTTTTCTGAATGGAAAAGAACAAAGAAAATAAAGTTCATGCATTATTCATACAATAAAAAATGGAAATTATTAAGGCAATAAGACTACATCAATTGCACACACAAACAGTGATATGTCTATAGATCAAGAGTAAGATAGTACTGAAATTACTGTATTCCCAATATAACAATTTTGAATAATTCTGATATTCAGAGATTTAGACATACAAGTTTTGCCGCGCCTTATATGTAATAATAAATTTGGATACCACTTTCCAGTGGAGAAGAAAAATGCTTTATTCTTAACATATACTTGCATGACATTCATTTTAAAGTAAGATGACAGTATGTTATATTTAATACTGCAGAGAGCATCATCTCCAGAATTCCATTACATAGAAATGTGAAACAAAATGCAGTTACACGTGTGTATAAGTAGGATTCAGTTTGTATAAACAGTTGTGAGTCTCTTAATTTTGGCAAAACTATTTTATGTTTGCCAAGAAACGTATCTATTATGTTCATTAAAAGTGACAGAGTAACAGCCCTTGAGACTGAAGATATCTATTATCAAGAACATCTAGCCAAGTAAAGCCATCCACAGAAAGCTAGCTCAGCAAACTAATATAGTAATGTATTCTGCCTGTGTGAGGATGTGTGGGTGCATTTTTTGTACAAGAAAACACTGGTAAATATGCTTTTTTCCATATAATGAAATGAGTAATCCTACTCTTAAACTGTAGATACATTAAAAACAAAGCAAACAAGTCCTCTTTGATATCTTTATCCATTCTGTTTAATACCTTTATGGATGATCTGGATGAAGGGATTGTGTGTACCTTGAGTAAGTCTGTGGACAACATTGAATTGGGTGAGAGTGTTGATCTGCTAGAGGGTAGGAAGGCTCTACAGGGGGATCTGGATAGATTGGATCAATGGACTGATACCAGTGGTATAAGGTTCAACAAGACCAAGTCCCAAGTCCCACACTTTGGTCACAAAAAACCCATGTAGAGCTACAGGTTTGGGAAGAGTGACTAGAAAGCTACCCAGCAAAAGAGTCAAGAAGGTCAATGGTATCCTGGTGTGTATCAATTACAGTGTCACCAGCCGGACCAGAGAAGTGATTATTCTTCTCTACTCGTGAGGCTGTGCCTTGAGTCCTTGTCCAGCTCTTGGCCCCTCACATCAAGAAAGACTTTGACGTGCTGAAGAGAGTCCAGAGAAGGGCAACCAAGGTGGTGAAGAGTCTAGACAGTCAGTCATATGAGGAGGGGTTGAAGGAACAGGGTTTAACCTGAAGAAAAGGAGGTTCAGGGGAGACCTTATCTCTCTCTACAACTACCTGGAAGGAGATTGTAGCCAGGTGGAAGTTTGCCTCTTCTCACAGTCAGCAAATTAGAGGATGAGAGAACATAGCCTCAGATTGCTCCAGAGGAGGTTCAGGATGGAGGTCAGGAAAAATTTCTTCATGGACAGGATTGTTGAGCATTAGAACAGGCTGTCCAGGGAGGTGGTGTAGTCACCATCTCTTGAGATGTTCAAGAGAAGACTTATGTGGCACTTAAGACAAGGTGATTGGTGAAAGATTGGCCTCATATCTTTTCCAACCTGAATGATTCTGATTCTATATACAAACTGGAGAATGAGATGCCCATAGAAAGGGACCTGGGGGCCCTGGCTGATGGCAAGCTGAATATGAATCAGCAGTACCCTGGCAGCCAGGCGTGCCCTGGAAGCCTGGAGAGCATCAGGCAAAACATAGCCAGCTGGTTAGAGGAGGTGATTGTCCCACTAGGCTCTGCACCGAGGCTGCCTCACCTTGAATATTCTGTGCAGTTTTGGGCAACACAGTATAAGATATTAAGCCATTAGAGAGCATCAAAAGGAGGGCAACAAAGATGGTGAAGGGCGTGGAGAGGAAGCCATATGAGGAGTGGCTGAGGTCACTTGGTCTGTTAAGCCTGGAGAAGGGAGAGGAGGAAGGGCAGGTACTGTTGTCTTCTCTGTGGTGACCAGCGACAGGACCTGAGGGAATGGCCTGAATTTGTGTCAGGGAAGGTTTAGGTTAGATACTAGATAAAGGTTCTTCACCTAGAGGGTGGTTGGGCACTGGAACAGGCTCCCCAGGGAAGTGGTCACAGCACCAAGCCTGACAGAGTTCAAGAAGCATTTGGATGGTACTCTCAGACACATGGTGTGACTCTTGGGAAAGATCCTGTGCAGGGCTAAGAGTTGGACTCAGTGATCCTTCTGGGTCCCTTCCAATTCAGGATATTCTGTGATTCTGTGAAAAAAACCAACCAACCAAACAAACAAAAAAAAACTAAAAAAACCCCCACAACTGCAAAAAATCTCCTTCAACAACTTCTCTTTATTCAGTAATAAAGTAGGTAGTGATGTTACTTTTGCTGTCGAAGTCAGTAGCAATTTTGAACCCGGGTTTCAACTCAAGTAAATAAAAAAGGAAAGTTCTTTATTATACATCTTTCAGAAATTTTCCATTTTCAATTACTTTAGTAAAAAAGTAAATTAAAGCCTGACTGAAGAACACATTACAAATACTATTTGCACATTTTCATAAATCAATCTGAGAATGAAACTGAAGATTCAGAACTCAGATATATGATCTCTATTAGTATTAATAGGAAGTAAAAAACAAGGACATTGTTAAGGAAATTTGCGAGTGATAGATTTAGAAGAGTGGCAAGTGTCAACGAGGACTTGGAAATTGGTAGCATGGGCAGAAAAATCAGATATTCAGATTCAAAATATGCAAGCTCAAGAATCTGTACAGAGATAAGCAAAATTCTACAAAGATTGAAAGGGAGCCAAGATTCTGGAGAGTATTAATTCTGGGGATACTAAACATTAGTTTTTTAGTTTAACAATGTGAAATATTGTTGCAATAAAATGAAAAAGCTAATACAAATTTTGGACTGTATATGTATTACCTTACAAAGCAAAGGTCTGATAGAAGTTCTCTTTCTAAGGAACTGGTGTGATTTTCCCTTACAGCAGTGCATTCATCTCTGGGCATTAAATTTCCATAAAGATACTGACAAACTGGTAAATGTTCAAAGAGTCATACAAAGTAAATAAATAGATAGATAGATAGATAAATAAATAAATAAATACATTTAGTTATTTATGCCCTGATCCCTGTGACTGTTCAAGGCCAGGTTGCATGGAACTTTGAGGAATCTGATCTAGTTGAAGGTGTCCCTTCCCATGGCAGAGCAGTTGGGACTAGATGATTTTTAAGGTACCCAAATTAATCTGTGATTCCACAATGCAAGGAACTAAAAAGAAGCTGGACCACCTAAAATGACATTTTTCTCTGGCAAGAAAAAATGTCACTGAATGACATTTGACTTTCATGAAAATCCAGTCTTTTCCTGAAAATCTTTCTTTTACCATAGTCAGGTGCCTATATAAAAAAACCAAAAACAAACAAAAAAACCCAAACAAACAAACAAAAACAAAAAAAACTGTTAAAGCAGCAACTAAGGAGAACAGCAGATATAGTTCAAGAAAGTCAAAGTATATTTAACAGAAGAATGTCAGATCTTAGCTTAATACATTAATTCAAGAAAAGTAAGAAAGAAGGCTCAGTAAACTATATGAAAGAAAATCCGTTTGAGGGGGACTGTGCTTTTATAAGTAGCTTTTGAAGACAGCTGAGAAAAAAGTTATATAAATGACATGTCAGGAGCAGTCCTGGAAAGAATACTTACAGAGAATCACCATGCTTTTCTTTAGGATTCTGAAGAAGGTGGGAGAAACAGCATGTAGTGTATTTCAGAATTTACTAACATTAGCAAAGAAAATCCTCTCACCAGCATTTATTACTTTTATTAAGGAGTACCAGCTTCCCATATTAAACATGTACACTTAGATAGAAAAAGATTAGCATAAATATAGATATAGAAAAACTCTACATAAGTAGGCAGATTTAAGACAAATAGAACAGACATATCTTTTTCCACCCCACTGTAACTAGGATTTTTTTCCCCTTTCCTTTTTTTTTTTTTCAAAAATTTGTTTAGTAGTATATTCAAAGACACTATCTTTGGATAATTCTACTGTGAGTACTAATTGAAACTTCCTAAAGCTAGGATATGACTGTATTCATCACTTCTTAAAGCAGTTCTGATTTGATTTACCTACGCCCTACAACATTTCACACATTTAATGTTATTCCTCACCTTCCAATTTTCATTCATTTTTTTCAGTAGATTTGAGATCTAGTACATAGGCAATTCCAGCATTTAATTCCATATTTCTACCCTCAAGATAAAGTTTCCTCCTTTAGACTTCCATAATGCAGTCATTTCTCTTCAATTCCACTCCCAATCCCATTTGTGACTGAGATGGGCAGTTCTTGCTTTTCTCTGAGGACTAGGAAAGAAGCAATAAATACATATGAAAGATGGATAGCCTTCTGTTCTTTTTTCTTGTGCTTTATACTCTGGCAGTATAAGGAAAAGTAATCACAAATCCTGCACAGAACTTGCATATCTGGAGATGTAATATTCTTAACAAAGAAGAAATCTTCAGAGTTTTTAGCTATTGAATAACTTTTAACACTGCTTATATACCATGCCTGAACTGATTTTTTTCTCATATCTGACTTGCCTAAGCTTAGTTATTTTGAGGTAATGCAATTATGCACCTGTGAACAAGATGCTGTAATTGCAAATATCAACTAAATTTAACTATGTGAGCTATTAAAAGCTTGCTTTCACATCTTATTTTGCTACATATTCTTTATTTTCAACA
The DNA here is from genome assembly GCA_035221455.1 of Xenops minutus. Taxonomy (NCBI): domain Eukaryota; kingdom Metazoa; phylum Chordata; class Aves; order Passeriformes; family Furnariidae; genus Xenops; species Xenops minutus. Next base: position 77,518,995 of record JAWWEE010000105.1, on the reverse strand, counting down.
GGCGACATATACACCTATGTCATGTATAACAGCCTTTGGTAGTTTGTCACACTCCAGATTTTTTAAATGTGTTTTCTATTCTCTCTCAATGGGTAACAACCTTCCACTGTCATTAAAAGATATTTTCTATGGGTCTTACTTAGACATATTTATTGCAGGATATTTAGCTTCCCTAAAATTGTTTTCAATTAGATTAACCTTCATTAGAATTTATCAGTATATGTCTAGTGTCCAACAATCCAATCATCTCCATTTTGATGATGTAGAACCCATCTTTATTTATGACTCACAATATCTTTGTTGCATATCTGAGCAAGGGACATTAACATTTTAAGATTGTTCTTTCAGGTGTATCCTTACTTTTCTTTTTTGTGACAGAGGATTGACATCCGGTCCTGTTATTTGTGTCACATAAGCATCTTTCAGAAGAATGTTGTAAACAACCGTTATTCAAACCATTTGAATTGCTCTGTGCTTCCTATGACATCCACTTCCTTGTGGCCATAATTTTAAAATAATTTAGTAAGATTCTGTTTAAAAGTGTTTTTATACATGATTTACAAGCATTTTTCGACTGTAATAATAATAAGGGTTTTTTTTCTACAAGAATATTTCCAGTATAGAATCAAAGAATTAGGCAAAATCTTCAGCATGAGATTTATCGTTATTCCAAAACCATTATTTTGTAGTTATTATGATCAGTTTATTTATAAGCAACAAATTAATTTCACTGACTAATAAAGAACTGCTACAAAACCAGAACAAGCAAACCAGCAAATAATAATTGTCAAAATTATATCACACTTATGCCACATTTATACATTTCAAACATTAAAGCTGAAATGGTTTAATAGTCTCTTACTGTACATTGAGGGTTTTTTGGGTTTATGGGATTTTTTTAATTGGTTTTGTTGTTTGCCTTTTTGTTGTTGTTATTCTTTTGGGGTTTGTTTTATTTCTGTATTTTTTGATTGTCAACAATTGCATTTCTACAAGGATTATATAACTAATACTTTGTGTCAGTTTACAATTTTGTATTTATACTGTATTACAGTGCCCTAGATTTGGTATTTTTATACCTTAATTCAAATCATTCTGTCAGTTGCCTACAATAGGGAAAACATCTAGCTGTCACGCATGTAAACAGCAGTGAATGGCTAAATTAGATAGGGTGTGTTTTATTATTAAAAGAATAAGGTAAAATGCATGATTTTCTTTTTCATCTGCATGTTAGTAAAGTTATTTTGGGATAGAACGACATGACATTTTTTTCTGTGGGGAGAATAGACTTTTGACCTTTTTTTTAAATTTTAATTTCCTACAATGAATTGCAATTAGTAAAGCATGACTTTTTTTTTTTTTTTTTTTTTTTGAGAATATTTAATACTACAGAAAAACTGGAAAACATTAATTTCTAAAAGTAGATCTGCAAAATAATTATTCTACTTTGCGGCAATATGCACATTTAATCTGTGATCATCTCAGTTATTTGTTATTTCATTTTATTTTAAAAATAAAAAGCTATTGTGGTTTAATCCTGGTACATTCACCATTACGTAAGTCAAATGCTTCACCCTCTCATCATTGAGTGGGCAAAGAAATGTTGAGAAGCAATTTACTTCAGAATATCTACTCATTGTCTCAAGAGTGGAGATCTCTGTTATTTAGTTTGTACCTATTGGACAGACATGATAAGGGCCCAAACTTCTATAGGACGACAAAGATTTTTCTGGGTATATGAGCTCTTTTCTCTGTACCCAGCTGTATTTAATAAGAAGTAAGAAACACAGTCTGTAGGATTCCTTCAATTCTAGGTGATTTAAAGGTTTGCTTTAATCTTGACAGCATTATGAGAAAGCCTGCTTTTTTTGTTTGTTTGTTGTTTTTTTTTTTTTTTTTTTTTTTTTGTGTGTGTGTTTTGAAATGCTATTTCATTGATACTCTTAGTTTATTCATGTTTGCATTGAGGTCCCCGGACTTCTTGCCAAGGACAATGCTAAAAGCTAATACTTTCCACAGTTGGCTATAGCGTCATATTTAAGACCACTTATAATAGTTGTTGAATAACATTATTGTTACTTAAATAAAAATGCTACCCACTGTTTATCAGAATCACTTTTCTGTTGAAATTTGCAATTGCATCACTTATCACAGCAAGAAATCCATTTTACTAAATTTAATAGAAAGGATCACACTGTATGCCAGCTTTGTATAGCAGTTCATTTGAAACAAGTGAATTCAAAATGTCTGTGAAGGAGTCTTGTATTAATTGCACTTTCTATTTTCCTATAATTCATATCCTACATGTTGGAAAATATATCTAAGACTTAACTGACATTTCTGACAATTTCCAACTGTTTTATCAGACTATTTTTAATGAAAAAAAAAATAATGGATTCAATATTTCAACATGAACTTAATTCTTAAAAAGTACTTCAAAATAGGCTAATGTATTACTTCAGTGTGTATATTTTTTAATCTTAAAGGTCATTTACATTTTTCTACAGTCAGAATCATATTTATTTTCACAAAATACTTCAACAAGTTAGGTCCCTGAGGCAGAAAACTGCATTAATACAGGCTTAATTTTAAGGATATTATTCAAATGTTATTTCTTCCAATAAGGTTCTATTATATTCTGTACATGATAGTTTAATGATAAATTCCATAGAAGTTTGAATGCTTTAAATGATATCTAAATCATAGTAGATGGGGTATTTCATGCTTTTCTTTGGAACCCTTGAGCCCAATTGTTTCCTTAACTGACTGATAAAAAATGAATATTGGGAAAAAAACCCCTCAGATTTCAACTAGTGATCTGTCTGAATGCATTCAATATCTAAAAATTATTGAAAAAATGCCTTACAGATTTAATTAAATATCATTGATTGAAAATGCTGGTCTTTTTAGAAGTTAATATTACAAAACAAATTTAAGTATGAGCAAATACATACAGAAACAGGAGCTGGATTATGGTCAGGAGTGGCATGAATGTTGGATTTTAAAAAGACCTCTTAGATTGTTCATCTATGGATTGAAGGGTTAATTTCTTTGGATTAGTGTACCTGGCAGTGTTGTACAAAACAAGTCACAAAGGAGAGAAGAAAAACATCATTACTGCACTTTATTACTGTTTATTTGTTATCTTCTATTATGTTAGAAATTTAAAATAATTCAATAAAATTGCAGAAATGCTATGTGAATTAAGTAAGCTTTCACACGGCATGAAGAACACAGAACCCAACTCCCCAGGATAACACTCAGAAAACTAAATTACAAATTCCTGCCTAGACTCTATATAGTTGCCAACTTCTGCATAAAATTGAGGTGAAGGACCTAAACTTTGCAGTCAAATTCAATAGAGAAACACATTTTATTTTGAATAGAGTGATTGAGTGAGCAGTAACTTCACACAAAAAAAAAAAATAAAAATCAAAAAACCAAAACCAAACCAACAAAAAAAATCAAAACCCAAACCAAACAAAAAGCCCCAAACCGAACCAAAAGATCAGAAGAAAATAATGAAACAAGTTCAGATCCTGAAGGACTGTACAATAACAGGTGCACACATACAGGATTGAGGATAAATAAGAAGTCCTTCACAACCATAGCTCAAATTATTCCTAACTTCTCAATGTTGTTATTCAAACAAGACAAAATACAGTAAAACATAATAAAACAAAGTAAGCCAAAATTAAACGAAATCTAATTAAAAGCCACTTGTGTGTCTTTACATCTTCATACTCTGACCAACACAACCCTGTGACCATTGGTGCAGTTGGTTCAACATTGCTTCCTATTGCTTAATTGCTTTAGTAATATTTTGTCGTACTTCTAACAAAAGATTCATAAAACAAGACATAGACATAAGTAAAGTGAAACTCCATAATTCTTTTAAGTACAGTCAGTTAATTCTGGAGTTGTGGTCTCAAACTTATCACATAACCTCAGGCACACAGTTGCAGTTACTAAATCAGATGCTAGGGCTTCTTCTATTCTTAGGGAAATAAATTATCTTAATGAGGCAAGTTCTCTCTTTAGAACTGCCCACACAGCTCTGGTATAAACAAAGAGAGAGATAATCTAACATTGACATAGGAGTAATGTCAGTTAAGTGGGATGACTTCAGAGAGTGTCTTCTGTTCAAGTCCATTCAGAATTCAGAAAACTGAGATTCTACTACTTTGGTTTCCTAATGCCTCTGCTCTGGTAGGTAAGCATTACAGAGACTCATCAAAATGTAGAACATGTACTTTATTTGAAGGGTAAGTAGGCAAAAAGTAGTTTAATGCCTGCAGGTAGTCAGAGTTTGAAAACAAACTACTTTAGTTGTGGACTTGTCCTTCTGCCTTATTTTCCTGGTCTACTTGGGCACACATGATACCTGACATCCTGGAAGATCTAACTCTTGAGCATTTGGTTTTCTGTATTGAGGACACCTTCATCTACAACCAAATAGCCTTGGTATCACCCCTAGCCTTTAATTTGACCTGGATATGTGCCATCTGACTAATAAGGGACAGTCAAAGAGATTTGTATTGTCTCATTACCTAGGTTATGCCACCGCCGTGAAAATTTACTTTATAGATTATTTAGGAAGAATTCTTTACTCAACCATTTTCAAACAATGTGAGTTTCATATTGTTTTACTTCTAATCCCTCTCTCATTTGTTACTTTGTATGAAGTGTTCAGATGCATACTGCCCTAAAAAGGAATTCCTTGTCTATTTTGAATTTTGTGCTCTTACTCAACAGTCAATTAAAGTCCCTTAAGGCCATAGTTAAGCTTTTCTATTAGTTGTAGTGATGTTTATTGTTTGACATTCATGTTATTTTGTTATATCTCATAAATGTGATTAATGACGAGCTCTTAATTGTAGAATTGAAGCATTTTATTCTTGTCAGTCCTACTGCCTAAAGGTTTCCAAGTATTTGAAAGCCTATTGCAAGCTAAGTGAAAAGTTTTCCATTCTGAGGTGCAAAGGACTTGGCTAAAAATGTAGGTGATATTGGACCAGGATATTCTCCTAGTCCTTGAAACATCACTTAACTAAGGGAGATTTGTCTCACTACCGTTCAGCATATCACTAAAACAGGTGAATAAACATATTATTCACAGTCTACTTTAAAGATTAAGGCAAAATTTAAACTTTACCAAGCTGGGTCCTGTTCTATATATTACAAATCTTGAACAAAATCTATGCTAATATACTTACTGAGGTGGAAAAGCTATACTCATGTCATTAGAAACATTTATTAGTATGTCTATTTTCTAGTCAGTTATTTTAAATATGTCCTTTATTTACTTTTTTCCATATATATATATATATATACATACATGCAAGCTTAGCTATCCAAACCAGATTTCCCACATAATTTTTTTTTTCTGTTGTTAGCCTTTTGAAATATAACTACATTAACTGAAGGCAAAGTAGGTGAGAGGAAGAAATTACATCTGGGATACTTTAGTTAAAGGCAGGAATAACATTGTTGACATGTCACAGGCTAAAGATATCACATATATTAAAGAAAATAAAAAGCTTCTAATATACAGGACAATCAGTCAGAAAAGGACATTAAGTCTGATCTACACTTAAAAGCTTTCCTGACATAACTATGATACTTAGAAATTCTACTAGACCAAGGAGCACTTCTGGACTAGTCAACTTTATTTACAGCTTTTCCAGTTTAAACTTAAAAAAAACCTCTTAAACTTTGTCTCTGATAGATTTTTTTTTTTTTCTTATAGTACAACAAGCAGATTCTTGTCAGTGTTGATACATTTTGAGATATCTGATGAAAGAAAGAACTTCTCTGTATAACTGTGGCATGGAGTAAAGGTGAAAAACTGGCTACTCTGTGCTTGATTGCTTGGGAGAATTGCAGAGGTTCTCTCATATGGTTATATTACATTCAGTTATTTTAAGGAACTTAAATTAGAGAAAAGATTGATTATATTTAAAAAAATGCCTGTCCATCCTGTACAACTCTAATCAAAGAGAATATGACATTTCTGAGTATGTCTAAGGCCATGAAGCTTAAGCACTCTCAGTCGTGGATTTTTTTCCTCTTTGAAAATTAAGAGGAGAGCTATGACAGTCAACATTCACTGTCTGAAAATTTTTAACAACAAAAGGAAAGTCCCAAAAAATAAGTTGTACTTTAAGGGAATGACTAGGAAACAAAAATGACAAATCACATTTTTACTATTAGTATTGTTTACATAAAACTAAACTGATGGATATTAGTCTGAGTTTGCATAGATATAAAATATTTTTTCTGTCCTTTTGCAGCCTCCATAAGAATCACCCTGAAATGAAAAAAGTCAGATAAAAGCAGAACAGGGAATTTTTAAAATTGGTGTTCATTTTAATCAAGTTATAAGAGTTTCAAAGAATTTTGAAATTTGAAGGAAGGCAGAAAGGGTGAAAGACAGAATAGAGTAGACATATCTTATATCTGCACTGGAGTCAGACAGGCATGAAGCTTTCCTGGAGCAACTCTAATGTTACCATTACATCCCAGAGCTTCAGAGCACTGTTCCCATGGCCATGCCTGCCGAGTAGGCTTTAGTGCCTTTCTCAGGTACTCCACATACATAACTAAGAAGTATAAACGTGCCATAATATATCCATTTAAATGACATTTAGAGTTGACGTTTTCAATAAAATTGATTTTTAAAGTAATACGAGTTTTCATCTTACATTTTTTTTTCTTAATTACTTTTGTTTCCTCTTACAATATGCTGCTTACAGCCAATTGCTTCCTCTTGCAAAACACCTCTTGCAGTCAAACAATTGAAGAGTTCTGTAGAAACAAAGGTAGGAGTACCCTCTAGATCCTTTGATCTTCCAACTCCCACTATCCATTGTAACAAGTTTAATTGGTAATGAATTCTATTATGTGGATGTTAAATTTTGAAAAATCTCATCAAAGTGGGAGATCATGACACATCTTTAGAGAATAAATTCACTTGGTGCATAAATCCCTACACTTGGACTGACTAGGAATATTAAATAAAATTTTAACTCATTCAAAACATCACAATTTTGGCTGAACATATTTTATTTTTATTGAAATATCAACTCTTAATTTCTTTCTAAAATTCGTGAGTAAAAAAGTCTTCTTGGATTAATATTTCTAGAAAACTAATGCTCCTGACTGCATTGCCTTTACTACACTTGAAGGGAGGTGATCTACTCTACTTCCCACTCCTACAGAAAGTGCAAAAGTCCTCCTCTTCCATTACTGTAGCCTTTATAGGTGTGTGAGCAGCAGGGAATAGGCAGCTTGCAGATTTGTTTCATACTGCACCTTTTGAACAACTTCTCAGTTGGAATTGTACATGAAAAGTCTGTATTCCTTGACCTCTCTTGATATTATAATCTGGCACATTGAGCAAGAGAGATATAGTAAGTAAGATGATTTTTTTCTGAAAACAAAAAACCAAAACCAAAACAAACAAACAAAACAAACAAAAAAAAACAACCAACAAAAAAAAAAGAAAGCCCCTTCCAAAAACTGTGGATGATAATGCTCTCCTTTGGGAACAGTGATGTTGATGAGGCTTTATACATCAGCCTCTCTCTCCAGTTTAGCACAGAAATATCAGTAGATATATGACATAATGCATACAGGTGTTTTTGTTATTCTTATGTTCCTCACTGTGAAGGAATAGAAACTTGGATATGTTTGAAACCAGACCCAGCAGACACGTTGGCCAATATGCATACCATTGCAGTCAGTGAGTGCTTTTGGGACATGCAGTGTCTTCAGGCCTTTTGCAGATTAAACAAAACCTGAAAGTTTAAGGATGACCCATCTTAATACCACCTTGGACAGATTACAGACCAGGAATAGATGACTTTGACCTCTGTTTCCTTGTATTCCACTCTACAGGACTTTACACTCTTATTTCATGCCATAATTACTGGTAATTACAGGTAATTACAGATTATACCACACATTGCATTGTGAAGGTGACTGAACACAGGAACAGGTTTCCAAGAGAGGTTGTGGAGTATCAAGAGGTTTTGACACTTTTGGTAGTCAAAATACAGCTGGGCATGGCTCTAGGCAATGTGGTCTACCCGATCCTGCTTTGAGTGAGGGCTGGGAATAGAGAATCTCTACAGGTTCCCTTCACCTGTGTGATTCCACAGCTGCTTGAGGTAAACTGGTTTAGAGAATTTACCAGTTCCACATGATTCAACTATCTTCATATCAGAAGATATCATATCATATCATATCTAACATTTTCCATGTTAGAACTAAACCCAGTAACAATCATGACAATCTACTACCTTTGGACTAAAAGAAGAACCATTTTCTTACTTATTATAATTTCCATTTATGCTTTTCTTTTACTTCACAACTTTCCCCCAACTTTATTAACGTAATTTCCAAAAATTGACTGGCTTTAAACTATGCACTAGTGGAAACTAAGTGTAAAGCACTATAGATTCTTCTCTAGTACACCAGCTTTAATTCTTTATTCAACCAACAGAATTTCCTTCAGAGAACTGGGTTCTCTGAAACAGTTCCTTTTCCAGAGGACTAAAATTGTTCCTCTGGAACAATTTCAACAACTGAAAAAATCCACCATGTTCACTGAAAGAATCCTACTCCTAAATAGACAGGCTTTTCCAGGTTAATTTGTTATGCTAAAAATTTTAGATAACTTTATTAAGGACTGCTAATTTTTCGCTGCAAGTCATGATTGTAGAAAACATTTATGCTTTCTAAATCCTGGTCAAGCTTGAATGCGTTTATTCAAAACACGAATGACTTCTGCTAGGTATGAGTAGAAAAGGAATAATTAACTCTTTGGATATTGCTCAAAAGAAGTGAACACATCAAAAAGTTTTGAAGTGTTCCTCTCTGCTGCCTTTAATTGTCTGCAAATCACTACATCTGCTTTTCCACACTATTATACATTCACACATATGCTAAGTGCCAACCTCAGCCTTAAACTAATGGTCCCACCTGTGTCCGTTCTCTTGTCACTCAATTCCCTTTGGAAGTCCCATATTTCCCATATCATCTAGAAGCATCTGTCTTCTCTACTTGAAAATATAAAAGAGAATACCAGAGGATATAACAGTCCAATATGAATTACATCTCTCCATGACTTGTTATGTCAGTCACTGTCTTCTCCACTGAAACTTAGAGATTTTTAAATAGACTAGCCACAATTTATGAAAAAAAACCAACAACAACAACAACAACAAAACAAAAAACAAACAAAAAACCCACCTTATTTCTGTATTGGTACTTTGGATGATAAACTTTTCAGGCCAGGAATTTTGCTTATTTTATTAGTTTCAGAGGCTGCAAAAGGTTGTTTATCTGAAAGCTAGCATAATAGCAAGTCTTAGTAATTTTCATCAGAAAACTGCAATGTTCCTTGTAAATTTACGTGAAGGTAATCTGCTGTAGAAATGGTTAAGAGTTCTCAAGTGTGAAAAAAAGGGTTTAGAGTCAAGACCAGAAATCATACAGCTATTGAAAATCTTGACAATTCTCTCTGGAGAATTGTTAAAAAACACTGACATTTCAGCTTCAGTATAATTGTTTCACTATCTAACATATACAACAATCCTGCTATGACTACAAGTGGTGGAAAATAATGGTGGAAAAAGATTACAGATCATATTTCCTGCAACTGCCAGTGAGAACTGGAATTATTGAGTGCTCATTTGCAGTATTCAGATCCTGCAAGTAGAAAATCTAAGGTAATCAGAATTTTTCCATATTTTTTTTCCTCTATTAATCCTGTTTCAAAATTTGGTATCAATCAGACTATTTTTTTTTTCCTGTGAGATGAATCTAAACTATGGTTTTTTTTTTTTAATTTTAAAATCAGCAGTTCTTCTTAAATGTTCAGAGATATTGTAAGTAGTTTTTATTGCTTTATTATGTTTTTCTGATTATTTCTAATTATTTTTAATTATGTATGCTTTGCAATGTATGTGTATGCATTTTTTTCTGCATTCTCTTAACATATCTCAGCCATTTAAAATGCATTAAACATTACCCTTTAATTAGTACTATGTTACGGCTGAAGAACTCATAATAGTGAGGTTATTTAAATATTTGGATTCTGACTCTGTTAGTCAAATACATGTTAGTTTAAAAAGATAGTAAAGAAGAATCTTTTTACTCTAAAATATACTAAAATAATTCTGAACAAAATGTTAGTGTCTGAAGAAATAGAAGTATGAAATGCAATATTGTTCCTAGTCTTTGCTGAAGCCTGCTATTGCTATGGTGAACATTATTTTTTAATCTACTTTTGCTGCAAAGCTTTGAAACTGCATGCTGAGTATGCATGTTGTGATTGCTGAGAATTCTTTTAGATCAAAATAGAAGTAGTCAAACCACTTTTGTGAAATGTGTGAGCTAGTGTTGAGAAACCTTCTTTAGCTATCTGTTTATCAGGTCTATGTTTTTATAATATGTGTAGCAGGTTGTTCTCTGCCTAAAGCTTTGCATACCACAGAATTGGATAATTGTCTGTACAGTGTGATATGTCCTATCACCATGTGGGTGTGATAGGCATGGCAGTGACAGTCAGTAACCTGGTTGCTGGTGAGAGAACTTTCTTCACAGACTCTAGTATCAAGAAATGTCTGACCCCACATGCAGCTCCAGCATCTAGTTGACACAGGGTCTGTCAAACTCCATGGTTCAAAACTGAGCCCATTATTGTTTAATTTATTCATTAATGACTTGGATGAAGGGGTAGATACCTTCCCAGCATGTTCTGTGACAACACAAAGCTGGGAAGGGTGACCAATACCCCAGAGTGCTGTGCAGACCTGTGCAACCCTTTAGACAACAATCTGTCTATGAGCCAGCAGTGTGCCCTTGCAGCCAAGAAGAACAGAGGTATCCTGGGATGCTTTAGGAAGACCACTGCCAGCAGTTCAAGGGAGCTGATTCTGCCCTGCTACTACATCCTAGTGAGGCCACCTCTGGAGTGCTGTGTCCAGTTCTGGGCTTCTCAGTGCAAGGGAGATGTGTTGCTCCTGGAGCAGGTCCAGCAGAGGGCAACAAAGATGATTAGGGTACTGGAGCATCCCTCTTATGAGGAAAGGCTGAAGGAGCTGGGCCTATTCATCCTGGAGAAGAGATGACTGAGAGAGGATCTTACCACTGTCTATAAGTATCTGAAGGGAGAATATCAAGAAGATGGAGCTAGGCTCTTCTCAGTTGTGCTAAGGCAACAAGCAGAAACTGGTGCACAGGAAATTCCCCCTAAATATGAGAAAGAACTTTACTGTGCAGGGAATTGAGTACTGGAACAGATTGACCAGAGAGGCCGTGGAGTCACCCCCACTGGAGGTATTCAAGAACTGTCTGTTCTGTGCAATGTGCTCTGCGATGACCCTGCTTCAGCAGGGAGGTTGGATCAGATGACCCACTGTGGTCCCTTCCAGCCTTACCCATTCTGCAATTCTGTGATTCTAGAATGGCACATCTGTCATAGGTCATCTGTCTGGTCTGCCATCTGAAACAGAAGTTTTAGATAAATGAAAATTGTGACGGAAGCTATTGATGTCTATATCTTTGTTGAACATTATGGATACTCAAACACCTCTCTCAGACCCTTGCAAAGGACCTCCATTTTTCTTGTCATATGCAACTATCTGACTACATTAAGGATGTTCCTTGCATCTGAGACACTCACTTGATACTGGTAGATACTACTGGGACCTAAAGGAGAGCCACTACCATTTCTTCTAGTGTCAGTCTGCAGCCAGATGGACATACAAAAAGGTACTAGAGACATATCTGGCCAGCTCATCTGGTCTCACAAAGTGAGAAGGAAAACAGAACAGTGGAGACTGTAAGTGCCCTACACTCTTTCACAGTTTCTTTGTTCCTGGTTTTATGAGTGATGTTTAACACTTATGATAAAATTTCCATATAACAATTCAGATCACAAAATGAAAGTAAGAAATTAAATTTTGAGTAGTCTTTTTTGTTCTGTTTCATCTTTCACTTTTTTAAACTTTTATTCTTTTTCTAAGATTCTGTTGGAACAACAGATTTTAAACTTCATTATTTTCTCAGGAATTTCAATACAACTTAAAGATATTAAACTATGAGAGAATGCCATATACTTTAGCCTCTTCTCTCATTATGATTAAAAGCATCTTAATTTAATGATTTCAGATCTTTGTACAGAACAGGAAGATATTAAAATCAAGTGAAGAAAAAATACACTGTGTCAGAGTTCAGGGATAAAAACAGACAAGCAATCAAAAAACCAAAAAGATAAAACTCTCCAGGCCCATCACTGCACAAGATGTCAAATTCAATTGTAAATAACCATCCTGAAATACATATTATTGTGCATCTATGGCACTGTATATTGGATTAAACCTAGCCAGTATTTAGGAGACAAAAACCCCAACAGACTGCAAAAGAAAAATATTAATAACGGTTAGGAATCTATCTCTTATCGATGAATGCTTGTATAAACAGAAGTTGAGCATTTGTGGTGTTGCACTGTTCCAGACTGAAGGGCAGTCTTGCTTACAGAAATCTGAGAATTGGACACCAAGTCAGCACACCTGGAAACACTGTAGGAGAGTCTAGCAATAATTCCTGATTGGCTTGCATAGTTATAAAGATCAGAAGGAGATGATATTCAGGTACCAGTGAATTATTCAAATCCAAAGGAAATCACTGACAACTAATGAAGCACAACACTTTACTAGATCTGGCCTGACAATTTTTTACTGGAGTGAAGACAAAAACATGGTTAAACCAACCTAATTTAGAGATGGAATGCCTCTTGATGCAGTCTCTTATTCTGTTGAATTCCAAATCAGAAGGAAAATAGGGACTAAAGATCCAAATTATAAAAGTCATATTGGTGTGGCATACTAGCATACTATAGTATCCAAAAGACTGAAGAGAATTCAAAATATCAAGAGAACATATTCCTAAGAACTTCCAATATTTTCAAATCAATATAAAGGCTGCATATATATGTACTTTACAGACTCAGACCTCAGAGCATTCCCATCACCAATAGGAAGACTCTGATGAATTTACTAAGGTCCATGAATGAGACTGGTACTTATTTTTGAAATTCAACATAACTTCTAAAATTCACCAGAATACAGTAGGCTGTCCAAGCATCTGGAATTGCTTAAACAGAATTCACTTGTTAGCAGTTGACTGTGAAATAGATTTATTGGTATATAAAAATTTAAGTCAAAGTGATTGGATTGGGAATTTTAAAGCACATCACATTATGGACAACATGTTACTTGTGTGGAATCCTCACTTTAGACTACAATGCAGTTATTTCCTATTTCACTTTGAAAAATATAAGAACAAGTTTAGAAAAGTAATGTATTAATCCTAATTTTGAAAACTAACATATGTAAAGATAATTACTTGCTCTAGTAATAGGTTTCAGAAGTAACTTTTTTTTTTTTTTTTAGCCCTGTGAATAAATTAAAATGGTCCTTATCTTATTAATATGAAAATCCCTTCTGTGCTCTGTCTATCTGGTACATCGGTAATTAAGGATTTAGAGGCCCTTTGTCTGAATCTCCTCAGTGTAGCAGGTAAAATCATAGAGTATGTGACTACCTTTGTAAATCCTCTAGATTATAGATATCAATGCCCACTGATAATTCATTTTGAAAGTTCTGGAAGCATAAGTATCGTTAAATTAAGAAGAACTGCCATTTCACAGTCCCCATTCATTGATAAAATAGAGCCAAAAAGGAACTTGTTTTCTGATAACATATAAAAGTATGAGTAGACTTAAACTAAAGATTTAGCATATTATTCCCTGTACTCATGTTTGAGAAGATGGCAAGTGAGGTCATGTCTTTTTTTACACAGTCACAATATGTTAAAGAACTAGAACTGGGGACAAGAAACATTGCAGTGACTAAATTTCAAGGGCTTAGAAGACTAAGTTGTCCAGGCTTTCCTATGTAATGCACTCAGTTAATACACTTGGCAAAAGTATTTGCAAAAACTAGCATAATAAGTAGGAAGCCCTGAAAACACAGCAATCTAAAAGGCTCTGTATAGAAATACAGTAGCTGAGACAAATGCTGAAAGTCAAAAGAAGGTTGGATTCAGCTGGCACTACAGGTTAAGGGTTCATTATAGGTCTTGGTGTTTTTCAATGCAGTTAAAAGTAATTAGTATACAATAAAATTTGTGGTGACTTTTTCTTATTTTAACTAGCAGCTGTAATTACTGGAGAATACTTTTGAATGAAAATATGAATCTAGCATTCATATTTCCTACTACTGTTCTCCTTCCTGCTTTTACAGGATGCAGCTTGATTATTGTTCTAAAACATAGGTTGTTCATTGGTAGCTGCTCAGTTATGTTCCCAAAGAATTTAAACATCCAGGAAGTTTCACAAAGCTCAAGCTGTTTTCCTTTTGTTACCATTTGTTCTTTCATTACTATTGTATTTCTCAATGATGAACAGTCATCAGCAAGACCAGAACAGTATATAATACTCTTGTTTAGTCAGTTGAACTGGTCTCTCTAGGTAGAACCAGTTCTGTTCCATTGTTACAGTGTCATGGAAGAATGTGTTTGGGAACATCTTGCCCATCTCCCATGGCTCTATTTTCCTTCCTTCCTTCTTGCACTTGCCTGATTTGATTATGACCGCATTTCTTCTCTGATCCTGGTCACTGTCCAGCTGCTCTATTTGTTTAGTATTTCAATGAGTTCTGCAATTTCATCTAAAGGCAAGGTACTCATGGAAATATTTGGAAAGTAGGATACTTAAAACAAGGCTGAGATTAATTATGTGCTTTAGGATCTGAATTTCCAAAGTAGTGATAATTTTCTAAGATGCTGTAACTGCCAGTCAGTTTTTGTGAAGGTGACAATACTACAAACCAGTGAAAAATAATCAGAGTTTAACCTGAATTAAGATGTTATTTTCATAAAAGTACATTTGAACAAAGGATGACCTAATATTTTTTGGTCTATTCATGCTTTGCAGATTTACATCATAATTAGTTCATTGCTGCTATTTATTACTTAAAAGTCTGAGAAAAAGAACTATGAGGTATAAAAAGAGATGGGTAAGACTTCAGCAATGTGTTACTTACACAGTTTCATACTTCTGCATTTTAAAAAAAGAAACCCATAGGCTTTTTCTGGAGTGTTATGAGAAGTTGATTTGAGGACAAGAAATGTTAGATGCTTCAGATTCTGCTGGGATATAGTCAATCTTCATGCCACAGATACATTATCATGCCTGAGAGAGTATTGCATGTGTAAATAGATTATAAAAGGTTCACAAATATCATAAGCATGTTAGACTTAAGTACCACATATTACAGATAATTATATCCTTTTAAGTAGAAGTTTTACAGTTAACCTATTGATCCATTGAACTTTATAGCAATTTACAGTAACTGACTTGACTACTCAAGAAGTCATATATAACTCTTTATTATCCTTTATATGTTGCCATCAATAACATTTATTTTAAAATAAAACACGATTCAAATGCATATTTAAAGCTACTTCTCATAAATGTCTAGGTTTAATTAGTGACTATTGTTACTGTCTTTTAGGAGCTCTGATTTATGAGTTTCAGTAGCTCTGGGGATTCATGACCCTTGCTTTCTGCTTTATCCTGGTTTCAGAAAATTCTTCTTGTGATGATAATTTCTGTGGTTTGAGGTTTTTTTAGTATAGGAATAGCTGCTTCAGAAACATCGGTGCAACCCATGTCTTATACAAATATACATGTCTTATAGAAATATACATGTCTTATATCAATGCACTGCTACTGAATTGTGTTTTAACAATAGAGTCTCACTAAAAGTAAATAAAATATGACGTAGAAGTTGGGAAACTAATATATATACCATATATATTAATCTGTATCATTAGAATGAAATGTCTCAACAAATATTTGCAGTTATAAGTTTATTTCTATAATTTATCTCTATAGTCCCCAATCATTACCAGGAACTTCCCCCATTTATTTACTTTAACTGAAGATCAGAAAATAAACGTGGCATAAAAGTTGTTCAGTTACTATGCTTTTTTGAAGGTTATTAACATACTTCTGCTCTGGATCCTAGAACTGCACAATAGCATTGCATGTGAAAACACGCTTATAGACCCTAAAAGCCCTCTAAATGCTTAACAATAATTTTTAATGATTTCTGTTGGACTTTAGTCCTGGGATCATATATATATTTAAAAATTATTTTTATGGAAACATGGGGTTTTTGGTCTAAAAAAATTGCAGATGCACATTCATTACGTATATTTGACCTCTAGCCTTCATTCTGAGTCAGAAAGGGTGTGAAGCTGTTGTTTTTTTCTGTCAAAGTGAGTAAAACTGCCATTTGCTCCATTAATGAGAAATTCAGCTATTGATCTGATCTCTTCTCCACTGCCATTGATTTTTTCTCTTTGTTTTGTCATTTGGACCTAGAACTGTCAATAAGTTATTGACTGAAGAATAGAAAGTCAATCATTTGTATTCTCCTTAGAGCTTGTGAAAATGGAATTTATCCTTATATTCATTGACATTTTACTATGAAATTCTGAGCATGTAATAAAGCTGTTTCCAGATTCTGGCCTTTAGAAGTTTATGATTATGAAAGATAATTTTCAACACAATTAATTTACAGATTAGCAGTTTCTAAATGGAAATGAAGAACAACTCAGAATTAAACATCTGTAAGTCATCTTATGTAGTATTTATTTTACAATAAAATAAAACTGTACCTCCTTTGGTAATATAGCATTTTACATCCATGCATCAATGCCTGAATTGTTATTAGGTTTTATTTTGGGTCTTTTTTAATACAAGGAAAGAGTAAATAAAACAAGAGCATGATACAGAAACCATTGAAAAATCTATCAGCTGAGATTTCAGTGTAGTATAGAAGAGAGAGCTTGAAGCAGAACGGATGCCTTCAGAGAACTTTATACTATATAGATTTATAAAGAAATCATTATATTTAATTTTCTCTTTTCTGTTTGTGATTACATATCCACTTTGAGGAATTCTGAATTCTGTGTTGCATGATCTCAGATTTAGAGGTGTGTTTAGGTCATTATCTTTTCAAGTAGCACTTTTCCAGATCACTAGAGTCTCTGTGAGTAATATTTTATGATATATTTTACTTGATACTTCTGTGTATGCTCTTTCAATTGAGTCTTCTGGAAAAACTAACATAAAGTAGTAAAAGCCAAAAAAATGTAGCAGCTCTAGAAGCCATACTGCCAAAGAACACTAAGCATGTTTTCATTTGACTGGATACCCCATGTCAAGTAGGTATGATATTGGAAGATAACCTGCTAAAAATATGTGACAGGAAATGGACTCGAGCACTTGAGGGAGCTGCTCAAGGAGCACCAAAGACACAAGGAAGACAATAGAAATAAACACCAGCATGTGTCAGAAAATACCAATTTCTTCTCAAAGAATAAGTGTCAATGATAATGGCACAAGTAACCTTTACTGTCAATTATAGAAGTCTTGAAATGGGAATCAAAATGTTAGTGAAATTATCAGAAAGGAATTAAATAAAGTATGGTAGTATTGCAGGACAAAAAATATCACTATTCAGGACATAACCAAGTTAATCACAATATTCCTATTAGTTTTCAGTAATTTTTGGTTGGTTAGACTGTTGTATTCTAGACTCACTATACATTTTTTTGACAAACGGATCAATTTTTTATTTTCCTTATTTAGGAGAAATAAATGCTTCCACAATACAAATTTCCCTGAAATAGATAGAGGAGATAATTGCTTTAATTTTGAGAAATTAAGATAAAATTGAAAATATTTAATTTAGGATTATACAAACAACGAATACATACAGTCTTTACAGTTTTCCGCTAGTGATAATTTGGAATCAATACAGAATGGAAAGAATGTTGAAATTTGACAAGTTTTCGTTTCAGATAATCCCCTTTCAGTATTCCTCTGAGTACTGTATTATTACCAGTTTGACCAGATGCCCACCCTGTAGAGAGTTTTGTTCACTTTCTGTATACACAACACATACCATATTTTCCTAATAAATGTTCTCCTTTAACAATGACAGTCATGTGATACACCCTTACACTCACATACCAAAAAATATATGATATGGCATGCACATTAAGAGGCCAGAAGTATGGAATTTTGAATGACTTCAGAGTTTTAAGCAGAAAAAGTAGTGTTACAGTTGAGTGTTCCAGTGGAATCCAATGAGGCAGTGCCAGTAAATATGCTGGCAGCATGTCATGTTGGTTGGCATGACAATAGTGTAATCACATTATACCTACTATAGCTATGCAGTGATCACTCTAGTGAAGATTCAGAGCTTTGATATATATAAATATATAGATATATAGATATAGATATCTATATATATATATAGATATCTATATATATTTCAAACACCAAAATTTCCTGATGACGGTAGATGAGATCTCCATATTTACTATCAAAAATTGCTACTTGTTTATGATTTTTCTAAGGATCTGCATAAATATATAAAAATGTATACTCAAATCAAAACTAAGTCAACAATGAAGTTCAATTTATTTTGAGGAATTTCACGTTTTGCTCTTTAATTAAATTCTAGGAACTTAATCTCTCTATGTGGAACAGACAAGTTGTTGGATATAATTCTATACACAAGCAACTCCCAAAAACTTCAGCTTTTTATGTGTGGGATGTGCCACTGTACCTTACACCAGTCTCTTTTTTCAAAAAAGTATCATGTGTCATGAGATCCCTGACCCAAAATATCTTTGGAAATTTATCTGAAACAGGATAAAGTTTTGAAAAGCAAGTAAATCACATGTTTGTCTGCATAAGGAGAAGTAGAACACTTTTCTCATTTATATATTTATTTATGCCCATGATGATGTATCCCTGTACATTGAAATCATGGGAATTGTATATTTAAAAGGGGGAAAACCCTGTAGTTAAGTTAAAAGGCAAAAGATAGATGGTAAAAGTGAGAAACAAAAACAGTTACTTAAGGTCTATGAAAGTTAAAGCTACCCCTTTGGCATATAATAATGAATAAAAGAGTAAACAGCATGCTAGTACACAAACATGATCTATAACAGTTTAATTGACTTTAAGTACATTGTGAATTTGAATTTTTTAGTTCAAGTACTAAGAATAAAACAGCTAATGGGTTTTTCACAGTTCATTTCTGGTTTACTTTTTTTTTTTTTGCCCAGCTGACCTTGTTTAACAGGAAAATGTCATCCCAAGTTGCCTGCAGTTATTGCTTCTCAGGAAGATGTTTAGTGACTCATGTTGGCCTGCTCGATGGAAACTTCAGGAATATATATTTTTACATTATTTTTAATACTAGGATATTCACTTATGACTCAAGCCTACAAGAACAGATTTTAGAGAGATTTGATCACTGGGGTTGGGGGGAACAAAAAAAACTGGAAGGTAGTCTATAAGTTTCTTGCCTAGAAAGGAAAGATTATTTTTGCTTAATTTAACTAGATTAGTTCCTTCACCCAGAAAACCTAGCTGTATACTCTATAAACTTTTTTTATTTATCAAAACAGCTTCAGTAACCCATTGCAATTAAAACAATTCCAGATTTTCCACAGACTGGTTTTCTCTGTATTTCACCACCCTTTTGTAGTCTCCTCAAAGTAAGAGCAGGAAAAAAAAAGTATTATGATTATATAATTGAAAAAATATACATAATCTATGTATTGAATGATCAGTTTTTCAGTGGAGTACTTAATTTGTTTGCATTCCAAAGAATCTTTTATACAATTCTGGTATTCAAGAATTGTGATGATCAAGAACTGAAATTTGGAACAGTGAGTTCTTAGGATAAAACATGAGCTAATCACAAAATTTTATTTGTGCTTAAAAAATTAGAGATTGGTAATAAAAATAACTTAAAAAGATGTATCTTGTCCTGTCTCATTTTCATAGGAATTCTCAAATGCAAAGTTGGCACAAGAAAAGTTCAATTAAAATGAACTCCTCTAATAAACTTTCATAGAGCATCAAGAAAGATTGAATATGAGGCTTTTAACATAGAAAAAATCCATTCTTTAAGGCAGCTCTGGAGATGTTTTGGCATTGATCTCAACTTTGAACGAGAGTGTATTCTTGTGACAAGTACAATCTGGTTGAAACTGATGAATTTCCAGAATGAGAAAGTTAAATTCTTTCATATCAGAGATCCCAGAATATCAAAGAGTTCAGGAAATATTGCAAAGTATTTTCAATTTCAGGTTTTTCAGTTTCTCCCAACACTGTTACTGTTGTCATCAAAAAAATATAATATTTAATTCATCTAGAGAAACTGAATCATGAAGCCTTTTTGTCAAAAGTAAAGATGTAGTGAATGTAAAATTATAAGTGACATTTAATCAGTTTCATTGTTTAAATATTATACATAGCTGTCAAAACATAATTAGGAAAAGCTACAGGCTTTTTATCAGTCATTGCACGAATAGATTGACAGAGAACCCTGTGTGAAATGGTTTATCTTATATAGACACAAACATAAAGATCTAAACATATATCTTCATTCAACAAACAGTGAAGAGATCATCAAGCTTTTAATGCTTTTGTTTCCTAGTTAAAATATGTATCAGTGCAACATTTTTCTCCAAAACTGAGAGAAGTTTAAGTCCTAAAAACTATAGGCTAAAAGTCGGGAGGTTCCGTTTTTGTTAGTTCGACTGAATTAGATTAACGTGAATGAAAAGCAAGGGTGGGGAGATGAAATGCGAACAACCTGAATCCTGAGGGTGTAATTATAACATAACCTTTTAGCCCTGATCTGGGAATCATCAAGTATGGTCCCAAGAGAAAGGGATCAGCTGTATTTCTATTATGAAGCAAGATACACACTTTCAAACTGCTTGTAAACTCCTCCCAACATGAATTAAATATTGAAGTGCTCAAAACACTACTTTGTGGGTTTTTTAAGTCACTTTGAATAGATCTTATTTCCTGAACAATATGCTCCCATTTGTTGGCATACACATGTGCCCTGTTAAAGATATGGATATTTTTCTCTTATCGTCTCTTCCTGATTTGCTGCATGATGCGTGAAACAGATAAAGTAGGATGAGATCACCTTGTGTTTGCTATTGTATTTAACTGAAATTGTATTTCAGTTAAATAGATTTGGCACTGTTTCTTAGGAAAGCCATTAATCATTCTGTGCCAGGAAAAAAGATTTCAGACAAATTTCCCTTAAGTGAAGTCAGTGGGAGTTGCTGTTATCAAAAATTTGCCAGCACTCTTACAACAACCATGGTTTTACATGGTAATCCTTACAGCAAATAATGCCCTACTGAAAATTAGTCTGACACTCTGAAGTAAAATAATGTGTTGTTATTAATTAGCTGAACATTTTAATTTAATTTACACAATCCTATTGCATAAATGTTTTCTTTAAAAATAAAACTGTTAAAAATATTTCTTGCTGATTATTTTACTTGTTTTTCTTCCTGAGATAACTATTGGTATATACTGTCCTTATCTCTGATATTCTTTGGGGCTCCTTAGATTGTGTCTTTCTTTGATAGTTTTCCTAATTCCTATAGCTACTACTGATTCCTAATGACAGGTATTTGTTGTTTGGATTTTGGTGGGTTTTGTTGTTTTTTTAAAACACTTTTTGAAATATTAAGGACCATTTTTATGATCTCATAAGGAATATACTTTTACTTTTTTCCTATTCAAATAAAAATCAGAATAAGCATGACTTTTCAAAAGACAGGCTTTTGTGGAGGAGCCACTGTTGACTATTCCTTGAAGGCAGATGAACCAGAAGTCAAGGTGACAAGACAAGACCTCACTAACTGGCCAGAGATCTCCCATGTTTGAGCAGGATCAAGGTGGTGACAACAACAGGCTCTGTCAGTCATGCACAGGTGATCACTGAGAAGGTAAGGTAATGAGAGGGGCCCGGGGCCCAGGGCCCAGCCAGGATGTCGTCAGCACATCAGGCTTGCAAACACAAGACTTCTGTAAGACAGTTCTGAGTTTCAGGAGGTATGTCTGGAGACTGGCATTCCTGAAGCATTTCTGGGACAGGAACTGACATCCCTGTGGCTGAGATGAAATTGGCTTCAGAACTGTGGGCAGGCAGTGTGGAGGCCCTAGTAGTTGCAGGGTGTGGAGACTAAAGTCTGTTAGTGTCTTCACTTGTTTCATATACACTGATTTTGCTGGAGTTCTCCCATCTTCAGGGCAGCTGGTCCTTGACAAACCTCTTACTGATCCTAAAAAGACTTTTTCTTCCATGCATCACATCACTTCTAATCATATTTAGATTTGTAGTTCAATATTTTACCTGAAAGTTTTGAGTTGACTTTTGTCTTTCCAAGCAGTTCTCTACAGCTTGTATCTATATACATTATAAGGTTCATAAATTATTTGTTGCAAAATGTGACAGAAAATTCTGCTTTACTTACATTGTTAATAGGCAATTTTCTGAGAAACTTGGGTTCCCCAGTTTGCTGTAGGTATTGTTGTCAACAAGATTATATTGTCAAAGAACTTGTCATCAGAATATAAATGTTTTAGCTTTATCTTTACTGACCTTGAGAACTACTGTCCTTTTCACTTTCTTCATGTTTCAATAATATTTCCTTGATATTTATCTTATCTGCAAAAATATCCCAAAATTTCCTACCCAGGAATGTGGATGGGCAGACAGCACATTTATTAGACTGTTCAACTATTTTTCCAAATGCCAAAGTATTACTGTTTTTTAAAAAACCAGTGAGCAGTTTTCCGTTATTATAGAAAACTTTCACATAAAGCCAAAACTGTCATTTCCTTATACGTCAATTTTCCCTTTTTTTTTTTTTAGTAATCATCTCTGTAAGTTGCTGCCAATACAGAAAAGACAGACATAACATTTATACAAAAACATGTATTTTTATTCCAAAGCACTGATGCTGTTCTGATGCTTTCTTTGTTAGAATACTTCTAATATTTCACCTTTTATACACAATAGACTCAGGAACAAGACAACACCCGGATATCTAAAATTTTCAAATCAGCACCTCTGAGCTCTGATACAATTCACATGAATACATATTCACAGTTCATAATTCTCAATCCCTTTTGTTGTAGATTATGAAGAAATATGTAAAAATCAACTTCTGATATTGACATGATTAATTATAAATTTAAAAAAAATATTTAGTTGTTATTGAAATTCCATTCAAATCTGCAGAAACTTCTTCAATGGGCAGGTTATATGTGTTCACATCTTTTTCATATACTCAGTAGCAACATGAAATGTGGACTGGAGAAAATGGATTTTAAATAGTCTCCAAAATCAATTTTTGAATTTATTCACATGGATATAGATGCTCACTGATGCATAAAAGGAGTACACTCATTTGTACATATCATGCAAATACTGTTATGGTGCATTGTAGAGATACATCCAACCTTGGCAAAAGGATCCTGTTATCAATAATGAAATTTTTACACTGAAAATCTCAATGCTGTTTGTACTGACTGATCAGCTCTCAAGCTTGGACCAGTGTTTTTTTATATAAAATGATGTGAAAGTCAATGGGAAGCATACTAGAATCATGTGACTGATGGACATACAGACACTTCACTTGTGAAGGTAGCACAAAACCTATTTAAGACAAAAATTTTGCTTTGAAGAGTATGTATCTAATCCTGGCATAAACAGGGAGATGAGATGCTCTCAGATCTAATATAAGCAGATGCAGTGAAAATTCAGGAGCAGCATTCACCTTTATAGCCAACAAATGAGAATATTAAGTGATTAGAACTAGTTAGTAACCGTCATAATTTTTGTCATCTCACAAAAAAAAAAAAAAAAAAAAAAAAAAAAAAAAAAAAAAAGTTTAACTTCTAATTTAATAATTTAACACCTTTCCCAAAATGGCATAATTTGGCAAAGCAAAGTTTTTTCTAAGTAGTGGATAACAATGTATCCAAGTTATATACTACTCAACCTGCTTAGGAACTTGGAGTGTGTTAACTACCACCTCTGAAGATTGAAGTAAAATGAGCCAAAACTCCTTCTGCGGAGCTGAGAGAAAACAGTATAGCACAAATCAGTGTCACAAGGCTGAATTCTCTCCTCTGTTCCCAAGAACAGTCACCTCACACCTGTTGCCCAAAGGGAGATGCCCCTGTCCTGTTCAGGAGAGTTCCAAGATACTAATAAGCCTGTGCAAAACCCATGCCAGAATCATGGTAAATACCACACTTAAATGATATAAGGAACCTTGATCAGGTGCTTTGGATTTATATTTGTAAAGTTAATAAATGTATTGTAGGTATATTTGTGGCTAACATTGATGAAGCCAGCAGTGATGAAGACAGTTAAAATTTCTGCTTTCTAATGAACCTATGCAAGTTTTAGCAGTATCACATTTAGTACAGTTGTACTGTTCCAATGTATCATAAGACCTTTTTCTTTTTTAAGTGACATTGCTCCTCTCAAGTATTTTGATTTTTTTTTATTTTATTTTGTGCAGATTTCACTTGCTTCTTGATGGTTTTCTGGGGAAAATGGAAGAGTTGGAAGAAGGAGAGGAACTGGTGAGTTTATTAAGAGATGTCAGCCTGAGAGGAGCAGCTCTCCAGCTCTGCTATTTAAACTTTCCAAGACAGGTTGCAGTAATGCAATCTCTTTTTCACATTTAGACTCTCCTTCCTTCTTGTAGGTCTCATTTTTATTGTGTGAGGCATTTAATCTCTTCCATCTTTTTCCTCATTCATAACCTGGTATCCAATTATAGTAACTATTCCTGCTTTCTCATGTCAGCTATATCTTTTCACTATTTATCATTTTCAAATAGTATCTCTTACCGCAGACTTTTTTCATATTTTTAGGCTTAAAAAGCCAATTAAAATTCACAGGAGCAGATAAGTCTAACATTTTTCACTGTTTTTATCCATTTTCATCACAGTAAGTTTTTATATGCAAATATAGGCTTCAGCTTGATATTTCAGAGTCAGGCAAAACCCACAGCCATTAGCATCTTATGATTCCTACTGAAATTTGCCCCAGGTAAAATGTTTGATTCACTGTAGCTGAGGATCAGAATGATTAAGATATCAAGTTTAAATAGCTATTTTTAATGCTTCATTTGACATCTTAAAACCTGCACGCCCGTCTGTTTTCAAGAGAACTGGCAATTCTGACACAGATAACTGTTTCAAGACAGTACCTGTTATTGTATTTTAAGTAGGTACTAATTGCCACCTTGAAGCTAGATGAGCTTAAACTAACTCGTGATATTCTCTAATTTAATTTATGTGCAAAAATTACTTAAAACAAGTACAATTCATACAGTTTTAAAGGTGGTGCTCTGGGCTGCATCATAGCTTACAGTATATTAAACTCAGTTCAGTATCTTCTGTATCTCCCTATACTGCTGTATTTTCAAGAAATTTGGAATTCAAATACATGGAGAAACTGGTATATTCTTGATGTGTAAAAATTGTAGCAATCATGATATTTTTCCAGCCCTATTTTAGGAAACAGACAAGAAAGTTTTTAGTACTTTTAAGTAATCTGAGAATAGAAACAAGCCTAGAGACTGTAGATAAATGTCTTTGATTGCATATTTATGATTTTTTAACAGTACTAAAGTCACTGACATACCAATTTCTGATTAGATTTAATGCTTAGCACTATAATGTAAAAAAAAAATGAAAATAAGGCAGCGAAAATATCTAAAAAAGGTTATTTTAAACAGTCAACTTAGTATAATAATTTTTCCAGTAAGAACTGCATTTCAACATGAAAAGAATCAAAATGCTAAAACATAAAAATACCCTAACATTAAAACTTACTCTTCAGCTGGAGACTTTGATGAGAAATAGAGAGACAGTGTTGACATACAAAGAGAAATACAAGTAATATATGGAGTGATAATGTTTTGTAGGACTTTTTGGTACTTACACAAAATTCCTGCAGTTGGCAACAGACAGACAGAATCTAACACAGCAAGAAGAAAACAATATCACTTTTTTTTTCTTTAAAAAAAAAAAAGAAAAAAGTCATATACTATATATATTTTATTTGTATGGATGTTTAAAGTTATTTCAGAAACCATGACTTCACAAAGCAGAATAAAATGAAAAGTATCTAACTTCCTAATTCAGGATGAAAAAAAGGCAAAGTATTTCTTGTATTTGGTGACTATAAAAGGCTTATACATGAGCCTTCCAGTTAAGGTTTCTTAATGCCTATGAAGAATGACTCCTGCAGATAATTGTTTTTTCCTGATAAAAATTGGCAATAAAGACTTCAGTTGTCCCTTCAATGAGTCATTCTCTATCTATCTTATCCCAGTTTCTAATAATCAAGACTAATTTTTTTATTATTATTATTTCACTGGATGTGATATTAAAATGTACTTCATCCAATAAAAACATTTTGTTTTGCTCCAATTTTATTTTTCGAAACCTCTAAAGAAAAAAAGTTGGGTTTTGAGGTGGGGTTTGTTTGTTTGTTTGTTTGTTTTAATTCAGAAATTTGCACGTGAAGGAGCTGATAATTGAGCCATTTGGGCAGGAATTTAAACTCTGTTTGAAGATGACACAGATACTGTGCTTAGACCTATGTCTCACAAAAGCATCCTAGCTATCCACACGATGTTTAGTGCAGAGGTCTTCTTCTCAGTCTTTCCTGTCTATACTATACCGTTCCCTGAATTGACAATAAAAACTTTATATTTTTTTTTTCCCCCAGTAACTCTTTTAAGAGTGCAGAGAGATTACGCTCAGACATGGATTCTTTACCTTTGGGAGAGCTTGCAGTTAAAAACATATGTCCAATATCTCAGCTCCTGCAAGAAGGGAATGACACAATTCGATGTAAGTATAATCTCACTACTTGTAAATTTATTTTCTTTCTCCAATGTTTTTTCAAGAAAGCCAAAATGCTTTTGTATTCTCTTCCAACATAATTTCACACCTTTAATGGAGACTTTTCAAAGATATACCCTAGAAGAACTTTGTTTAGTGTCAATTTAGAACTTTCCAGAAAACCACAGAAGACCTTTTTTATGATCACTTCAGTATTTTCCACAATTCCTACTTTTTTTTTTCCATACTGAAAGACCTCTCATATTGTTCATTCTTAAAATCTGACTTTCTTTGCAGCTCTGAGATTTATTATAAATTATAATTACTCATATAATAATATGCTTAAAATAAAATAATATGCTTAAAATATGCTTAATATAGATCTGAGAGTTACCAGTAACTCCAGTACATCATACTATATGACATAGTTACTATTCCAGTTACAGAGATAGTCTGAGAAAGGTGCATTTTGGATCAGACAAAATCAAAATGTCTTTATTTTGAAAAAAGAAAGCAAGTAATTAGCACCTGAGAAATTTAAAAAAGTAATGTCAGCTACCAGAAATCCTCCAACTCTTTTTAAATAGCGATGAATATCTTTATGATGCAGTTAGGGGACTATGTGAGTCACTTTCTCATTGTAATACTACAGTGCATCTGTGTATAGAATAGGTGATATATCAGGCGATGTTAAATATAGCAAGTCAGACAAAAACTCCCCTGCAATCTGTATTAAGTTTGGTGTAGCACATTTTGCAAATAAAAAATATTTTTAACATCACAGTTTTTCCTGAACTTCCTTAATTAATGGTTTGTTAGATGAAAGATCACGTATATGTACATGCACATATACATGTACATCTTTGATGCAATGGTTCAAATGGCTTCAAAAAGATTTAAATTCTTGAAATATGAATGTGTTTACATTTATAATCATACAACCATTTAGGCAGGCAAGACAGCTAAAAATTGCACAGTCTGTTTGCCTGTTTAGAGCAGAGGTCACTTTGATGTTAGAAGTGTGGAAAATAAACTTCTATATCCATTCTTGAGTCTGAACAATCCTCTTTTTAAGAGTTTGTCCAGGGCTATGGTTGACGAGATGAGTTCAGAGTTACAGTTGCTTTAAAACCAGAACATTAAAATAGAGTTCACATACATATTTGACTTTTCTGTCACTGATATTTGACTTTTTTCCAGCAACAAACATTCTAAGAAAATATTAACAAATATATATTTATTTTCAGCTTTCCTTTTAAAATGTTCTCTATTTGAAAACAGACTACAAAAAGTCTTCTGCATCCACTCTTATTTTTTTCCTGTTAATACCCATATTACCATTCTGGCTGTGTGATTCGTCCCACCGTGTTGCAGTAATTGCTGTGTTTTCACAGTTTTCCTCTTGCATTGTTGATTCAAATTCATCCTATTTAGTACTCATGCTCATGGACAATAGGAAACTATATGTAAAAAAAATATGCTGCTCAAATGGATTTAGAACCCAGCAATGGACTTCCTGCAGTTTTTACTGTATCTTCCAGAATTTAAGATTTCATAAAACACAAAAATTTCTCATAGCATCAAATATTAGGAAAAGCCTTTACTGTATAAAGCACGTTCAGAAGTGTCAGAAAAAAAATTCCTATTCATCTTACTGCATTGTTAAATATATCAGTGTAATTACCTACACTGTTAACCAAAGAGCTGCTGATTGTCATAGCAGAACCAATAGGCTATGGCACTTATCCACTGTGACTAACTGTATCTGCCACTTCTGAGACCCCATCCAGCTGAAAATGTTTCTTAAACATAATAGAAGCTTTGACTACACAGTGTTACAAGATTTTACTTTTAAATGTTTGCTTTTTCTTAAAGGGAAGGGAAAAAAAAAAGGAGAGAAAAAGTCTCAAGTTTAATGAGATGAAAACTGCTAGAATCTTCAAGAAATTTCTTCAACAGCAAAGATTTTTTAAGCTTATCATAGAATGGTTTGGGTTGTCAGGGACCTCAAAGATCATCTAGTTTCAACACTCCTGCAATGGACAGGGTCACCTTCCACTAGATCAGGTTGCTCAAAACCACATCAAGCCTGTCCTTGAACACTTCCATGGATGAAGTATCCACTACTTCTGTGGGCAACCTGCTCTGATGTGACATCACCCTTGTAGCGAAGAATTTCCTCCTAATATTTAATCTAAAGCTACCTTCTTTAAAGGTTATAAAAGTTCAAAGATTAAAGCCATTAGTCCTTGTCTTATCACTATATGCCTTTTTACAAAGTCCCTCTCTGGCTACCTTGTAGGCCCCGTTTGAGTACTGGGAAGCTGCTATAAGGTCTCTTCAGAGCCTCCTCTTTTCTCAACTGAACAATTCGAACTCTCTCAGCCTGTCATCATAGTAGAGGTGTTCCAATCCTCTGATCATCTTTGTGGCCCTCCTCTGGACTCACTCTAATAAGTTCATGTCCTTCTTATGTTCAGGGCTTAGCACATTTTGCCAATCTAGCTTGTATCTTTAGCAGAGTGTTATAGAAAAAGAATCAAGAAAAAATATACATGAAATTTCCACAGAAGTTCTAAAATTCTAATAGGTTTACTTACTTTCTGAAAAGGGGTTTATCCACTTGATATTTGCAAGGACCTATTTAAGGAACTTGTCCATCAATTATCTCACATTTTTGGTTAACTCTATACTTTTCCCAGCACTTAAACTTGTTTATGTAGCCAAAAATATTCTTGTAGGTTAGGATCCATGAAAAGACCCAGAGCAGAAAGCAGGAAGAAAATGAGTTCCAAATCTCCCCCTCTGGGCTTCATTCATAATTTGAACTGTAATCAGAATTTGAAAGCTCAGTCTTAGGCAATGACAACTATAGGGCAAAAGTATGGGGATGAAAGGAGACAGGCATACAATGAAGTCTATTTGCTAGGTGCAAGCCACTGGAGATGGTTAATGTGAAGTGAGTTGTAACAGGTGCCAGTGGCGGATGAAGCTGGGGCAATTCTTCCTATTTCAGATGAGGAACAAACACAGAGGATGACCAACACCATGTGTTTTTTGATTGTTTTACTTGTCAGATGCATAACCTAGAGATTGAAAGGAAATGAAGGAACATGAAAGAGAACTTCTTACCAAAGCTGATTTAAGAGTCACATCTTGCTGATAACCTTATTCTTTCTTTCCATTTACACTTCTCAAAGCAAAGTACTTCCAGAAGAGCAACCCCTTCATATACACAATACACCAATGCATCATCCCACTGTCTTCCATTGCAATCTGCGGACTTCTCTTACAATCTGCCATGAATTTTCTTCCTGTTTGTCCTCTGTAGGACACTTGATTTTTTTGTGGGTGATCTTCTAGTCAATAGCACTGCAATTAAATATAGAATTCTTAGTACGAAAAAGTTGATTTTGACATCAGTGAGTCTAAATATATGCATTTCAATTACCCTAAGTTTGTAAGCCAGAATGATTTAAAATATTTTTGGACTGGGAGGGAGAATAATTTGGGATTTTCCTTCTTTCCCTCTGACCTGCATCAGAAATTTCAAAGCAATATATTTATAAATATATTTGTGAAACTTATCACATAAAAAATATAGCTAAAACTAGTTGAAGAAGTGTATCATAACTGAAGAGTTGCACAGACAATGACAAAATTATATAGAGCTGAGGTGAATAGAACTATTTGGTGAGTGGTTGCTCACAATGATATATTCTCTCTGGCATAAAGCATAAAATTAAGTTTTAGAAAACAATGTAAAAAAACCCCAAAAGCATTAGCACAGTGGGGCACTGCGATACATCCCAGGGTTCCTCAGTAACAGGTGAATAAAAATTATGCTATTAATGTAGCCAGAAATACAAATTTTGCTTACAGAGCTAGAGTTTCAGTTTGAAGCTCCTGGAGAGGAAGACACAAGCTTGAGAGGGGTTACTTCTGCCATTGAAACAATGCATCCATAGTACTTAAACAACTGTGGATGTAAGTGAAAAAAACAGCATCAGTAAATTTGCTTCCTTTTGGATAGTAAAAATGCCTTACCAGAAAAAATGAAGCAGTTTGTCATTCTTTAAAGGCTCACAGCAAGTAATGAATTAATTTTTCTGTTAAAGAAAATCGGGGAAGAGTGGTGACTAACTGGAAAGGATGGACACAACATGACAATCAAAAACTTCCCAGTTCTCAGGCCATACCTCACTTTACCCTGACCATCTAAAGTTGGGTGACTATTAAAAGCTTTGTGAGCCAGACTCACTGTACCCAAGAAAAAATATTTCATACCTGTCTACAATAGCTGGTAAGATTCAGATTCTGGAGGTGACCAGCTGCCCCTTATGGTAACAGAGGAATCCTAGGCAGATAGGTTAGACTTTCACATAGCTAAATGTAGATCAGATTTGATTCGTTTGGGTTACTTCACATATTAATCAGTCGAGTGTGTCTATGGTGTTCCCTGACACTGAGGTCTGTTTGTATGTTATGACCTCATACATATAATGAAAATTTTTTTTCTCTCCAAAGTAGTGGCATTGGAATTGTTTATAGGGAATGGTTCATGGCCCATATTTATTCTCCAGCTGCACTCAGGAGTTGTTCAAGTAGTCCCGCTTGGTATAAATCAAAACTATGTCAGGTACTATGGTTAAAATCTAACAGTGTGGCAAGTGAAGTACCAGTGCATGGGAATTTTGCTAGCACTGTTCAACTTTCCAGTATAAAACCAGTCATATGTCACTTTCCTTAATCTGTTTAGACCACTTTAGAATCCTGTGATTTTTAATAGATGAACATACAACTTTAAGTTTTCGCCTATGAGCTATTCATCCATCATTTCTATGTTAATTGCTACTAGACAATGTAAGAATGTATACTACTAAGTGGTAAGAGACAGGCCTCCTGCTGAAACATTCAAATAGTTCAAGTCTACTTTTATCTAGTTAAATATCTAGCAGGCCACAGAACACTTCTAGCTAAACTAAAGCAGTAAAACCGTAGGTGGTAAATGGTAAAGTTTTAGATCCAGCTCACTAGTATAAAATTATCCCCATGGCCTTTATATCATCTGGTTACAAATTAATAAAATAAGAATCTAAATTACATAAAAATATGTTTGCAGAGTCAGAATTCCACCTCTGACAGATGTTTTCCATTCCAGTTTCAGGCTTATAAAAGTTTTATTCTAAATAAATTTGAAATTAAATGATTGGGAAAAAAATCTTGTCAACAATACACTGTTTTCCTGTTTGAAATATCTCTGTTATATGTTGCTAAATCTCTTAGAGAAAAATGCAAAACAGTGACAGAGCTTAAAAATGCCAGCTATAGATCATATACAGTACCCATACATATACATAGCACTTGTTCCTGGTAGGATTAGTTTGATGCCATAAACCGATTTTTATTATTTGGTTTTCCCTTGTATTACCAGAAAGTTTATTCTTATTTAAAAATCATATTTTTTCTTTTCTATCCTGTGTTACAGTCTTCATTATATATGTTCTTAAAATGTGATTTCTTAAAAAAATGCAAAATGTACTTAAAAATTTTCAGAATTTTACTGCTCTGCTCTGTACCACCTGGTTTTAGTCAATCTAAAATAAAATGTTAAGCCAGAAAAAACACAACTAATATCAAAATTAATTGCCTACAGCAGCCCAAATAACATATTGCATTACTGCTCATAAGTGTAACAGTATAGCAAAATCAATAAATCATGCTCTCATAATACAATTTTGTGTTAGTGCATAGTTTTTTCAATATTATTTAATTATTTTTGAAGAACATTTCCATGCTAGGAAGAAACATACAAAACTATTTAATCAATAATATGTTTCCCTTTGATGCTATCATAACTCCTTTGCTTTTATCAGGGTATGAAATATTTACGATTATACAAAGCTTGCTGAATGTTTATATGATTTATCAGCTTTAGACAGGAGGTTTCTTTTCAGAAAGTAAACTGAAGACTTGGGCTCTGATCCAGGACAACCCATAAACATGTGGTTAATTATAAGAACAGAAGCAATGTTGTTAAAGCCATGCACAAAAATATTAAACATATTTTGTTTACTCTTGTCTGGATCAAGACTAAAATTTCTAAGAGATGTTAGTCCTGTTGTGTCTCTTTTGGCTTTATTCCTCATCTTGTTACTTGGAAAACTAAAATATTCTTAATTGTGATACAGTGTTAAGTTCTATGGAAGAATGTAAAAGTTTTGCCAGTTCATACTGTGAACTGGGTAGACACCTGGAAACTTTATTTTTAGTTCCCTACACTTCAGCTTGTCACCATTTTTCAATACCTGGTTTACACTGTAATGACACTGTAAGTGGGAATCTCACTCACTGTCTCCCTGCTGATGAAGTAATCAACAGACACCTGTTTTCTTCTGGGAAAAAGGCAGCAGTTGACATGGTGGCTTTTTAACATGCAAAATGGTGATAAACTAGCATGCTGTAAACATTTGAATTTGACAAACTTTCTCTTGGTGTTTGCAAGATAAACATGAGCAGCAGGACACTGGCTCATGCATTCCTCTCTGTGATGACAGACAATATAGTCACTGGTAAAAAATTATAGTCATGTCCAGCAATGATAGAGAAATGTAACTAATTCTTTCATCCAGAAAACTAAAAACGTTAGTGAAGGTCATAATATGAATATTCATATATGTCTACATCATAAGAATACATGAGGTCATAAAAACCTGGATTACACAAGTCCAGGCAACTACGTAACTACATCACTAAGGTCTCAAGTTTAGAACAAAAAGGAAAAAAAAAAAAAAAAGAAATCAGTAACCATGCCCAGAGAAAGAGAAAGATATTGTCATTATTTAGACACATGTAAAATATTACTAAATAATTAGACGGCATTCACTCAAAAAAGGGAGTGTTGTAGTTTAACCACAGCCAGCAACCATGTGACACTGTTCGCTCCTCCACCAGCAGAATCTGGGAGAGAATCAGAAGGGTAAAAATGAGAAAACTCATGGGTCGAGATAAAGACAGTTTAATGGGGAAAGTAAAAGCCACAGATGCAAGCAAAACAAAAAAAGGAATAAATTCACTGTTTCCCAGGTGTTCAACCATCTCCAGGACAGCAGGGCCCCATCATGCATAATGGTGACTTGGGAAGACAAATGCCATCACTCCAAAGGCCTCCACCTTCTTCCTTCTTCTCCCCACTTTATAAGCTGAACATGATGGCATATGATATGGAGTATCCTTTTGGTCAGTTTGGGTTACCTGTCCTGGCTGTGTCTCCTCCCAACTTTCCATGCACCCACAACTTCCTCACTAGTGTGGTGGTACAAGAAGCACAAAAGGCCTTGGTTCTGTGTAAACTCTGCTCAGCAATAACAAAGCCATCCCTACATTATCAAGCATGTGTTCAACACAAATTCAAAACACAGCACCATACTAGCCACTGTGAAGAAAATTAACCAGGCCTAGCATAAGGAGATAAAAGAAATGCCAGGATTTGACTTATGGGAAATATATTTTTAAAAACAACTTCACTAATGATGTATGGATCATGCCCTGGCTGAAAAGTTTTGTCACCTATAGGAACATGCCTAACATCAAGTCTCCATTTGTGACCAATCTCTGATGCTGTCTTACCAACCCAAGCTACAAAATTAAGAAAAGGAGAATAAAATATTCTTGGTCCTAGTAGCTGTCTAACCAAAGCCATAAAGCTTTAGATTACATTATCACTCATCATGTATCACAGGCAACAGACTGAGCTGACTCTGTTAACCCCTCTTCAGTGGGGGACACCCACAGATTTACATGCTTTAGTCTCTGACATTATCATGGATCCTTACACATCCTACAGTTGTTTATATAAGCTTATGTACTCCAATTAAAAAAAAAAAAATTTTTCATTACAACGCAATGAATTGAACAGTAAGTTTTTTCCTGAGTTTGAAATCTCCCTGTAACTAGAATTTGACTTCAGAAGTGATCAGCTATGAGATATTAAAAGGCTGTTTTTTTCTGAAGGGATAAAAGAATGCAAACAAACTGTTTCTAGTTTTAAAGTACTTATTTTTTATTATATACATGTTTCTTAAAGGAATGGGAGAAGAATAGCTCATTTCTCTGAACTTTGTTTAAAAAAACCACTTTGACTTACAATCAATTTCATGACCCATTAGGGTCTCATAGGAGTCATGATCATTTTTTTCCCCCAAATTATTATTTTTTTTTTTTTCCTAAGGGAAAGGCTTGCTTTTATTTTCCCTCTGACATTAATGCAATCAAATAAGACACCAGTTTTCATTGCTCTAAGCCCCGTGTCCTAGACACTCTCAGGTCAACTGCTGAGGCACTGCCAATCTGACCAGGGCTCTGGACATCATCTTATGTTGTCCAAATGACACTCAGCAAATTAGCATTCAGTTGTTCCCTCCTTTAACCTAGATATGGATTATATCCAGTCACACTTGATAACAACAATATTATGCACAATAATACTGTACATAAAAGAATTCTTAGTATATCCTTACAGCTATAAGGTCAAATAGTAGAAAAAATAGCAGACACTAAAGATGAATTTGCTAGTGTTATTCTTTGTCCTACATTTTAATACCATTTTCTGTGGTCCACTGCCTCTTTCAGCACACTGAAAAATAAACTAACCCAAGTATTATTTCTCCTCTCTTCCTCATCATGTGGCCCTGTTCTGTCTAACAGAACTCACACCATTCAAAAAAAAAAAAAAAAAGATTAAATATCTCTTCAGCTTTTCTATGGCAGCGATCACTATAGTATCTGAATGTTTCATAAATATTAATGTGACTCTTCATAGCATTTTAGTAAGAAGAAGGGGTGGCAATCTTGTTAAATAAAACTGAGGGGTATTACAAAGAAGCACAATTTGAAATCAAACTTATTAACACAGTTAACATTAACGCATTTTCTATTTCCAGAGCAGTTCTTACAGATGAAAACTGCAGCTGTGAGCATTCAGCAATTCTGAAGATAACCTTCCCCAAGTTAAGCCTGCAGAAAATGATGGTGACATAATTAATATGCAGTCTTTCAAAACTTCATTTTTCTATGGCTTAAAATACTGCCACAGATGTTTTGTAGTAGAGGTAGGAACAGGGTTAATTTATTAGGACACTATTTATTACCATTAACCATCCTCTGACTACTTATTTAGTACACGATTATTAGTTTTACAGGAAAAAAAAGGCTGATACAAATGACACTCTTTCATTCCCTAGCACTGATTCACTCTGAAATCTTGCCATTATCTAATTACAGTGAGTTTGACACAGTTATCATACCACATGTATTCCAATAAAAGCTCTGCTCTGAACTTCCATTCGGTCTTGAACTTCTGACTACTCATCTCAGTCTCATTTTCCTCGTTCGTTCTTGTTCTCTGACTCCTAGTTTTTGAGTAAGGCTCCTTGCTCAGTCCATACTAACATCACAGTGTGGCAGTCTCCAGTTCCACTCTTTTTGTCAGCGTCTCCAGTTTGGACTTCTGTTTTCGTCTAAAACATCTTCCTCTTCCTGGCTGTGAGGGTGGGATCTGAGCAGAGGAGAGACAGAGTGGTATCCCCAAGCATGGAGTGGCAGAGAAAATCCTTTGCCTCAGGTTGACACCAGTATAGCATACTCTTGGTATCTTAGTCACTGAAATCTTAGAAGTCTTGTCTCTTGTGTGAAACCTCTGTTTTTTTTTCCTAAAACTACTTTGCATCACAAAATTGAGATGAATTTTATCAGAGACAGAAAACACAGTTCTGGTACAAATTCTACCTTCCTTGTTGAATCAAGTACTAGATTGAAAGATTTGCAGAATTTATGTTGTGAAAGCTAATGTGTTCTCATTTTATGGAGGAATATTTTGTCTGATTTTGTTATTAGAACAATAGCAATCAAAAATCCATCTGAACTGCCACAGAGAACTGTCACAAATTCTGTTCAATAAGGTTTAGAATAACAAGATTAAACAAGACCAAAACCAAGGTCAGACAGCTTTAATGAAAACATCCCTATTGACTTCAATAGTAATACTTTTAAAGGGATTAATTATATTTTTTTCCACCAGTACAGATATTGCTAGCCCCATGTTACAAATTCATAGGATCTTGAAAAAGGAAATGAAGGAAAGATCACCAGTGGAGATCCCTGGGCACAAAGCACAACTATTTTGTTGTACCTGACTGACAAATAAAAAATAAATAAATCCAACTTTAAAGCAACTCTGTCATCCAATACTCTTGTTGCTTAACTGTGTGTATGACAACAGGCCTACCACTACCTAACCTGGCCACGTCCATTAAAGCTCAGTCTTGTCCACACAGCTTGCTGGCCATTTACCAGACCTTCTTCAGAGCACCCTGCAAGCCCAAGGCTTGCACAGCTTCTTTTGTGGACTGCAATTTGGAGAAAAAGCATTGCTTCTCATTTATTTTTTAGTGAGGCTCAGGAAATAGATCTGCAGGCCCAATAGAATTAGCAATCAACAACCTATCACAATAGGAATAGAGATATCACAGGAAAAAAAGGAATGTGCAATATTTAAGATACAGCACTATGTTTTCTACTCAGTAATGTTGATGCATCAATGAACAGCATTGTGGATTTTGTTGTTTTGCAGGAAGACATAAATGTTTCTGTTCTTTATACTATTGCCAGCCTTGCAGCACTTGCCAATATAGTGTGTAGCCCCCACTGTGCACATTACTGTACAGGCTTTTTGTTCTTTTGCCTTCTAGATATGCATCACCTGATTTTTTAAATGATATCACACCAGCAAGTGATTTAAAGACCTTCTTAAAAATATATAAGACCTTTAACTAAATTTAATGCACTCCAATAATTGCTATTTTTCCTGATAACCTCCCTAAAACTAATATAATAATAATCTCCTAATTTCAAAATCTCGTCTTTTCAGAAAATGAATAGCTCATCTGTTAGTTTGAAATGTACCAACTTAATATTAATTTTTTCAGGCCAACAGGCTTTTAATTATTTCTGAATTAGTATTCAAAAAAACATTTCAAGAGGTTTTTTTACCATTACCAAGATACCTTCGGTCTGCTTTTTGGCTTCTGCAATTAGTAAAACTATAGAATTTAATAAAAGACCCATGCAAAGTGTGGAAGAACAGAAAGGATTAATCAAAGACATAGCATATTATATATTTTCCTAGCACTTTCTTAAATTTAATGAAAAATTAGCATTTCTATTAATTATTTACCTCATAAACTATTGGTGCTAAGGATAATTTTCCAAAACCTCTATTTATAGGAAGCTGGCACTTCATGCTGTAGCTATCAAATGCTGCCATATGTGCTGCCTTTTTGTAAGAGAAATAATCGTCTATCTTAGGAAACGTTAAAATGTAAGATATATGCAACTTCAACTGAACTTGGATTTATTTTATTTTATGGTAGTCAAGCTTTTATTTAGCTTTATCACTATTAGACTATGTGAATGTCTACCTATTTTGAATCATTCAGCTGTGTTGCATTCATCCTAATTGCCTTAAACCATCTAAAACTTGGGTATTTGGCCTAAGAGGGTCATCTGAATGTGTAGTCATACCTAGTCACCACTTAGTCATTAAAGCTTCCCCAGAGGATGATTCATCACACCCCCAGTTTGCTATCTAAAATAGAAAGGATGGGTTGTTCTCTGAAAGTTCCTACTAGTGGCAAGTTAAAACACTAGCAAACAGTAATTTGTTTATTTTATTTTTTTTCCATAGTGATTCAGCTGCCAGAATTGATGTGACTTCCAAAACAATTGTGGCTGCCAGAAGTGTTCAGGGAAAGCAGATGCAAGTAGTATTTGCCTCTTCTTCCCAGTGGAGCCAGGACCATTCTCTATTACAGCCGCTGAGAGCTTCTGAGTATGTTGGTACCTCACTGACTAGTACCATATTTTTTTCAAGCCATACTAATTTTTTTTCTCCTTAATTTTGTTATTTTAAAACATTTCATATCTGTTCAACCTCTTCCATGTTTTAATGTGGATGTAGATCAGAGATGAAGGTGAGCTGTTAATAATAGAAGACAATGGGCCATCTCACTGGACTTGATACATAACAAGAATTAGAGTCAGAGGACAGATTTATGTTATTTGATTCCACAGTGCATAGAATTAAAGTTCATATGCTTAAAAGTGTGGCTATACTAACACAGCAAGAGTCGTACCTCTGGATAACCTGCATCTGTTCAGGAAACTGTGTTTTAAAGTTTAAATATAATGCAACTAGGGATTTTATTTAATTTTCACCTTGTCCTGGTGGAAAGCAAACCTGAGGTTACAGGGATGAAAGTATGTCAAACATGTACAGAGGTACAGAGAGATTTAGATACAGAAAAATCGCCACACCTCAGCACTCTGAGCCTGTAGGGCTTTGAAAACCTCAATGAATTCTATTCATGAGAAGCACAGGAGAAATGATCATGCTCATAGTACAAGGACAAAGACACAGGCAATTTAATTAATTTGAGGCAGTATTACGAACAAGAATAAAACACCTACCATTTTACAGTAGTGTTTATATACCCCACCGAAATGTCATAGGACCTGTATATCAGTATAAAGTCAGTAGCATGACAGAATTAAAAAAAAAAAAAAAAAAAAAAAAAAAAAAAAAAGTTTAATTTAACATTTTAAAGTGTGAACTAATTATTTCAACCTTTATCCTCATAGATATTTCTGTTATTGGAGGTGTCATGTTAATATGCATTAAGTAAAATATGCATAAAAATCCCAAACTTGAAGGTAAAAATTTTGCAAGCTGCAGTCCCTGCAGACTGAATTTCATAGCTGTAGGTGCTATATACCAATGCACATACAAACCCACTGTAGCCACAGTTATAGACTCCTACCCCAGACAGTGGCTAGCACCAGATGTCTCAGAAGATGGTGTTAGAATCACACCAAAGGAGTGGGGTGGGATGTAATTTTTTATTGTTATTATAAAATTAGGATCAGAATGTAGACACTACACTATGAGAATTAATAGTGGAAAGACTAGAAGAAAAGGAAGAAGCTTGATTTGATCTGTTTTCACAGTGTATTGATTTAAAAAAAAAAATCAGTGGATATGACATTTGGAATTGTGGCTATTTTGAGATACACTTACATATATACATATAAATGGAATTAACATATGAATATTTTAACTGGTGGATGAAAGACTGATTATCTGCAAGAACTTCACTGAAACTCCTGGAAGACTAATGGTGCCAGCACTGCTCTGTTACCATGGAAGAAAACTTTACTATGAACAGCTGATACTGCAAATACAAAAACTGCAAGCTGGAGAGACACAAAAATATGAAACTTTTTTTTTTCCAGTATATATTAAAGATGTGTGATGAACATTCAAAAGACTGATGAGAATTGTTTATCTGAGATGTTTATCTGGTTCAGTCTCTACAGAACTGGTTTTGGTCACAATGCATAGAAGAGTACATTTTGGTGCTTTTGACTGGTTAAAGTATTCAAATTACAAAGTGCTCAGATATTTCAGTGTCATTCTTTGACCTGGATTTTCAAATAGCTTTATGACTTCATATCTTTCCTTAAGATTATTTAAACTTTTTCCTTAGTATTCACAACCCAAGGCATCTCCAATTTCTTCATGGTCTTCCCACTGTTCTGAATAAAATGTTCTTCTACTTCTTTGACAAACTTTCTACTAATCTCTGAGTTCCTCCTTGAAAAAGACAATTGTCTAACCAGCTCTGAATTGAGTTTTCTCAGCTTACATTCTCTTTTCCATTTAATGTCCTTTTGTAGTAGCTATTGAGTTAAATTTTTTATTCTCTGGATCTCTCATCTGCTTTTCTTTGATTTCATTAAAGAGCATAACCTGAATTGAGGAACAGCTGAGGCTCATGACAATGTGTCAGGGTTATTGTTCTTAGTTGAAAAAGAAGAAAACAGAAAAGAAAACAAGTCATGGAAGTCACTGGAAGGAAGGGGATTGGAGACCAAGTAAAAGCTTACACA
Source organism: Xenops minutus (assembly GCA_035221455.1). NCBI lineage: Eukaryota > Metazoa > Chordata > Aves > Passeriformes > Furnariidae > Xenops > Xenops minutus. The sequence continues at coordinate 77,478,134 of JAWWEE010000105.1, read as the reverse complement.
GAGGCATTCTCTGAGGGATTAATATACTGCAAAAGAAAACCAACTATGATAATTCTAAACTTGAAAAGGTAAAGGGGATACTAAAGAAGATGTCAAAGGAATTAAGATTTGTTCTTTTTCACCTCTAAAGCTTTGTCTTTACTTGAGAGGGACATGCTTAATTGCTTAATCTTAGATGTTGAGTTGTATCAAAGGACTTCTGTTCTGTCTTTAAAAATCTAGCTTATTTCAGCAATAAACCTGATATAGGAGCTTCATTCCTAAAAGTGATACTGCAGAAAACAACAAAAAACACTTACATAATGTCTTATTTGTTTTTTATTTTTTTTTTCAGCTAAAGGTTTTTCGTTTTATGTTTACTTGTTGGTGAGGTTATTTGATTTTTTTTTATTGGTGGTTGTTTTTTATTTAGTTTTGTTTTTTGACTTTTTTTTTGCTTTTGTTTTGTTTTGTTTTGTTTTTTTTTTAATACAGTGAATCAAGCTAAAAAACTCCCTAAGGGAAAACATTTCTATTTTTCTAGTATTTCCCTCTTAAAGCAAATATAAGCATAAATCTCCTTTTTTTTTTTTTTTTTTTTTACTCGAGTCCTGTTAGTTGTTTTTTGAGGGGTTTTTGTTTTTGGGGTTTTTTTCTTGTTTTTTTTTTTTGTTTTGTTTTTTGTTTTTGTTTTTGTACTTTAGAACAGAATAGGATTCTCATTTGGCTGTCTTCATTAATGTCACGATCTGTGACTTTGCCTACTAATGCATTAGATGCATTAGACTCAGAAATTACTGGGGACATTAAAAAAGAAAAGGTAAAAGAAGTTATCACTAAATTGAATGAATAATGTAACTTTCCAGGTGAAATTCACCTCTGTCCAAAATAATGAAGTTGTAACAAAGTGATTAAAAAAAAAAATATTGAGACTCCATAAGATTTTATGTTTCTTGCCACTAAAAACATGACCGTTTAAATGTTACCCACTAGATCTGTCAGATAGCTGCTCAAAGGAGATTAGTTCATCTCACCACTAATTTTATGTCTAAACCCATTTGTTAATTGTCATCTGGGGAGTATTACTGTGGCTTTTATTTAAAAAAGGTAGCTCTTCTTGTTTAAGGAAGGAAAAAGGTACCCAAGTCTATGTGATAGTAGCTTCTGAATTGCTCCATTTCCTAATACCTTAGTGAGTGATGTCTGCAGGGATATAAATCAAGAACTGAACTGCAGAAAGAAGAATTCACAAGAATTCTTCTCTCCAGTTTTTCAAAAATTGTGATGTAAGTTTCCTAAAAATCACTTAGTTAAAATTGATTCAAAATTTCTTTGTGGATCTGAGCTCAGTCTGCAGAATGAAATCAAGAAGCCTGAACGAGATAGTATTACAATTTATTGAACCCCCTCAGAGCAGGATTAAGAACAAGCAGGTCTGCCTACAACAACATCCTTAAGAAAGTAGAGGACAACTCTGTAGGTTAGCAGCTAAAACAAACACATGGAAAGATTATGGCATAGTCCCTGTTTCCAGGAATATTGATATATTTTAGGTAATAATTGTGAAATAGCAGTAAGGGAATGAGTTATCTCTCTACTCATCTGCTCCAGAAAAGTTGAAGAATGAGATAAATGAAATGGGTATATGAATTAAAATAAATGCAAAAATTGTATTTTGAGAAAAGTCTCAATTTTGACAGTATATGGTAGTTCATTCCAGGACCAAGTGTTGGATAAAGTCATTTTCATGTTACATATTCCAGAAAGAGTCCTGCTTAGCATTTTGAAGTTTAAAGTATACTTGGCCAGGAATTAAAAAACTATCCAAATGGCTTTGCTATAAAGCTTAATTTGTAAATGTCCGTGTGTTTTGGGGAGCTCAAATTACTACTATGTCGTCTGCCTGAATATGAGAGCACAGCACCCTGATAAGCTGTCTACTCATTATTATACTAAAGTCTCAATATTTCAGTATATATATAACATTCTCCTCTATTAACTTCTCATTTTTAATATAATAGCTGTACAGCAGTATTTATATTATTCTGTAGTAGCCCCATAAAAGTAGCAATGACAAGCTTCATGCCTGTAATTCCAGATTCTGTCCTCTAACATTTACTGAGTCTAAATGATAGATTTCTATATACAAAATTATATATAATTGTTCACCAAGTCAGTTCTGAAAACTCCAAAAATTCTCCATGTTTCATGTGGCAAATAAAGTCCTTGTTGTTATATGGAAAAGAAAAAAAAAAAAAAAATCTCAGTCAGGACTATCAAAGAAAGGTTTAGCTCCCAGGTACCTGGACAATCAAATGTTGCTTGATTAGGTTTATAATTACTAGTGACTGTCTCATTATAAAAAGCAGCTGGTATTGATGTGCCACTTCAACTTATCCCTGTATCATCAGTATGTGGTAGCAAACACCAGCAATACAAGCTGCACGTCAATGTTAATGTTTGCTTGGTTCTAGAAAGGAATTTAAAAAATAATATTGAAGTGGCAGAACAGAACAAACTTTTTCTTATTCTAGGCAATAACACTCTGGATTTTTGTTTCAGCAACCTTGTATTGGATTCCCAGGGAGTCCTGATTTAATCAAGCCAGCACCCAATGTTGAGACTAGTAAGGACATTGGGAAATAACTGCCAAAACAGTGGTCACATGTGCACGTACCTAGCAAAGCAGCACAATTCATATATTGGCTCAGTCAGACACAGAGGCTAAACATGGAATAACTATAGTTAGACTGAGCTAATCACCTGACATCCATTTAAAAGTCATGTGAGAGACATATGATGTTACAAAAACAGACTCACCTCATCCAAGAGGCATCTGAAATATGTGCCACTAAATGCTTTAGAAGGTGCCTACTTCTGTCCTTCTCACAGGCTAGAGTGATTAGCTCAGATTCTGATGTCTTTCTTTCATATGCCTAAAGGTCCATGAGATTAATCCCATTCTAAGTGTTTCTTTGCATAAATTCCCAAAAGGGTCTGATTGGGCATTCCTTCCAGAAGCATGCCTAATTAGTACTGACAGTTTTAAGCCAGTATAACTGAGGCTGAGTCATGTTTTATATAATGTCTTAATGACTAAACCAAGGTAACCAGCCTGTGCCAACACACTCATCAGCCTAAAATTTTCCACTTTGCAGGAAATTATCCTGACCAAAGTGCTATGGGCTATATAGGAACAAGAAACTCATGACCAAGGCAAACGTTGTGACCATGACTAAGTCTCTCATGTTAGAGCAATACCACTTTGCTTCCAAAGTTTAATATAATACTCATTTGACTAGACAGTGAAAATGCATCTAAAGTTTGGTGTAACATGCAAAACCAGAGAAGAGGGAGGAGTCAAATGTGGATTCAAATTGTCAATATATTTAGCATTTATATACTGTGTAGGGGGAAATAGTTTGAAACGGGTAAACATGGATTGGTATATAGGGAAATCTTCCTTTTCTCCTCTCATTCAAAAAGAGAAAAAATAATATGGAATCTGGAGAAAGGTAGATGAATAAATAGGTCATTATGTAAACAGGGGAGGGTTAGGTGGAAGGAATCATATTCTTCCTTTACTGTGAAATGTCTGAACCATCTTTTGATTTTGGTCAGCTCATAGTCATAATTCCACATATAAAAAATGTATAAACAAATACAAAAAATGTTTTTATAGACTGATTCTCACACTCTTGAGCTTCAGGTTATCAATTGCTATTTCATTTTTATTTTATATTTGTGGGTATTTTTCTTAGGAGTACATCAAGTAAGTCCCAAACAAGTCACTAAAGCATGTGTTGCTGAATGTGTTTGTCACAGTAAGAGGGCAAGTATCTGACTTTTAACAAATATTCTGTAAGTACTTTACAATTATGTTCATGAATAAAACTACCTGGAATTGCATAGACTTCTTTAGGGGAGCCTGCTCTGTTTTAGGATAATCTTGCTTTCAAAGTGCTGAGTAGAAAAGATAACAGAATTTGATAGAAAATGTAATTTGATGACTACCTTTTGGTAAAAAAAAAAAAATAAAAAAAATAAAAAAAATTTTAAAAAAATCATCATTTTCTAAAACAGGAAAAACAAAGATCCAAAGATCAGTAATACAGATATTTTATAAGATGATGATTTTGAAGTCCAGATTCTTTGGGATATTTTCTGTCCAAAGACAGAATGACATGCTTATAAGATATGCACAAGATAATATAACATGCAAGTATTAGAATTTCAGATGTCAAAGATCTGCCAAATTATTAATAATTTTATTTTTATTCACTAAGAGCAAAACTAACTCATATGTGTTACCTGAAAACAGCCATCCTCATGTGGCTGACTAGATTAGTGATCAATTAGAGAAAGATTCTATTAGAATCTGGGTACATTTATATAAAACATGAGGGATAACCTGACTGTATGCAGGAATTTGGGTTCAGTGATGGATAGCTGAATGATGCAGAAATGATCTGTAATAAACCAGATATAAAATTAGTTGATATATTTGTCTTTTGTGGTATTCAACTTTTCCTGTATGGGGATGATGTGGCAGCAGCTTTGTCATTTGTTCCATTTTGAAGTATTATTTCAGAGGTTCTTGTAACAGCTTGTACATATGAAACAAGAATATCTTGATGATCAAAGTAATAGATTTAACAGGTTGCTGCATGACACTAACTTACTTCAGGATCACTCTGAGAATAAGAGTAAGGAAGTGTTTGTGAAAAATAAATTTATGTATATGATTGGTTTTAAAATTCTCGCTTTTTTTGGAGCTGGGAATTTATCTGAGGAAGTAGGCAGAAATGAAATAATTCTGGATTATTAACCCTTCTAATAAGCACAAAAAATTGAAGCTGCTGCACAGTTTCTTTTCAAAACAAGTATCAGCCATTGAGAAGACATGCATTTGGTTTCCTTTGAATGATGGTATCATAAAGTCTGCAAAAGATTTCAAACCAAGAGAGATTTTTAAGTACTAAATAGAACCTAATGAAAACAGGAAATTTTTGACAAAACCTATCACATTTGAACAATCTGCAACTAAAGAAAGAGAAAAATAGAAAGGAGGAAGAAAAGAATCCTCCCACTATCTTGTAGATGTTCAGATATGGTGCCATATTTTAGGGTTCAATTATATTTTTCGTACATTTTTAAATATTTTAACTTTTTGTATTTCTAGGACAATGAGAACAGTAACTTAGCAATTAAATACATCTGTGAGTATTTTTCAATTCTTTCTCAGAGTATCCTGTTGAATACTTGTGCTGCCAATTGTGCAGTTTGGGATATTCCAATGTGTGCATGAAACACAAAACACTAAGATAGGCCAGCTGTAACCTAGGGAGTCTAAGCTCTGAGCTTTTTCCATAAGGAATTATTCATATAGATGCATACAGCTTTATGCTTAGATAAGCAACTACATTTGAAAAAAATAATAAAACCCCAGTTTTTTAGGATCTCTTTGCCTAAGCGTTCTCTTGGAAAAAGGAAGGAATATAAACAAAAATGTTGACACAAGAAAAGATACAAGTAAATTATTAAGAGGATGCAGTGAAAGAGATTTCCAACATTTTATGAGGGAGAAGATTTATGAAGAAAGCAAAATAAAGTAATCTGGAGGTTGCATTGGAAATCTGCTTCACCAAATAAGGCAAAATTACCAAAATGGTGAGTTCACTGGGAATCTAAAAGAGTGTTATTTTGATTTGGGGGGAAGGGCATTTATTTCATTTTAACACAACAGTGTGATGTTTCCTGCTTTCTTCTTGGAAGCTGAATACGGCTTTTTGTTTAGCTGGTCCCTTGGCTTTTTCAGAGTAATTTCAAGATTCCCAGGGAGCTGTTACTTCAGTTTCCAGCCTTGGCCATAGTGTTCAAGGCCAAGCAAGACAGCCAAGATGAAACACTGTGTTCTGTGAAGCTCTTGCCTTATAATTTGCCTTATATCTCTTCAATTATGCCATCAGCCTCACATACGGAGTGGGCAAAGATGAGACACTGGCATTTGAGGAACATTTGAGCATATGACAAAAGTTTTCCCAAATCTTGAAAGTATATTTTAGACTCATAATATTGAAAGAATTAACTTTTCAGAGGTTTCTGTTTGCCCCATTTTGGAAAGAGAGTACCTGCTAAGTCAAGTAAAAAAAAAAAAGGAATGATGGAAGGGATAGCAAACAATTGCCATCTGCTGTGTATCAAAAATAAAAGCTGTGGATTGTTAGTACTTTTAAATTGATGAACACATAAATGTAGAATAAAAAAATCTCTGATATATCCACCAGATCCCAAGGACTGCTTTGGTTTTCTTTATTCACATTTAGTAAGTCTCAGAAGCTACTTGAGAGCAAAGTATTTCTCAAAATAAAGGTCCACTGAATTTCACTGTAGCCTTAAAGAAACACTCCCACAGATGCCCTTTATAATGTCACTTCTAAAATAAAAGAATATATTCTTTTGCACTGGAAACAGCTGGCTTCACCAAATAGTGTATAATTTTAAATGATAAAGCTATTTCACTAGGTCTTGCTTTTAGAGGTGTAATTTGAATACCCAGGAAATCAATATCTGCTTTGTTACATGATTACAACCAAATAATTGAAATATCAGAAGGGCAGTGAGCCATAGAGGCTTTGTACTGAACAAATAAGACATTCTAATGACGATGCTTTCAGTACAAATGCAGTTTTCAACTTAATTTTGTGCAACTTTTGAAAGCACCCTACAAAGAATATAGGTGTATAAAAATGAACACCTGAAAACAGCGGTGACACTTTTGTGTCATCAGTTTTTAAAAAGAACTTCCCATTGCTTACCACAGTACTGTTGCAAACAAGCCACAGAAACTCCACTCAGGGAGGAATATTATGCAAAACCAAGTCAAAGTGACAAGATTGATTTTAGACAAGTCTGGAGGCTGGAAAAAAGCTACTACTTCTTGCAAGTTAGGAACAATGCTTTACGAACCCTGGTTCCTCTGAAAAACAAAATAAAAAGAAAGGATCTGTAGAAGGGAAATACTTAATTCATGTTTTCACTTGTGAAGAAAAAAGGATTTTCCCTTATGATAGAAAATCAGGAGAATCTGTAGGTGAAGCACAAGTCAAGGTTAATATAAATTATGTATCTGCTACTTAGTTGCAATGCAGAGCAAAGGGAAAAAACAGGCTTTCTTATCAAAGAATGACTGCAATATTATTTCAAAGGTATTCACTGTGATTGTAGGATAATAGTTTTAACACTGGAGTAAGCACGAAGGTTGAGCAGCTTACTTAATGAAGCGCTAGCCTTTCATCCCTAGCAGTATAATTTAAATCCATCTTTCAGTCCTAAGTAAAATGAGTGGCCTCATCTTTGTCCCTCATGGACAGTAATACACATTATATAACTACTTCATGTAATTTGAAACAATTTAGTACAACCAACAGCCATTTTGTCAGCAGAACACCAAGCTTCAGCTATCACAAAGGCCAAAATAACCTTTTTTTTTCTTTTTTTTTTTCTTTTTCCAGTGAAGCAGCTTTCGAAAAAGTGCTTTTGTTTTTACAGAGGAGTCTGTAATGATCCCTAATTTTTCCCAATGCAACCCTCATTCCAGGTGTGATTCCTTATCTCAAAATTTTGTATAAATTCCTCTAAGATCTAGATTTTAAGAATCAAGTGCATGTTTTATCTACTGTTCTATTTACTAATTTATGTTTCCACAGGATTTCACTTTTAGATCTGAAACTCCAGACATTTTATGTATAGCATCTGCTTTTGATTCCTAAAACCAGGTGAAAGTAGCATTAAGTCAAATTTTGCAGGTGGTCTTTCTAGCTGGTTTTCAGTTAACTAATCTGGAAAATTGTTTGCTGCTATTACTAAGTTCATTAATATAAGACATCTTTGTATATTCATAACTTACAGAGACGAATGTGAGACTATGTGTAGATGTCACTCTAATAGTATACTTTCAATAAATATGGTAAATAATTCTGTCACATTTTGTGTGTGGCTTTCCAATAAAAGTGACTTTTCAAACACTGATGTTTAGAGACCTCACAGGCAAATCTGAGATCTGGGAGATTTTTACTGTGAAATCATCTGTTGACGGAGAGTGAAAATGATCATAGAGAAAGTTCCTATTGTCAGAATATATGTGACCTACCTTTGCTTACATCAGACATTATTCTCAATATTTCACCTGCCATATAAAAACTTATTTTTTTTTCTTTAAGAAACACTTATTGAGTCCCATTGTTGTCCCTTATTGAGCTTCACTTCATGTCAAGAGCTTTTTACTGTTTGTGCATAAGTGCAAAGTCAAAATTTCAGTCACACTGAGCCTCATTCATTTGTTTTAGGATAAGTAATATACATAATATTGCTTTGAGAACCTCCAAAGGAAATGGTTTCAGGTTGTGCTAGGGGACGTTTAGGTTGGATGTTAGAAAATAGTTCTTCACCAGAAAGGTTGTCAAGCACTGGATCAGGCTGCCCAGGGAAGTGGTTTGCTCACCCCTGGAGGTATTTAAACGTCGTAGAGATGTGGCATTTAGGGACATCGTTTAGTGGCACTCTTGGCAGTGCTGGGTTAGTGGTTGGATTTGATGATCTTGAGGTCTTTTCTGTCCTAACAATTCTATGACTCTTAATTTCTTCATGTGTACATGTGCAAAGATGCTTTCTTTCTCTCCTACTCCCATAATTTAATGGGAAATTTTCTATTTAGTGATTGTATCAGTAGTTCCTTCCATATACGGTGCAGTCTGTACCTTCTTTTTTTGTTTGCTGAGCTTTATCAGATGCTTTTGTTCCCTTCTGAATAGTGTAAAGAAAGGTCTTATGTATGTTTGTGAAGTTTTTTTCCAAGAACAGCAGCCTCAGTTAATCAAATCTTACCTCAGCATAGGCAGCTACAGAAGCACTGAGTTTGACTTTTTGGTTAGAAACAAAATTATTTTAAATATAAAAAATAATTTATAGCAATACATTAATAAGTTAACCAAATGCTTTACGAAACATTGTACTGGTATGTTCACTAGAATATTATTTGGAACATTATCTTCAGTCTGATGCTGAGACACAACAGTAAGAAAGACAAATCTAAACCCTGAAAGGGTCATATCTTTTTTTGATTTAAAGGTACAACCTAAAGGCAATTTTAAAAGACTCACAATCTATAATGAATTTAGTATTTAAAAAAAGAGAGTTCTTCTGTTTAATGCTAAAATACTATAAAGAACATTTATGTGATTTATAATTAAATGTCCCCGCTATGAGTGAAAGTCATTGTATCACAAAAGGAAAAAAAAAAATCCCCTCGTCTCTCAAAATTATAAATTATCCATGCCTATTTATTTATATACTGTACATCTTGTGTTGACCAATAAGATTTTAGGCCTTTTTTTTTTTCTAATTTTAATCCAATTTACTTGCAGCTATTTTCAAGCAGATAATTAATTCAGAAAGGATGGGGAGGGAAGCTGAAACACTGATCCTTAACAACATGATAATCCAGATCATTGTTGTAATGCATCAAGATACATTCCTTTTTTTTTAAGAATAATGAACTACAAAGTGTGTTTTGTGCGAGAGTGACAGTTTCCTGCACTCATCCCAATTAAGATAGTACAGAAATAATGTTTACATTTACCTGTAATTTGATTACTTCTCTGAAAAATAGACATGTGCATTTAAACTAATATTTTCATTCATTTCTGCCCACAAAAGCTTTCTTATACAAAAATAATACAAAACCCCATTACTCAACAGTACTTGAACAATATCAAAGAGTGAGCTGTGTTTTCTTGGGGCAAGTCGGAGGGACCTAAGGATAAAGCAGAGAACCCAAGAACTGAATTATAACTTGACACGGTACTTAAATTCACCCTTCTAATCAGCCTAAAATACCACATTAAGGAGAATTTCAAAGACTGCCTTTTTACAAAGTCTGTACAGAAGTCTCTTTTCTCAGTCTCAAAAGCTTTCAAGGGCAGAAAGGCCAAGACATGAACACTATCTTGTCTGCAGAATTCACATCAAACATAACATTAGGAATGGATTTCTCTTCCATTTTTGTATGAGAGATTTAAATAGTTACTGGCTTAATTTTCATTTAGTTATTAAAGAATTATTCAATCTTGAATATTTATCCTTTTGACAGAAGGAAAACCTACTGAAAATCACTGATTATCACTTTAATATCTATGGATTGTGAAAAACTACTTCAGTTCTTTGATTATTACTATGCAATCATAGTTTTTCAAAAAGACACATTGCTTGGTTAACCTTAAGGAAGAGGCTGTAAGGTTGACACCAGTTGTTACCTACAGGCCCAGAGTGCACTGATCTGTAAAGGTGAAAAATGAAAAATCTATATGATACTATTAAATTAAAGCCAACATCTAACTCCATCATCATCATGAAAGGAAAACAGAAAAGGCCATGGAAGCAAATATCTCATTATCAAGTGTGACAAAGAATTAATTAATTAGGGTAATTTTTCAAGAATATTTGCTTACTGGGCTGTGGCTTTTATACATCTCTGATTCTTCAAATATTTAAAGTCTATGTTGCCTCTACAATAAATGAGCAATAAATTCAGCTGCGTCCTCATACAGCTTTTTTCCCTCACATGAAGGGGGAATGGTTGGGTGCTCCAACTCACTAGAGCAGAAGTTGTTCTTTGTTCTGCTGAAGTACAAGCTACTGCAGAAATGCAGCTCAGAGCTGTAATTCAACCACATTTTAATGTTAAATGTCATTGAAAACAGGGAGAAGGTATTGGAATTCTGAAACTTTACTTCTTTTTAGATTCAGCTCTTATGTTTGTTGAATTAAAAAAAAAATTCTTAGGGCAATACTGACTTTAATAAAAGGAGAATGATAAAAACTTTGTTGATTAAGTCCTCCTCCACTGAGATGGGAGAAGACGTGGAGACGTTTTCTAGCAAATGCATCATGTGCACATTGTCTCAAGATGTTCTGCGTTCTTTGGTTAAGATTATTAAAATAATCATTAAATTGGGGGGTTAAAGATTAATTACTGTTTGTTAATATAAGAATGCCAATTTTATTGTATAGTTTTAATTATGAATTTTGCATTATTTTTTAAACATAGTTATGATTTATAGTTATAACTACTATATATATACATAACTTTTATCTGTAGTAACTGCAAATGCATAGTTTTAATTCTGTATACTTTTGTCCAAGCTTCTTTGCTTAGTCAAAATTTGGGGGCAAATAGAGAGAGTAAATGCAGTTGTGAGATAAAGTTTCCCTCAGTGCAGAGGTCAAAACAAAAATCAAGGGATAATAATTTGCATAAATGAAAACAATTTAGTTTGTTCATTTTGAAATTTACTTATATTTTAGCATTTAAAAATATGGTCTTACACAAGCATAATAGAAAAAAACATCTAAATTAAAAAAAAATCATAAGTTCAAAATTTCAGTCATTTTTAGACTAAAAAGGATTAAGATCAGAAGACACTTCAGTCAGAGGTCTCATGGCTGAATAAGTTTTGCAAAATTTCTCAAAACTTCTGTAAAAGAATGTTGAGCTGAATTTTTTCTCAAAATGTTATCAAGAGGAGGACTAGTATCTGCAATGAGGAATCCATACAGCTAATTCACATTCAAGAATGGGCATGTCAAACAAAAAAAAGTTGTCCTGCCTTGATAAAATGTCATGGACATGAAAAATTTCGATGTAATTTTAATTTTTTCAGAACATAAAATAAATAGATTTTTATTTAAATAAAATTAAAGCCTCTGACACCAGTAACAAAAGAAATACATTTGAAGCAAGAGGCAAGTTTGTCTCTAATGTGTTTTAAATATTTAGATCAATATAAATCACTAAATTTATAAATTAAATCACTAAAAGGTTCTTATGAAAGGAGAATATTCCTGTACTTTAATACTGCATTTTTTTACTTTCATGAAATTTAATTTGAACCCTGGCATTCAGATAAAAAAAAAATAAAAAAAAAATATGATTTTCAACCATATGTATGGAAAACCATTAGTGTTGACAGAATAATTTTTAGATATTTTTGATGCAGGTATCTGTAAAAATTAAATTTATTTTTATGTAAAGGCAAAATTAGAACATCTTATATCCCCTCTTTCCCTTTCCTTTCCCCTTTCCTTTCCCCTTTCCTTTCCCCTTTCCTTTCCCCTTTCCTTTCCCCTTTCCTTTCCCCTTCCCTTTCCCCTTCCCTTTCCCCTTCCCTTTTTGTAGTAGGCTTTTCTCAGATATATAACTAAGCATCTGTCTGTGTATTTTTTTTTTAATACAGGAGCTGCTCAGGGTGATGAGGACGATCGATGATAGAATTGTCCACGAGTTAAACACTACGATCCCAACAGCTTCCTTTGTGGGGAAGGTTGATCCTGGTCAGACGTGTAAAGACCTATATGAGTCTGTGAGTGTGCACGCCTTTGACTTTCAGCTTGCTTGCTGCTGTTCTCTCATGTGCAGGGGCCAGTGAAGCATCCCCAGTGTCTAAGGAAAACACTGCCTTGACATACCATATCTTGTGTTTTTGTAACTGGCCCTCTTGGCTTCTCTGCACATCCAAACCACATGCATGTAACAGCTGCATCGGTGTAAAACCATGCTTTGTTCTGCAAAGCCAGTCCTGGAGGGAGCACTTCAGGCTTCAGCGGATGGCTTTAGCCCAGTCCAATTCTTTCTTCTAAAAAGGTTGCTAGGATGCTTTTCCTGCTAGTCTGCAAGACTCCTCATGTATACCTTTGACTTCTGATCAAGTTGGTAGCTGCTGCTCAAAGCAGTACTGCTTCCAGCATGTGGATTCTGGAGACAAAGGGATTTCTGTAGGCACAGCAATACTGTGACTTTAGAAAGTTTCTTTTTTTAACTTGTACCTTGGAGTTTTTTATTCTCTGCAGAGTTGTTGTGACTTTGTTTCTGTCTCCACTTAGTTGATGGATGCTCACACCAACAGAGAAAGAATCATCAAAAATTGCATCGCTCAGACTTCCAGTGTAGTGAAAACTCTCAGAGAAGAGAGGGAAAAGGCCCAGGATGATGTAGCCTTATTAAAGCAACTCAGGAAAGAGCAGACAAAGGTGAGTGGTGGAGGTTTCTAGAGATCTCTTATAGAGGAAGAAGAGGGTATCTTTGCATATGGAAAGACTGGTGTAATGGAAAGAACCTGAAGTGGATCCTGACTCAGGCAGTCTTTTCCGGGATTGATGTTGGCTGGGTTTGTGAGAACCATTTTCCCTAGCCCTCAAGACAGAGCTGCTTTTATCCTGCAAGTGGAGCATTTTCTGACATTCTGTTACACAAATGCTGTAGAAAAGCACTTGTACTTCCCCATGGTGGACTCTTCCCTTCACTGACTGACACCACTGAGGTACAACTTACCTTTCCTCTCCTCTGCAAGGAGCTGCCAGTCAACCTTGAATTCCACTTAACCAACTTTTTTACTATTTAGTATTTCTTGGATTAATATTTTGAGCACCTTGTGGTGATGTGAGAGAGACTTCTGCGTTTGTGTAAGGAATTCTAATGGGCAAATGCCCTCTCAACTTCTGGCCTCTGTGTGGAAAGTGTACTTCAGAGGTGGACAGAGGTGATCAACATGGAGTATCAGAAGTGGAGAAAGGAACCCCACTGAAGTGTCTGGCCCCATTCCAGGGCCCCCTTGGTAAGGGAAAGGATACTGAAAGAACTGTGTGGCAGGTGAGCAGTTTTATTCTTAAAGCCTCACTTAAAAAACTGCTAACAAGCATCCATGCATCCATATAGGTTTGGGTAAAACTAGGATGGGAGTTTAATACTTTCTATGAATTTCGTTTGCAGAGCCAATTCTCTAAATTGTGTAGTTGCTGAGCCCAAAACTTCTCTCTGAACCACTAGGAGGATCGTAGTGATCATGTTTAATGATGAGAGGTGATTTTAAATGCTAAAAAGCAATCCATGATTTAGAAACATCTCAGAAATTTTTTGGTGAGATGACCTCAAATTTGCACTTGGACTTTATGAGGTATAATCTCCCTGCTCCCTTATTTTTTTGGGTTTTTTTGTTCTCCATGAGACTTGTGCTTCTTCTACAATTTAGAAAAGCTATCCTGCCAGAACACATCCTAGTTTTGAGATTACGCATTTCAAATATATAGTCACTTAGTTGCAATGCAGATCTCTTTGTGTGTTTCTCTCATCCTGCTAACGGTACAAATTGGATGACTTCCTTCAAAATTATTACTTCTGGGTCACTGAATGGGAAAGCTTGGGAGTAGTAGTTTCTTTGAATTGCTGAAGATCCTCTGAGTGTTTATTTTATAGAGACTGATCATGGTCATCTAGTCACTCTGGGGATGCTGGATTGTTATTTCAAAGTTTGAAGTCCTGTTGAGTTGGTGAAAGTCCATCCAACAGCTCTAGTAGCTCTCTGTGCTTGGACATCTTACTTGGAAGGTTTTTGATGGGATTTTTGTCTTGGCTTGCACCTGTTCACCAAGACTCTTAATTGGAGCCATGTATTGAAAATGGATAAACTCTGATCCTTAGTCTGTTGTGTTAAAGAGTCCCAACAAAAATACATCCTAGATGTGGGCAAAAATGGCAGATGGTTCTTATATCTCCTACTGTCACTTCAGGGACAAATTACCACAAGTCACCTGAATACAACTGTCACAACTGCCCTGTGGGCTTTCTAACAGCTGTGAAACAACGAGATTCATATATTTCTCATGGATTGAATGAGTGCTCAAGAACTGCGTATTGTGGTGTAGTTTTTGCCAGAGCTTTTGCATCTGTGTAAACCTGATTTGTCCTGCTGTGATGACAAAGTATGAACTGGTCCAGGTAGCATGATCACATACGTGATGAGACTGCAGACCCTTTTTGATCAGTGCACAGAGCAGATGGAAAAGGAAGCAGAGAGAGTCTCTTTATAATCTTAATTTTTAATCCAGAATCTGATATCTGTGTTCAGTCCTAGATTTGCTGCCAGCTCCTTAGAATGACAACTCAAGACTGCAGAGCTAAGCCCAGCCCTGGCATTCCCTGTGCCGAGTGCTTGAATTAGGTGCCGTTATTTATGTCTGTGAAGCCATTAATGTTAATCAGTTAATTGCTAGCAAATCTTGAGGGGCAATATTTAGGAATAGAACATTAGTAATCAGCAGCTGCTTCTGCCAGGCTTGCATTTTGAGCCTGCCTTCACTTTGTCCTTGCAGACTTAGCTGTGCCCCGAGCACTGGCTGAGTGGAAGGGCCAGGCTCTCAGGGTGATTACACATCATGCCCTTTAGTTTGCACCATCAGAGGGGATGCACACCTGGTGCTGGGGTTGTGAGCTATAAAATGGAAATGGTAGTAAATACTGAAAGCTGCAGGGAGGCCTGTTTGACAATAACCTCTTTATCTGTTACTTTCTGCAGTTGAAATTGATGCAGTCGGAGCTCAATGTTGAAGAAGTGGTAAACGACAGAAGCTGGAAGGTACTCAGTCATTTAATCGCGATGGTGTTCTATCCCAACAAACAGTCCTGCACTGGAGGTGTGGGACTGGTACCTTGTGAAGCAAGTCAATTAGAAATATATGAGAGCAGTGCTGGGGTAAATATTTCAAGTTCGTCATTTTCCCAGTTCCTCAGTTTCAAGAGATCAAAACTTTAAAGTTGCACTGGAAGGGAAAGAAAAGCATTTGATTTAGTGGGGGAAGGACGGACTGTGGATTATTCCTTGTCTCCCTTTCTCTACCTTGCCCAGTGGCTAAGGACTTTGTAGGTTTTTCTGTGGTGGCCTATCTGAAAAGCTTTGCAGAGCCTCTAACAATGCAAGAGAAATGAGTCTTTCAAATTTGCATGTCTGGTGCTGACCCAGGGGAGGGTGCGGCTGTGGAATTTGAACCTTTTTGTGGTGGAGTTTCTTCAGGCCTGAACTGACACTTCATGGTGCAAAGGGCAGCCTTGCCGTTGCTCTCCTATGTCAGCAGAGGGTGCAGATCACCCTCTGGATTGATGGCCCTAGACTGTCTTGTTACAGAGTGATCTTAATACTGAGTTTAAATTCCAAGGTGGCTGTATCGTGTCACTACAGTGCAATGTGCACTGTATTGTGCACACTGAGCATCATTTTCTGGTTTGTTACAGTTCTTCAGAGCTTCAGTACTGCAGAGAGAACCTTTTTCCCCTCTCTAAATGCAAAAAGGATTTTTGAAAATAGCTCAGACTAGCTGCACCTCTGTTTTTAATATCTACTTTGTGATTTTAGTCCCCTCAATTGCATCAGTGTAAAAGCAATACAGCTTTAAGTCTTGTGTGTTCTTCAGTAACTTGAGTGTGGGCTGGTGAGATGAGCATTTACACAGTTTTCCACGGATGCTTTGCTATCAATACTACCTCTGTACTGTCTCAAAAAGCTAAGCATGCTCCTAAGTTTAATTAATTTTAAACCAACTTGGATCTGACTAAGCACAGTCTTAAGAAGACGCTGCAGGTCCCCATTGGCAAATATTTTATGGCAACTCTGCTATAGGACAACAGCCCCTGCCCTCATCTTTGTTCTGAAGCACTGAGTTGACACCAAATTAGGGCTCATCCCAGTGGTTTCTTGTAGCTGCCCTAAGCTTTTTCTAGTGACAGAACTGCCTAATTTTTCCTGAAGATGGAGAATTTAGAAACAGTAAGGTGTGAATGCTGTAAGGGTATTTTAGCCTGCTAATGTATTCCTCAACAAGTGTTAAGAGTGGGGCTTGAAGAGGTAAATATTTCTGGGTTTTATCTTCGGCTCTGCTTTATCATGCTATGAATATACACATAAATGTTTCATTAAGCTGTCTGTGAAAATATGTAACTGAAGGAATTAGAACCAGCCATAGTTGTGGGCCATGTGCAGCTTGTTACATGGAAATGGTTATTGGTTTGCAGGCTAGTGTTTTACTGTTGCAAACTTGTAGTTGGGAAGTACAGTCACATATTTCCATTAACCCATACCAACTGAAAATTGATTGGAAAAGACTGATTAGGAAACAGTTATTTTCAAACCCTCTGGCTAACTGTACCAGTAGTGGCATAGAGAAAGAAGCTGCTTTATAGACATGCATGCAGTGGAATTTGGATGATGCCAAACAAGGAATTGACTGAAAACAAGACACTTGGATTAGTGTCTGTGCAGCACCTCAACACTGGAGTTTATTGTTGGAGTGTTTATACTAGTATGTAAAAACCAGCAAAATCAATCTTCTTCATGATAACATGAATGTTAAGGTTTTCTCAGGCACTCCTTTTCCTGTTTGAAAAATGAGAATAGCGCTTCACAGGTAGACCAATGGAGTTAAGAAGCCTCAGTAACACACTGAGATCTGAGCCAGTGATCCTGAAAGTAGGAGGCAGTGTTAGTAAGATTGCAGTATTGATCTTCCATGTTAAGAGTGCTTTAAAAGTTTGTATGATAGCAAGCAAGCTGGTGTGGTTTTTGATGCAAGGGGCCCTTCCAGTGTTTTTGAGAGTATTTCCAGTACCCTTTTAGACTTATATGCCATTTAAATGTCTTTAATAGGCAATGGCAAAAAGTGGTGCAATCTGTTTAGTATTAAAATGCTTCCGAATTGAATCCCTCTGTTGATCTTAATTTCTAGGAAGATACAACTTGAAATAACATATTTATATAAAGTGATGCATAACTTCCCCAAAATTACAAGACCACTCACTTTGTAAAGCCAATGGGACAGTTCACGAAACTCGATGTCCTGATGTTCATGGGCTTTTGGCTCTGCCAAGTCCCCGGACAGCTTGGCAAAACATGCTCTCATGGGAGCACTGGTGGGGCAGCCAAGAGCTGCCAGTGCCTCAGCTTGGTGCTAGGGGGTGCCAGTGTCGCTTTCAGGACATGTGTGGGAGGAAGTTAGGAGCTCAACTGCTAAATAGCTGACTGGCTTGTGAGAGCCCCTCCAGCCTTGGTGGGAGCCTGCCTGTTGTGCTTTTGATTCAGACTGCCTTCTCTTAAAGAGTCCCATTTATTGGCCCTCCTTAGGGCAGGCAGTCTGCTTGACAAGGCCTGCAGCAGTTCAAGCTAAATATCCAGGATCATCAGGATCTGGTTCTGTGTGCTAAATTTTACCGAGAGAAGGAGCCCAGAGGTGAGAGAGGCAAGAGCCCTGTGCCCTTTGCATGGGAGTGCTTGCAGTTTTGGCCCCTGTGGGCACACAACTGACTGACTGACTGTGGCTTCCAGGAGCCCTTGCCCCTCTTTTTAGCTGTCATGACAATGTAAAATGTGTTTGCTCAGAAGAGAGAGGAATACAGCATCCAGGTTTGAATGCCAGAGTTTGAACTTGACACAGCCATTCAGGAGCATTCCAGTGATTTTTTTCTCTCCCTTTTAAAAAGGGAGTATCAGTACATTAGATGGTAACAGACTACTAGGAATAAGAGCCTGCCTTATCTGAGGGAGAAAATTTAGTGCTGTGCAGTCCCCCAGCATCAGGCTGCAAACTTTGGATTCCCTTAAGTCAGGAGAGAAGGTGACTGGAGATAAGTGCCTTAGTAAGTCCATTTATTAGTACATGAGAGCTGGACAGCTTGAGATGGGTGCTACATGAAGGTAGTTGCCTGAAGTAGCTGTGAAGTTTAGCTCATCTCCTGGATGAGGGCTGATTTGCTTTTGCTCTTCTGTTTTGGTGTCCCAGGTATTTAATGAACGGTGCCGAATTCACTACAAGCCTCCGAAGAGTCAATGACGTGGGATATTTTCCATCAAGGTGGTCCATAACTGTGAGACCTGAACTGGAAAGAGACCTTGGGTGAGCTGTATTGGGACCCTCCAGAACCAGTAGAACCCAGTCTTGGTTTGTTTTGGACCTACTTAGCTGAAATCTCAAGATTGAAATGATTCTCCTGTAATTGAGAGAAAACGACTCATCTTTTGTACCAAATATGTGAACAAATGAGTTTTATAGTATTAAAATAATTTGCAAATGGAATGCAAAACTGGCATCTTTCTTGAACTTCTACAGCTTCAGCGGTCCCAGAGGGGAAGAAACAATAAAAGGCCTCTCTGAGAAGGGAGGACAAGGCTTTCCCTAACCTGCTAAACTATCAGTGACTGTGATGTGTTTGTACAGCAAATCTTCTGAAGTCTGCAAGGAAATAAAATTGCAGACTTGATCAGCAAGTGTAGTAGGTTCAGCATCCCTGAAAGTAAGAAGCTGCCAGCATTGTTCTGAACTGCTCAACAGGAGCAGCACTGGCTTGGAGCTGTGTGTGGATACAGGTTGCCGTTGTTCCTGCAGTGCTGACAGGCAGCATCTGTTGCATACTGTCCTTTGGTGGGTGTTTCCAGGTTCTATATTTTTCCTTTGTATAGGGAATGAGGTGTCAATTAAAACCACTTGGAGTGGGAGATGAAGATATGTCTCTTTTGGGAATGAGACAGTTAACTCTTCAATGACTCTTTTTTGTCCCATCTTTCGAACCTTTAAAATTAATTTTATAGGTGATTAGTATTTGAGCTGAGAAAAGAGCTCTGCATACCTGATGTTTTTGATTCTGGCCATAGTATTTTGTTCAGGAAGCTTTAATGCAGCACCCCTGCAGTAACAGAGCATTTCAAGGTAGGCAAGTATAAGAAAAGCTAAATTAATAATAACTCCTTCATTTTTTTACTAAATCAAATTGGCTATCAGTCTGTTGACAAGGTCTGCATGGTTACCATGTGGTTTTATTACTCAGTGACATGTCTTTAAGAACCACTGGATTTGAACACAGCCTTAAAAATACAGGCTCCATCTTGAAAACACACAGCAACAGGAATGAAATTACTGCAAACTCTCACATGCTTAAAAGCTGTGCTTATATGGGGGGTGGCAAGTAAATGCAGGAATGGACCATTGATACTGAAAGCTGGCAAAGATCTGTGCAGTATCATCTGTTTTATAGTTGTTTGTCCACTTGAGACTCAAACTATTTGGTGGTCTTTTATTTTTAGACAGCAGGTTAATTTAGTCTCACTTTTTTTTCCCTGAGAATGAAGCAGAAATATATTTTAAATCTTTGAGGATGTAAGTCCTAATGTTCAAATTTAATTTTTCATACTGCAACTGCTCTATGCAGAACTTTACTCACGTTAGAGCACTCATCTCGTTCTTGAAGATTTCTCATTGCTTTTCTGCAACTCTGCAAACAGAAAACATGTTTGTTCTTCAACAGTTAAATTCTTATAATTGTTTTTCATCAAAGTGGAAATCAAATACTGCTGACGTCTGTGGGCTGAATTAACAGGATATGGTCAATTAATGAGATGTTGAGAACAGTCAGTTTTTATTTCAGAATTGATACTTTAGTAGTGACAAACTACACCAATCTTTATATAGGTGTCTGAAATACTTGTTCACTCCATGGCAAGTGCGAATTCTCCTTTTAAGCTAGTTGTATGATTGAGTCTTCTGCTAGCGTATATAGACTTGGCATCAGTACTCTTGAAATTTAATCTTGTATTTCTGTAAAAAGTAGAGACTGTAATGAGAAATAATCATTGTCCTCGCTTATCCATCCAGTTGTTTGCTCAGCTGTTATGGGAAAACTTCTTCACTTTAACAGATGCTGTGAAAAATGATCTGTGAAATGGATGTGATACAAATGGGTTTTTTCCCCCTTGCATTTTTAATGAAAAAACTAGGTTAAAAATGAAAAAAAACCCTCACCCCACAAATCAAAAAAACCCCAACTCAATGTAACATTATCTTGATGTTGAATATAAGGCCGAAGAAGTAGCTCTCTACAAACCTGTCACCATAAGAAGACTCCTAAATCCCAAACATCCATTCTTCAGGTGTCTGCAGCATGTATACAGAGGGTTGCACTAAGAAGTTGAATTGCTCCATTTACTTTGCTCTGAGTGCAGAGCACTCTTACAGTAGTCCATGGCAAATCAGGTGGATCAGAGGCTGTTGGTATCTTGCTGTTGCACTTGGTGGAACAGGAAGTAACTGGAATTACATGCCATGCTGTAGAGCATGGGGCAGGAGAAAGAAGATGGTTCTGCTATTTTCTGAGTTCTTCAGACGTGTCTGTGATGGGGGATGTTTTGTGACAGTCTGCAAATGGCATTGGTATGAGCTGTGGGCCACACTGAGCACAGGCAGGTGAAATTTCTGTGTCTAGTAACCCCTGTCCATTCTAGGATCTGGCTTAGTCTGGGACTGAACCTTGCTTCTATGTTACCGTGGAGCTAGCTACAAACCTGCTGGGCTGCTTGATGTCACATGGGAATCAAACTGCAGGATTTCAACCTTTTCCTGGTTTTAACTTTCATTTCTG
>JAWWEE010000105.1:77442453-77456769 GCA_035221455.1 Xenops minutus | reverse complement strand
CCTTTCCTTTCCTTTCCTTTCCTTTCCTTTCCTTTCCTTTCCTTTCCTTTCCTTTCCTTTCCTTTCCTTTCCTTGTTAATAAAATGCCAAAACTAGTATTTCAATTAATAATATTAATGAAATATTTCTCTGCAACTAAAGGGAAAGCAGTTTTTCATTCTCTATTTTTCCTAAATTACCTGTGTATTGCATTTACACTTACTGTAATTCTGATGTATACATGTTTTCTTAGTCATCATCATTAAATAATGTCACCAGACATGCTGCAAGCAGAGTATGGCAAATCTCAGACCCCTATGCTTGCTTTGCTCTGCTTTGCTTTGCTTTGTTCAGACCCTTAATGACAGAGCATACCTTCAATTGTCTTTGAAGTGCAGTGTGAATACTTCTATGGGGCACAGCTGGTTTTGCCATATTGCCAGCTATGTTGGTGTGTCTTCAGGTGTGACTTTCATGACCATAGAGAGTGTTAAAAATGTCACAAATGCTGAGCAAATGCATTATTTAAAGTGAACTCTCAGTATGAGACTCTTGTGTGAAAAGGTTACACAAGCAGAAGGCCTATCTATAACCCCCAGGTGGACTGGCTAGAGGAATCCTTCTTAAATGGTCTTGAATGGGGAGCTCTGGGGATTAAGGCCCCTCTTTCACTTGGATAAGGTCTGGCAAAAGAGCTGACTCCAGTGGAGAATGTCAAACCTGTTGGAGGTTACTTTGTGTTGCAAAGCAGCTGCATAAAAAGAGAGTTAATTCTAAGCTCCCCAGAAGTCATCTATACTTAGTTTCAGGAACATAAGCTTCATGTGGCCAAAGGCTAATGATAAAGTTAAGACATTCCCCAGACAAAAAGTAAAGGGCACAAAATATGTGCCAATGAAACAAAAAAAGAATGATAAAAGCTGAGACTTAAGAAAGCTTTTAGAGCTTTTTCTATCAAGTCTATATAGTTTTCTTTTAGGAACTTGTATCCAAAGAATTAAGTATTGTTTTGTCTCCATTGCTAGATATAAGAGAAATACACATTTGTTTGTTGGTTGGTTGTTTGTTTTTTTTTTTTTTAAACAAGCAAGTGAAAATTTTTGTCTTAATTTTTTTGCAGTGTAATAGTGTGTGAGAATCTGTTACAAATGAGAAAATGATCAATAGTAACAGCAATGCAGTCTCATAATTGTGTCTTTAGATGAAAATCAGTCTCCATAAAGAAGAAAGATCTGTCAAGACAATTCTACTCTCTAGCTGTGGAATAAGTATATAAATAAGATAAAAGCATTGTAAAAAAATAAATTCAGTCCAACAGCCATGTAATTTATTATTAAAGCACTATAGTGAGTGCCGAATTTGGAAAATTGTATAGCTAACTGGCTACCATGATCTGCCATATAAATGTCTTTAAATCATATGGCTGTCTTCAAGATTAGTTGAAGATCCTTCTTTATGGACAGTTAAAATGTATGTGTGTATGTGTGTGCATATAAGTACATGTATTATTTCTAAAGTGATAAACAACTGAAACTCATAGTATGAGTTAGTTATATTGATTCTCAAAAAAACAAAGGAAGACAAGTGAACAAACTGTGAAATGTGAGGAACATGGCTGATGAACGGGAAGGAGGCGATAGATGTTATATTTCTTTAATTTAGGAGAATTTGCTGTACATAACATTCTCAGAAGCTGATGTAGACTAAATTACATTACTGTAAAGTAGGTTATGATATTGGATATTATTTCTTTATATCACCATATATAACTGAAGAGATACAGGAAGAGAAGATATTGATTCATATTCCTCAAGTCTGGATAATGTATTTTCTCTGGTTACATGAAAAAGAACTGTGACTCAGATTTCATGTATATGTTTTTGGGGTTTTTTCAGATTCCAAAGATGCAAGTCTGAACTGCATGTGAACAAATAATGACAAGTTTTCTTTATAATTATGGAAGAAAGTGGGTATTTTTGAAGGAAGGTTATTATTTAAATTATTCTGATCAGTTTAACACTAATAAGACCTCAGAAGGACTATTATGCTGAGCTCTACACACCAAAGTTGAAGTTGTAGGAATACTGGAAAAAATGATGAGGGGTTTGGGAAGAATAATCTGTGAAGACATTCTGAAAGCACTAGCTGGTTTAGTCTACAAAGAAGACTCATAGAGGACATTAAAACGGTCTTCAAATAGGTAGATTATTAGAAAGACAAGTCATGATCTCCACATTACCTGAGGACAGAAGAAATCAATTTGCAGAAAAGAATATTTAAATTAGTTATTATTAAAAAAAAATTCTTAAGCATATAGATAATTAAGTGCTGGAACAAGTAACCCAGGGAAATAGTGGAATTTTGTTATTAGTTTTTTTTTTCTTTGTTTTTTATGAACACATTTAAAAAATATCTGTCTTCTACTTTTTTTTTTCTTTTTTTTTTTTTCTTTTTTTATGAATAGGAATGATTTCTGCATTCTAAAATATTAGGTTATTTTCTTTCTTGAAAATCTGTACCTACATCCATAGCTTGGATTATTATTTTATCTGTGGAGATTTTTTCCCAAGGGAAATGAAATATTGTAAAAAACATAGTAATATTAAAATCAGGGAGTAGGTCATGAGACCAGTGAAACTAAGCTTCTAACAGGGATTTTGGAGGCACGTCTATTTGGAGTTGCATGATTTTGATTATAGCGTTTCAATATTATTTTTATAGCTCATCAAATGAGCATTTAAGATTTTTCTTTTTCACTGACACCACATACAATTTTTTTGTGTTGTGTTTTCTTTGTCTGTTTTAATTTCAAAACTTGAGGTTTTGATAAATTTATTAATTTTTTATTAATACTGAGTCAGAAATGCCAGTCTTCAAAAAACTCCAAGGAGAGTTACTGATATAAGTGAAATTGAAAAGCACAGCTCACATGCATGATAATTTACTGGAGAGAAAAAAAAACCCTGTGTTTTGTATCAATTAAGCTTATCAGTCCAGATGTGGTATGCAAGATAAACATACCTTTATGCTATCTCTGCACTAAGCAATAATTCATCGATTGTGTTAATTATTGGTATGCTGCACAACATCTCTCTTGATCAGATAACCAACTACGCTGTGCAAAATCTTCCCAAGTATTCCAGGTCAAGTGATTGTTTAAAAGTACTCTTGTGATGATATTTCATAACTGTATAACTGCTGAAAACTTTGTGGGCAAAGTTTGAAAGCTCATATCAACCTTCATGAGAAGGTAATGCAGCTGCAGTGCCTCACAGAACTTGAGCTCAGTTTTGATTTCCTAAAGATGCAAACTGCTTCAGCAAGGGCAGAACAGACAAGTGCCTTCGGAAAGTGAGAGCATCTGGTGTAGTGGGGCAGCTTTATAGGCCTCAAACATATAACCTGGGAGAGAATAAAGTTAAAAGAAACAAAAGTTCCAATCCCACTTTGTCTTTCCTGTATTCTATGAAACAGAATGGGCAGAAATAGATTGTCCCATTCTCTGTCCCATACTCTGGATCATAGACACATTTGGGTGAGCTCTGTTAAAAACACCAGTTGTTTTCACAAAGAAACTCACCAATTTCAAACTTTTTTGTTGTTTTCAAAAGTGTTACAATGTCTTCAGTTATTTTTCTTTCTCCTCATTCTTTATTTCCTTACTGTCTGGTTGCTGGGTGCCTTGCTTATTTTTTTCATACCCAGCTGCCTATTTGAAGTGAACCATGTCAGTGATCGACAGTGGAATACAATATAAATTCAGCTTGCTCATATGAAGATTGCTAAATTCAGCATTAATGGAAAATAATAATAACAGCATTAATGGAAAATATGCAAATCTGCTGTGTAAACAGCAAATACTCTTATGTATAACTCATTCTGCACAAGAATCTCAAATTCCTTCCATTCAGAATCCTACAAAACCAATAGTTTTTACCCAGAGCAGTGAGAATAAGGGACTGAAAATGAAACAAAGAAAGCAAGAAGAAAAAAATAATTGAAAACCAAGATGGTTTAAGGGCCAGATTTAACAAGTTTGATTAGATCTGTAGTTCTCCTATCTATTTGTTTTCTCCTCTTGATGAATGCTGCCCATTGAACAGTGTTTATCTTGGTTGAAGAAGATCTTAACTCTTTTACTACAAGGAGATCTATTTCAAGGAGCTTGGAAGTTCTTGTTTTCTCTCTGCATCAGCTGGCTCAGTACAGATCTTGCCTTATACTCTCGCTTATAAGCTACAACAGCATTCCTACTGTGTCAATGTTGATTATACATCAAGATTCATATTCTGATTTTTTTTTTTTTTTTCAGAAGGCTATTTTGCTAAATCAGAGTGTAAAATAAGTTACCCAGAAAGAATCTCCTTAAACAAACAAAAGTTGTTGGTTTTGAAATTATCCAGCAAATTTAAAAATAACTAGTAATATGAATGAAGCAGACTTTGATTTTTTAAAAGTGTCTCCAAAGAAGGTAAAGATTTTATCTTTTCCCAAAAACCTGATATACTATAAACAGGGAAAATATTACAAATTACTTCATGAAGTAAATGTCAGACTTTTTTTCAAGCTAATAGGCATCACAGGTCTTATTTCAAAAAGGAACACTCAAAGAATTAACTACCCAATCTCAAACCTAAATAAGACACAGGGTAAAAACCTGTTCTTTAAAAAATTTCAAAACTCTTATCAGTGTAGTTTTCATTTGTCCCAACAGTATCTCTGTGGGTGGTAGAAGCACTATCAGTAGAACTGAAGTGACTTAGAGAAAGTTGAGGCTCAATCCACTTGAAAATAAATATTTTTACGTCTTCAGCTTCGAAGGAATCAAAATTAATACATTCTTCTTCATTTTCAAATCTTCAAAACAGCAAACTTGAATGAAATAAAAATTGTTAATTTAAATGTTTTTAACAACACATTTTATTACTTCCTTTTTCTTTTTTTTTTTTTTTTTTCCCTGATAAGATCATTCCTTTTGATCCACTAAAGTTTTATGAGTGTAAGCTTGTGTTTGTAGATTTCTGTCTGCTGTGGATTACCAAAGCTAGAAAGTTATATATAGAAGAGTATTTTCATACAGCAGCTTTTCATACGTGAGAGAAAGAAATATTCATATATCCCATGGGAGCAAAATGAGAATGCACTACATCACACTTGATAACTGAGGCAAGTCAAGCCCATGTACTCTTCCTCAATAGAACAGGTTGAATAAGAAGAAAACAAAATTTAACTATAGGAATTTGGTGGATTATTTTTACAGCAATATTCTACAGATGGTCATTTATTTAAAAAAAAAAAAAAAAAACAAAAAAACACACCACAAACTGGTGTTAGAGTGTGTCTGTGTTTACCCTGGTGTTTCTTATATTCAGAAGTGTCATAGACAAAATTAATGTCTAACAAGGGTACTTTCCAAATGGCAGATTAAATCTGAAGTTTTAATGAAGACTTACCAAATTGAAAGTGCTGTTCTTGTGTGCTCTTGTAATGATAATTAGATTTCTCTTCCAAGTCAGACAGTGAAAAAGAAACAAAGTAATACCCAGGGTAAAAGACCTCAGATTCCTACACAAAGGAATCATCACTTACATTAGTACTATCTATAACATGCACAAAATATTGATGCTGCTAATCTGCCCTAAATTTTCACCCTGGATTTTTAAGCTTTTCTCAGAGATCTAAGAAATATCTTACTGGAAACAAATCCTGTTAGGGAGTGCTGAGGAAAAGATGTGCTGGAAAAGCTGCTTATCTCACCAATTTTATCACTCAAGGGGAAAAAAACCCTGGATCTCAGCTTTTGGCATTTTCTGTGGATGTTTCAGATGTGCATGTATTGACTCTGGTATACAAGAACATATGCATGCCTGTCAGGACAAGGCGCATGCACACGCTGTTCCCTGTGTTCCTCTGAGCCCTAGTCCCACTGGAAGAAACACCAGCACATGAGAAAATCCAAGCAGATGAGCACAAATGGAACCACATTTGCTTCCAACAGATCCCTTAGCTCAAATTACTGATCTAATAAATATCTCTATTTTTTCTAATTTCAACAGACATTTGTTATTCCTTTACTTTCCTTGATTCATCAGCATCAATGAAATCCAGAATTGATATTGCCTATAAGAAGGAAGAAGAAATTTTCTATTAAATGTTAAATTATGCAAAAGCACGATAACATAAGTATAATGGAGGAGGAATTGGTGGCTGTGTGTCAAAGACATTTTTCTAGCGTTCTAGATACATGACAATGAAAAGGTTGCCTTTAGACAACAGAGCTGTGAGTAGTACAATAGCAGGTTGCAGAGTACTGGGTCATTTTGGCTGAAGGGTCAAGGTTCACTCAATAAATCACTTTAGAGAATAGAGAACAGCGGTCTTGGGCGATCAGGAACTTCATCCATACAAAATGGAGTGGTAGAAGAAATGGGCATTCAGTGAAAAATGAAGAAGCTAGGGAGTTAGTTCTGCAATATGAAGAAGTTTCCTCTGTGAAGGTGAGCTAGGAGTTAGGGCGGAAGCCATTCTTGAAGTTGACTCTGAATATTGACAATGGATCCCAAGAGAAGCAAGGCTGTGACAGACAAACCATGAGCATGAGGAAAGCAGCATTGATGAAAAGATAAGGCAAGTGGTAGTGATAGCTTGCAGTGCACTGCAAATTTTCTCCTGGGTAAGCTCATGAAATAAAATTTACTCTTGTAATCTGATATGAACAGCATGAACAACCCACAAAGTTAATGATGAACTCAATTTCATTTAGTCTATAATGAGAAACAATAATTCTAATAAGCATCATTTGACTTCATTTTTTCTTCCACCTTGTCAATTTATGCAAATACTTATGTGTGTGTAAAAAACTACGTGTCATGGAGAACTGCTTGCTGCCTTAGTTCGATCCATTCCTGCCTGGCATTTTATCAAACTCTTAAGTTTATAAAAGAAAGATATTTGCCTGCACCTCAGGGATGGTAAAATTCCTCTGACACACATACTACACATCTTAAAATATGTAATCTATTATATGCTAATAAAATAGTGTTTTTACAAATTAAACTGATTATTTAAGTATGAAACACATTTAAATGTTCCTTTTACAGAGAAAAACTAATATAGCAAAATGTTCTGCTGTAACTCACTGCTTTCATAAATTATCCAGGTAGTCCAAGAATGAACAAATTAGCAATTTATGAAAATCAAGTTCCTTTAACAAAGAATTAGGAAACAGAAAAAAAAAAAAATAGAAAGATTAATCAAATAGCTTGTTGCAATGAATAGTTGAAGCCAGCTCTATTCACAGAAGATTATAATTTGTTCATTAAAGCCCACTTAATTTCTTATTATTTTATCAAAATTCAAAATTTAATGCTGAAAAGGCAGTTTGGTGCTTCAGATATTTGAATAACAGATTTTCATTTTTATTGAAACAATTAGAAAGGAAAAATGTTACAGGAGCGACAGAAAGTAAAGAATTAACAGAAGATACAAATCTCCTCACAAAATCTGTGAACTTAACTCATTGTTATGGTGCCCAAAATTTAAGGTAATGAAGGTAAAATAGTTTCTGTGGTTCATATATTTTCTTCCTAAATATTGTGTTCTAGTTCCAGCCAGGACAGGGTTAATTTTTGCAATAGCCAGCAAGGGGCGTGGCTAGGGCTCAAAGGTTATTCTATGTCACTTCACAGGCTGCCTCTGCTGCTTCTCTAGTTGGAGCTGAGAAAAAAACACATTTCATTGGATAGGAGAGGTGGGATACCCTTTCCTTTGGCTTGCTCTATTGAGCCAAAAAGGACAACTGAAAATCTTACTATGATGTAAGTTAATTCAGATAAACTACTACCAAAGACTAGATATTTTGCAGTTGGACTTCCTATCCAGTTCTGTATGCATTCAGATATCTACAGAAACATATGATCATAAAAGAGAGAAACACATGAATGTTTGAGAAGAGAAAAGTAATTCTGAATTTTGTTTGCATGAACATTGGGGCCTTTGATCAGTCCTGTGTACCTTGTTAGATCTAGCAGGACACTTGATATTTCCCTACTTTTGTATATTTCGTATTTCAAATGTCATTTTTCTTAATGTTGCACCCTATAAATGCAGAAATGGCATGGTAAAACAGTTATGAATAATTTTGTGAGAGTGTATATTGGAAATATATTTGTTAATCAAAGAATAAGAATGTATTTAAAATGTTTATTATCTAATTAACATGTCTTATGTTGTAAATTCTGTTATTCTGTTTCATCCCATTTATGAGAATAAAAAAATCCCAAAGCAACAGGCCCCAAAAGCAACATTAAGTGATAATTTTATCAGACAGCTACAGTTTTGAAGATTATTGTAGACTATTTACAATTGAAAGTAAAATAAAATAAAATAAAATCTGCACTAATAGAACAAGTGCTTATCTTTTGGGAATGCTCCCAGCATATCTGACATATAGGTCCTAGATTCAATTTTGTATTAGCTGACAAGCCTTGCTCTGAAGCACACAAAACATTCTACAATTAATTAACAGTCAAGGAATTTATTATCATATGAAATATGAAAATATTGTCATTATTTGGAGATTCAGTGCATAGTATTAGAAGTTAGAAAGCAAATGGCTGATATAGTTTGGAAAATACAGATTTTTCTGAAGGAACATATTGTGTTGTACAAAACATCTGATTCATCAGATTCTCATGATGTTGAGTTTTGTTATTACTTATTGCCTAGCGCATGCACACATTTTGACTGTGCAGTGGCTATAATTATTCACTCATCAGTACTACTATTTTGGAAAGGATTTGAACATAACTTCAAGGAAAACAATACTATCAGAGTTATTTAAGATAGAATTGGAAACTACATTTGTGTTAAAGTGAGAAAATACACATGTAAAGCAAAATGAGGTCTGTATGGAAGTTATGTTCAAAGTGGCAAACTCTGACTCTAAACACCATCTATGTACTTACTGTAAGTATTACTAGTAGCAGGTTTCAGAAAACACATGTTTTGCACGACACTTATTCTGTATATAAGGGCTGTTTATGCAAGACTGGCTGAAGTTAAAAAGCAGAGATAATAAAAATCTCTCAAATCCATATGTAGGCTCTAATGTCAGTTTAGCATTTTCATGAAGAATGTTAACATTCAACAGAAGGAAGAAAAAGAATGTTATGAAGTGGGCATTGTAATGTTGCTTAGCCTGAAGTTAAAGTACTTTGCATCTTTATCATCTACTTTGCAAAAGTTTTTCATAGCTAAGCTTTTTACCCAGGCACAACTAGGATGCCATTGATATCTAAGAGAGCAGCTTTTTAGACAAAGAGGACAGATGATCTGGACTTAGACAATAGAAATAAAGAGAACAAATAGTACAAAGTGGAAATTCATGTCCTGCAGGAGACATTACCAAAACTTTAGTGGCCTAAAGGTGAGAAGACTGATCAAATTAGCCATTCAGTCATCCCTCTCTTTTACAGTAAATTGAGAGGAAGTTCCAATTCATCCTTCTAGTTTGGAACACCTCATTTAAAACAAAGTGTGTTATTTTTCCCACAAAATATAGAGGGACTACAAGCTGATCAACTTAGACTGAATGCTGTAATTTTTACATACATACATGTAATTAATGACTTCACAGGAGCAAATGTGATAGTCACAGAGTATTCTGAGGTGAAGAGACCCACAAGGATTACCGAGTCTAACTCTTAAATGAATAGGCTCTACAGGGATCAAACCCGTGACCTTGGCATTGATTTCACTTATGTAGTAAAGCCAATCAGCCAAATGACACCTAATGTTTCAAGAGTTCAGAGGGCATTCTAAACACAAAAAACCCACTCAATAGAAAATAAAATCAAGTATACTTTCAATTAGATAACTTCAAATACATAGGGCTGCCCTCTGAAAAAACAGATTAATGAGGTAGAAATTTGTGGAAGATTTGTTTGAATAGTTGGGTCAGATATTGAAATACTCTTGCACTGAACTTTAAAACTGTATTCCTCAACTACTAATGATGAATTCATGCCTTGATATAAATCAATAGGTTTTTTAGCTGACTGTCATAGTGTCTAAAATAATAGCACATCCTTTCCTTTGTTTTTGTTAATTTGTCCATTTTTATTATTTGAATCACAAAGGCTTCAAGTTTGATCAAATCTCAGATCAAGTTCAAGTCCAGAAAGCCATATTTCTTTAAAAACATACAATACTACCAATTTTTTTCAACAATGGACAGTGGTATCAGTTAAATTACAAAATTGTTTTGAGGGTGATTCTACAAAGAATAAAAGTTTATATGCTGTTCATTAAAGTTTGATAGTGTTCAGGGTTCATTAATCTCCAATGTATAAAATGCTTAGCCAAATTTGGGTAAAATGAAATGTCTGGATGTTTTAACTTAGAGTTTGAGGACCCAGGAATATTTTCCCTAAGTCCCCTATATGCATAAGACATAGGTGTACTGTGGGCATAGGACCAGAAGTAGAAATACAGAGGGAACCAGACTGAAAAGAGGCATGAAGGCAGTGTGAAGAGTTGTCAGGTGGAGCAGACCCTGGAGGAGGATGGACAGCAGCACCACCAACCAGCCTCTGCCATGCGTCTGCCTGGGTGCTGGGGGTGTATTAGTGATGTGTCCTCCTGGGGATTAGTTAAAGGGCTGGGAAATGTGTAGCTACTTAGCACTCTGTAACTGTCTAGTATCATGATTTATCACTTGTGTTGGTATTGATCTTTGTTAACATGTTGTTTATAAATCAATGAACTGCTTCAACCTAATGTGGTTTGAACCACGTGAACTGACTGGTTTTCCCCAGCGACAAGATCCAACCCAACCTAGTTTTATTCTGCCTAAGGTCAGAAACATAGCTATTTTTTCCTAGGCTCTCTGTCTTAGACAACTTTTTCTTCTTTCAGCATCATGGCTTTGGGGAAAGGGACTGTAGGCAAAGCAGATAAACCAGAACTGATTGCTCAAGTAGAGACCAAAATTGTAACAAAAACATCAAAACCCATGTTTCTTTATGAATATCCTATCCCCAGCTGGCTGATTTGCCCACTATTCTATTTCTCAGTCTGCAGTTTCTCACTTCACTTTTTTCTTTGCTTATCCATTTAACGATTCCCTTTCATATTTTTTTCCTGGCAAAACAAGAAAATAAATATATATCTAAAACATCAATTCAGAGACAATTTCAGCAGGAGTGACTCTTAGGTTCTGCCTCTTCTCTGTTGTACTGACCATCTTTGTGGAGATGATACCTCTTTTAAACAGAAACAGTGTTCTAACCGTAGCTGTTCTATAGTAAAATCACTGTCATGTAACTAAAATGAGGGTAATACTATACCAACAGATTTAAGAATGTTCTTACCACAATAATTTACAGGGCAACTTTGATAAAGCTTTATCCTGTGAGATGGAAGACCCAAATATGAAAATCTCTAGTTGAAAAATTAAACTGCATTTCTCACTTCAAAAGCAAATTTGCCTGCTACTAGGCTAATATATAAAATATTATAACTTCCTCTTTCTTGTTTTAAAAGAAAGAGTATTTAAATTTGTACAAACAAATCTCAATAGCTTGAAATTTCACAGCTGTTCATTCCTTTCTATGTATTTATCTCTCTGAGTTGAATGCAAACTGTCTAGTTAAGGTACTTGATTGTTGAAAACTAAAATTGAATGTAATATGAAAAAGATGAAAACAATATTATAATTTTTCTCCCTATTTCTCAAATAGACAGATAATCAGGGACAAGGATTCAGGAAGAAGTACCCAGATTACATGCTCTCATAAAGCACATCCTCAAGTTAAAATCAAGCAGACACTTAAGTGCTTTGCTCCATCAGAATCTAAACCTCCCAGAAGGAGGTAAGGATTTGGAGCAGGTAAGAGATTAGATTACGATAGTAGACATGCAAGACTTTAATTATCCCTTCATAGGCCACCCAGTGCTTGCTTCAGGCTCCTTTCTTTGAAAAATTATTCATTTGAAAGATTTATTAGCTATTTGCTGAGTTTAAATTTTAAAGTTCTGCTGTCACTTTCCTGGAAAGTAACTTCATGTGCAGCAAGTGAGCAAGCTAGTTCTTTCAATGCCTTCATGTTAAAATTTTGCAGGGGGATTGATTCCTATGATTTGTCAGGGTACTACAGTATATAAAATCTCCATGGGGATATAGCCTACATGCTTAAAATTTGTATTTTTACAAGTCAAATAATGACCAATTTTCACCAAGACTGGAACTTTAAGGATCACAAGCACAAACCAAATAATAAATTGATATATGTAGCCAAATGTGCTATATGCATGAAAAAGATTTATCTAGCTACAACTAGTTTTTTTGTTTTCTGGTTTTGTTTTGGATTTTATTTTATTTTTGTTGTTACTTTTTTGTTTTGTTGGGTTTTGTTTGGGTTTTTTTGTTTGTTTTGTTTTGTTTTTCCTTTTCCTTTGCATGAAGGTTTTTGTTTGGTTTTGTAGTTACTAACAGGTGTTGGATCAATAGTTGTCTGGTCAGTCAGTGACTATGTGTCAAGTCTATATTTGCATATTTTTGAGAATTCCTATGGCTTCAAGATAGTATTAAAAAATGTTAAGAGATAATCTCATGAGTTATAAAAAATCACAGCAAATTTGTTTTTAGATTATGGCATGGACAGTGTATTCTCAGTTCAAAAATAAATGCATGTATGTTCTGCAAGAATAAAACAAAACCAGAAGGTTTTGTATTCCCTTCTTCCTTCAGATGTAGAACTATTTGCCACTATACCTGTTGTAGGCAATCCAGAATACTCACTGTTTAGGTCTACAAGTCTTTGACAATAGGGTCTACAACCACAGGAAATTATCTCACTCAGATGACTCATAAAATGATATTATGTGGCTTACAAGTACCTGCTGGAGGTGGAGACTAAGATCCATAGTTTTCCACTGTCAGTCTATACAGCACTAAGCAAAATGTTTTCTAAGCATTAGCATCTCTATTGCTGACATGGGTACTACACTTTTTGTGAGGTTATGAAGAAACCTTTTTACGTCATAGCCTTTTGAGGAGCTTAAAATTATATATTTACTAAGTGTGCTCCTATTTTACCCCCTATATATTAAACAGTTGAAGCTACAGGAGTGGCTCATATTTTAGCCTGAAATTTTAAGGGATTCATTATTAGGAAAAGAACTTTGCTCCAAGACAGACTTGCGCCTGACAGGCTTCCCTAACATGGAGGAATCTGAGGATCTCTCACTACTCTCATTACTACATTGTCATAACTCAGGTGATCAAGCTTTATAGTAAGACTCAGAAATTCTTCTTTTTGCACTAGAGAGAAAAATCTTTCCATACATAAGACAAAAAAATTATCGACCTGTCCATTGTTTGTCCATTTATAAGATGAGCATAACCTTGTTTCTATTTCAAGAGCATTGCTAACATGGACAAAGCAGTTGTCTCCAAATCTGCTTCTACTCTGTGGAATCAGACAAGAGACCACACAGCAATCCCACACATAAAAATAGCTATCTAATCGTCCCTGAAAGGAACACATAGTTAAAAATTGTCCTAGTAAGACTGATCCAGATCACATAAACTGCTAATATAGTCGAGTTTTTATTTTTTTTTTTTTTTTAAAGAGCTAACTTAATTTTCCCCAAGATGAGCAACTGAATCAAGCCCCAGGTCCTCACTGGAAGGACTCAGTTAAAAATATACTGCTTTGGTCTTGCATTTAGAGGTAGCTAAGCAAAAGAACAGCATGCTGTTATGGTATTCAGAGTAAGAAAAAGGTAGAGAGAGATCTCTGCAGGGATCAGAGGTTCTCTTTGTGAAAAATAAAGGTATTTTCTCATTGTATCAGACTTCATTTGATTTGATCAAAACATTTTTTTATTCACACCATTTAACAAATTTTCAGGTCAATATTTTTGTGCTTTTGTTACATGAAAAAGTCCAGAGTAAAAGCAATCTGCAGTAGATCTGAATATTGTTGTTTATTTAGCAGCCAAATAGATGAGAAAATTACTGACATTCTCACTTCCATCTGCTATGTTACATTTTGACTTCCTTGCAATCCAAAGGAAGGTCACTGCTGGTTTTGATGATTGAACAGAAAGCCATGCTGGCTCCTGCCATGCCACTGTTCAAAGTTTCCCATCTCAGCTGTCACTGGCCAAGGTCTTTGAACATCCCCTGTAATTTGTCTCCATGCATCTCTCATCTTCAGGATCTTCCTTCACTTGCAGGACCCTTCCTTTGTTTCCTTAAGGAGAGGGGGAAAAAACTTTCCAAGACAACTTTATGTGGGTAAAGTAGAGAAGAGTTCTTTACTTATAGGG
>JAWWEE010000105.1:77429545-77442353 GCA_035221455.1 Xenops minutus | reverse complement strand
GGTTAGAGGTTGCTAGCTACTCTATATGTGAGAAACTACCTAGAAGTA
This sequence comes from Xenops minutus, assembly GCA_035221455.1. Classification (NCBI taxonomy): domain Eukaryota; kingdom Metazoa; phylum Chordata; class Aves; order Passeriformes; family Furnariidae; genus Xenops; species Xenops minutus. The sequence continues at coordinate 77,442,305 of JAWWEE010000105.1, read as the reverse complement.
TAAAAATCTACAAATTCATGAAAACCCTACGGCACCACCTTCATCCTCAATCTTTACCACCTTCTTTCCAAGCCCCTTTATTCTTTCTCAGTCCAGCTCCTTTAAAAAACTCTTATTACACCACCCAAGGACTTTGTTTTCCTCAATATTTTAGCCTACATACAGAAGAATAACATGTGATCATCCTCCTCATTGGTGATTCTGTCTCATGCCTCTTTATGAATTGGACGGTTCATGGTATACCCTTTTTTTCCAGTCTAGGTGACTGAAATGTTTGCAATCAACCTACACAGGGTACAAAAGATAGTAGGAGGCTTGTACTTGGGAGTTCAGAAGTTAAATTTTGTACATTAAAACACAGATGCACACATCTACTACCTGTCAGTGTCCACAATTTCAGACATTTTTGTGATGGATTTGGCCCTTCAGAGAGATCTACTTCTTCTCTCCTGGTTGAGATAGGCTTCCTATACAATGCTTCAATATGATCATGAGCCATTGTCACTGTATGGAAAGAGATCTTTTCAGGATGTCTAGAGGGGTTCTGACACAGGGAGATATCCTTGAAAACCTGTGCCTTTTGTCTCCTGAGCAGTAAAAACCAGAATCACTTCTCCCTATAATAAGTTTATCAATATTTACTGAGACCTTCAACAAGGTCAGAAGTTTAGAAAATATAGAAGAAATATTAATGATCTATCCTTGGAGATGCAAAGATATCTGGAAACAAGTTTTTGGATGTAATGATCAACTTTACGTGAATTGTTAAAGGAGTTTCATAATTTTCCGTTTCATCATTTGTCGTAAATGCTAAGCCTTTTATCTAACACTGGCTTGTATCTTGCTTGTCAGAGGATGAACTTACACAAATACTGAAAGACTGATCAGGAAGAGGAATGCATTACAACATTTTAGATGCTACACTGCTCTGCCATGCCTATTGACATCTTTGAGGATACAGTTGCTTGATGTGAAAACACACTTTCTTGGAGAACCCTGCTATGAGTGTACATACATATACAACACAGGAAAATAAAACCAGACTCCAAACCAACTAACCAAACAAAACCCACAAACAAATAAACAAAAATGAAGAAACAAACTTCAAAACAAATCAACTCCAGAATCTTTTACCAGCATGAGTTCTCACAGAAACAGTTTGACTTGCAAATTCAACTCCGCAGAATCAATTTCTCTTGTGAAAACTAAGTGCAAATATTGGCTTTTGTGTGATGAGGGCTTATGTACTTCATTAAGATGCTGAACACTGTCCCTGAGTGCCAAACACCTCCTGTGAGTGATTCTGTGACCACAATCTCACAGGATTTAGCACTACAGGCTTTACATTAACATTTGTCTCAATACTATGAGTCTTAATCTGCTGAAATTCCTTTAAGAAACTCAAGTTGACTTGACTGAGAAAGTGGAAGGGCTTGAATATGAAGAAGCAGAAGACTAATGGGGAATAGATGGTTAATTGGACACAGTTGTTTAAATTTCAGGAAGGAGATGCTTGGATTTGTAGCCCAGAAGGAGACCATAGTATCTGTTTCATCTGTCCTATATAATGCAGGCCACAAACCACAGCACACCTATAAACTCACGTCCTACATTCAAAGACTGAAGTCCAGAAACTGCGTTTTGCCACATTGAAAGAATTCTGGAGACTAGGGATTTATCTTACATTTTTTGTATAACATTGACTTGGCCAGATAATCACGGAAAGCAGATTGTGTCCAGTTTTGATTGTGAAAGTTGGGGGAGAGGGGATAGGGAGATGTAGAATAAAAAACAAAATAATCCACCTCAAAATAAAAGCTAAGCAGTAGTGGTTTGAACATAAGGGCAAAACAATCATACAGTCACCTAAAGGGTTTTTAATATCCTGATAAAATACAGATATCAAGATAGGGATCAGTAACCATTTTAGTGCTGATCATGTAGAGTTTCATTTTATAATCAGAATTGCTGTAGATATAAGGAAATAGGAAGGTAAGGTGTGTAACAGAGCAGAAAAAAATGTAATTTGATCAAAAACGAGGGATTAACTTTCCTTGCACTCCACTCAGTCCACTGAATGTTACCAAAGAAGACATTAAAAAAAAAAAAAATGTAGCATAAGATTTGCTTCTTACCTCCAAATTAGTCTTTTAAATGTGAAATAATTCCCATTAGTCTCTTTGAAAGTATCGTGGAGGAAACCAATTCTAAGCAGATGAAATTATAGAGGAATGAAATTATAATTTTGAAATAAATCTCACAGAAAAAATTATCAAGAAGAAAAATAACAACAATATTTTTTAAAAATAATTTTAAGATCTATATATCCTGCAAATTTTTAAGGGAAAATAATCTAATCTCAAGAGAGAGTCACTGAATGTGTGATAAGAGTAATCTGCTTTAAAAAATAATTATTTGTATTAGGAATTACACAGACATGTCATAATATGTTGAATTCAGTTTTCACTTTTAGATGCCTGAAATCAGAGTGTGTCTGGCACCAAATGAAAAACATGTCTTGTACCACATGAAAAATCTGAAGATGAACCGTGAAGGTGTCCAGCAATCATCATGGCAGAACTAACATTTGATAAGAAATTATAAAGCCTAACATTACTTAATGTTGAAATGAACTGAGCTAGAAGAGACTTAGTCAAGGCACTAAAAATTTAGAACTGAAAAGTCCCTCCTCATTATCTTGTAGCAGAGTAGCAGTGGCATAATGCATAATGATTCCATAACACAGGGAGTCTTTCAATGTAATTAAAAGTCAGTAGAATGGAACATAATTATAAGAGGGTTGTGGGGAGTTTTTTTGTTGTTTTTTGTTTGTTTGTTTGTTTGTTTGTTTGTTTTTTATGGTAATGTCTGGTCAGCCAGGGAAATTCACTGTCACAGAAAGTCATTGAGATGTCATCTATGCCAAAAACTGGAAAAGACTATGATAATTTTTTGATCAATTATAATATCAGCAGGTATCCATTGTAGGAGGAAAAGAAGCTGCACTGGACATTATACCAGTTTGTGTACATTTATCTACTGTACTTAGAGTATCACACATTGGCTAGACTCCTGAGTAAATCCAAATGGATTTACTTCTGCTTCACAAATCATTTGCCCAAGTGCTGTCAAGCAAGGCATTCACATGCCAGAGTACTTATTTCACATGTATTTAAACATCTGCAAGTTGTTTGTAAAAGGTAGTCAAAGCCAGTCTTCCTTTACACTAACCAGAGAAAGCAGCGCTTCCAAGACACTTCAACTCACAGACACAAAGTCTTAGGCTGATTCCCTCCTTGTATTTCTCTATCTCTTTAACTCTTTGTACAGATTCTGGAGTAGTTCTCTTGAATCAAACCAACAAACTATTTAATGACTTATACACATTAGATCAATCCTGTCCTCAGCACCTCTGTCTTGTCTAGAGAGACATCTCCAGAAGCAATGTATCCCCTTTTAAAATACATGTCTAAAGCAGAGGATGGGATTTCCCCTCTCAGAATTCTTAGTTCTGTCCATTAAGCACAGGAACAACCAAAATGACCAATTGTCATTTCAGTTACACTCCTAAAATACAAAACTTGTTAGAGAAGAGCCTCGCTCCTAGATGCTTTGTTGAAATTTGGAACAATTGCTGACTTAGCATACAAATGAGCTATGTGGGCTAAATCAGTTAGAGATTTTTTGACAAAAAGTCGTAAGATCTGATCATAGTCAGGGATGTGAGATGTGATGCTTGCTAGGCTCATGAATTAAATTCTCTGAATGCTAGCATGCTGGCTACTTTTTCTCAGCCAGCTGTGTTGTGAGGTGAAGCCTTTCTGGAAGCGCCTTCAGACACCATCAAACGATAAAGGGAAATAGGGCAATGATGAAATCAATTTACTTGGCATTAATAGGGAGTCCAAGCATATATCCAAAAGACAGGTTTTTATAAGTTTGTGTGAGAATTATAAATATATATAAATAAATTTTTATTTATTTTGCCCTGCACAGTGAAGAAACACAGAGAATACTGATGATCGCTGTGGTGCACAGAGCTGTCTATCAAATTATGATGTCTCACTTCTAGTTTTTTCACATATTTAACAGGTATGTGGTAAACAATCCTTGAAATACTGATAAAATGCCAATCAACTAAAAAAGAAAGTAGAAATGTAAGCCCATTATTAGGTAACAGGCCCTGAAGACTGCAAAAGGCAAATTTGAATCTATGTAACACTGGAATGTCTAAAATAGACAGATGGAATTAAAATGAAAATATTATTTCAGCTATTTTTAGAACTGATATAAACCACACAGAGATCTTCACAGCAAGGCTACAGTATCCCAGATCAAGGTGGCTTAAATTAGCGAGGATGAATACACTAGTAAATACTTAAAATAATATCATGGTTTTATGCAAAGAAAACTTTTCTTTATATAGACTAATTTCATAGTAATAAAAGAGGAAGTACTTCTGCAATGAATCAATAAAAGCACAAAAAGATGCCACTGCTACAATTTCTAATACACATACACAAACAATTCTGCAGTGTCACAAAACTGAAGAATCAGTCCTTGTTTTTATTTTATAATAAACCTGTGATATAATTGCTTCTCAATTTGTGTAAGAGAGTGTCTACTGCAAGGAAATGAGCAGCATCTATTCTTTATACGAGAATATGACAACATTGACAGCTCTCAGTGTTAAAACAGGTAATGTTTATACCAGCAAGTTGCTTTGTTTTGTTGTTGTTTTGTTTTTTTTTTCCCCCATTAGATGCAGATCTAGAGTATAGTATTTTTCGATGAGGAGATGACATCCTTGACATAAGTTTAGGACAATAGGGCTGCTTCATTATAGCCTGATTTAGAGAACTGAATGCCTCAGTGTTGGTTTTGTCTGGGGTAGAGTTAATTTTCTTTGCAGTGACTTGTGCGGGGCTACATTTTGAATTTGTGTTGTACACAGTGATGATAATATATAGATGTTTTTTGTTATTCTGAGCAGTGTTTACGCAGAACCAAGGCCTCTTCTGCTTTTCATACTGCCACACTGGCAAGGAAGTTGGGAGTTCATAGGAAGTTGGGAGGGGACACAGCCTGGACAGCTGACCCCAAATGACTAAAAGGACATCCCATTCCATATGACATCATGCTCAGCCTATAAAGCTGGGGGAAGAAGGAGGATGGGGGGGAAACTGGGAGTGATGGAGTTTGTCATCTCAAGTCACTGCTAAGTGTGATGGGAACCCTGCTTTCTTGGGGATGTCTGAACAAGCTGCCTGCCCATGACAAGTGGTGAATGAATTATTTGTTTTGATTTGCTTATGTGAGCAGTTTTTCTTTGGCTAATTAGTAATCTTTTCTCATTCCTTGAGTTTTCTCACTTTTACTGTTCAGATTCTCTCCCCCACTGTGGAGGGAATGAGTGAGTGACTGTGTGGGGCTGAGTTGTCAGCTGTGGTTAAACCTTGACAGTCGTAGATCAGCTTGAAAAGCTCAGTCCTAGGCCAAAATAAAATGCCAATGTGGGAACATCTATGCACTGTGATGGAAAGGTCAGGTGGAGTAAAAGCACCAGCTTTATTAATTTGCTCTTTTCAGAGTTCTGCGTTAGTTCAATTATGGGACTGATAGGCCCCCACCTGAGGGGACATGTGCAAAAACCAATATTCCCCCAAATTTCACAAAACACCACCACTAACTAACAGGTAACTGAAAGAAACTAAAATGACCCTAATCTGTTCCCTCCAAAATACTGGTGTGAACTATGTTACATAAAAGTCCTCTTATTGAGAGATTGCCAAGGCTCTAGGTCTCTTTTGGAAAAACTAACAGTTGCTACATGTGGTCCCCTCTGAAGACTGTTGCCTTTGTTTCTTCCTTTTTAGGAACAGAATTTTCTTTGTAGATTTTATTGGCCCTAACTTCAGTGCAGCAGCACCAGGACACAGTTTTATGGATTCTGCATGTATCCCTAGGAACACTTTTCTTTTTTTTTAATCTGTCCCAGCTTTGAAAAACAATCTTTAGCTTAAATCATCAAAGTATCTTATCATCCACATAATTAAAAATGCTTTTCTAAAACAAGCATTATTAGCCTCTTTCTATTAATTCATAAAATGAAATGCAGGAAAGGGACAATTGTATAGTGAGTCAATCAGAGAGTAGTAACTAAATCGTTAGTTATCAACTTACCTCCATTGTAGAAATGTTATTGACCAAGGACAGTTAAAACAAACCTACAGTTATCAAGTCAAGAATGCAATTCACACCAAAAAATCTGGAAATGTGGGGAAAATCACACAGACTAACAACTCTTTTATCTGATGCAGAAAAAATAATTCAAAAATATACACAGTATTGTCATCAGCAGAACAAAGCAGATAAGGATTTTATAGATTCTTTTTGGAATGGATGCTATCAAAAATCATGATGTTTTGGAGGGCAAATGATAATATTTAAGATCTTTATAATCCAAAGCAAACATGAGGAGCATTGGTTTAAGACTTTATCTGGGACATTTTAATTTTCTTTTTTCTAAACAACTTCTTAAAAAGTACATGAAGAAATAATGTTATTACAGTCAAATTAGGAATCGTTTAAGACATAAAGCAAATTAATATTAAAAGAAATATATTGTCATTATACTGTTTTAAGATGTTTAACTGTTCTATTTGGAATATTAGATAGGGTTTTATTTTTTTTAAGCATATTTTCATTTCTAAAATAGAAAGCTATATGCTGATTATATAATTTGATGAGACTTACAGTATCTAGAATTTTGCTACATAATAGTTTCTCCATATTTTTACATAAACATATCCCCCCCCAAAGTACAGTCAAGTGACATGTAACTCTGATGCTATAATGATGGAGGAGTTTATTAACGGTATCCAGAAAGGTTAGTGGGACACTACTGAGAAGAAAAGATGGATATAAGAACCTGAAGATGGGTTGACTCATTTCACAGAGGTAAATACTCAGTGCTGCATAACTGTCTCCTTTTAATTAGCTTGTCAAAAGATTTTGACAAAGACCTCCAGTGGATTACTGAGTAAACCTGAACTGCAGATTACCTCTATGGAATCATTTATTGTCTTTCAGAGCTTTTAATAGAATTGATCTAATCAAGGCAGTTCTATTTTCTTATCAATTTTCACCTTCTTTTTTTGTGGTTTTTTTTTTGTTTGTTTGTTCGTTTCTTTGTTTGTATTAGCTACTACAAGGTTTTACAACAGCAATTTTTTTTTTCCTTTCCTGTTTGATTTAAGACTGTGTTTGAGCATACACTTTAGATATTCCTTGATATCTTTATTTGCACTTCTCTACCTAGAAATTTATCAGAGAACATAGTGTTTCCAAACTTTTTCTTTCTCTTTTCTTTCACTGGTTTTAAATGTATTTTTACATGAATGGATGACATCTTCAGTTTAATGCTACAGTATTAACACAAATTGTTCTTAGAACTAAATAGGTATTTACATAGTATGCTAAAAAACATTTATTTTCCTTTTCAGTGCACCATGGACTGCGTTTCTATTTATATTATTACTTCTTTAAGCATAATTTCATGTAACCAAAATTCATTGCATTGATTAATGTGACAGAGATATACATTTTGGTTAGACAGGATTTGATTTTCTCAGATAGGGGAATACAAATCAGAAAAATATATTCAGCCATTTTCTGACTTACAATTACAAGGACTGAAAGGAACAAGGGAAAGAGGCTGATTGTCTTTTCCCATTAAACTTTTCCAAACACAGGTATTATATCTACTCGCTAAAGTCATTCAGGTAGTTATAGGCATCTCAAGGAACTGCCAGAGTGTGAGTGCAACCATTTAATAGTGAAGTGTTTTGCTTGTTCTAAATAGTATGGTTGAAAGACAAAGTGTCTATTGCCTCTTTCTGCTGACATGCCTATATGGTGGTTTTGTAAGACTCTGAAAAGGTTAGCACTGGAAAAATTACTGACATAATAACAGGGGATGATACAGCATGTCAGTAACTGCATTGAATCACAACTGATATTGACTGCTTATGAGAGCACCTACAATATACTCCTGTCCAGATCATCCAAAGCTGATTCTGAACTTTACAATTTAGAAATATAAAGTAATATAAATTAGCATAATCTCTAGCATGGTAATCATTAATGGTTTGCCATGTTAGGCATAAGAGTAAGAGCCTATTTTGTTGAGGCACATTGTCTTCGGTTTTGAATGAAATTAATGTTTTTGTTTTGATAAATAATTTATTCAGTAAAAAATGCAGTTTTCATTAAATAAAAAAAAAATATGTTAGATCCACCTATTTTGTATTAAATTTAGGAGGAGATTGGAGATTCACAAAATCAGTATTTTCTTTTACCAGCCTTCAGCTCATGATGTCATTTATGCTGGGAGACAGTGCAACTCTCTCCTGGGGCCAGAGATTTGTATCCATGCATGTTGTCACGTGTTATGGGCTGTTCAGGCTAAGAGCCATGAGGAAATCCATTCTCATTCTAGCGATTGTTTAGGGTACTGGGCAAATGTGCCAAGACACTGAATGATGTATGTTCAACATACACATCCTGTAGTTTGGCATGTTGAAATTGTAAAGAATATAGAGAAGGTGCAACCATATGAAGTAGACTGAATGAATGCTCTTTTTTTTCTATTTTTGTACCCCTTTGCAGGTCTTTTAGAAAAATCTTTTGACCTGAGCGAACTGGATTCATATTTCAAAAGGGAAAAAAGGGAATTGAATTAAGTTTCATGCAGTCTGGATAGGTTATGCCATGAAAGAAGGACGTTATTCTCATTGTGTTTATGATATCTATGTTTTGTCCTTCATTTCCTTTACTTTCTTTCATTAAAGATGTCCTTTAGCATAACCTAAATAACTTGTTTTGCTTGTAAGTGTTTTCACTTTGAATTAAATGCATGCACACAAGTAAGTATGTGCATATATATGTATACAGGTAATATGTTTGTGTTTATTTGTGTGTATACACAGTTTCATTGGATCAGTGGTAGCAATTCTTTTGTTAAGGTTAACTTTTAAATTAGCAAGGAAAACGAAACATCACTTATAAAGCACCACTCTTGTATATCCAATAATGAACACCGTCCCAAAATTTCTAGTTGCCTGAAGAGTTTATAAAATTATATGTTGTATAACAAATTACAAGGAGTTATTGCAGTGTCCAAAGCCCCTAAGGACTGAATAATGAATTGTTAATTTGAAATATTTATAAAAAACAGTTGAAAGAAAAACCTTCTTGCATAGTTTAAGGTAGATAAGGAAACCTCTCAGGGGAAAAAAAATCTGATATAGTGAGTGTATTTGGGAAAATATGTTTAGTGCAGCACTACAGTCTAAAATAGATGCTGTATGCAGCACATAAACATATTAATTTGTCAGCAGTTTCTCAGTGCCAACATGGCAAAGTTCTAAAAGACCTATACTATACTCTGAGTGGTATGCTGGCAAGATGCCTGCACTAGTTCTACTATTTCAATATAGTTTTACTTTGCCTCATAAGGATATAAACATGATTACTTTTTCAGTTATTGTAATGTCCATTTTGTCCTTCTCAAAAATGTCTATAGTCTGTCTTCCAAACATCTAGATCCTTTATCAGCAGGTTAAATGGAAAAAAAAAAAAAAATCTGTCAACACCCAAAGCACATTGAGAACAAAGCAATTAATTTGATGAGTTGACAGTTGAAAAAGGTAGCTTCTGACAGACATCCAGTGTGATGCCAGCCAGAATGATGTACAGTGTAACACTTTCCTTAAAAAGGAAAGTAAATCAGGCATCCCAAAGGCAAGTCCTTTGTATTCCATTGAAGCTTTTTGGTATTAGTGCTTCTCTGTTGTGTATTCCTGACAAGCTGTAAAGAATTGTACTATACCTAAAACATATTTGAGTAGAAATCACAAAGGGCAGTATGCAAATCTCACAAAAAAAAAAAAAAAAGGTGCCAAAGAACCAAGTAGAGGGCAAAGAAAGCAGCAATGCATTTCTCAGTCACAGTATAGATGCTGTGCAGACATCTGCAGCTGACAAGGGCACTGGGGACAGGGAGCAGGTTAGCAGAACAGTGTCAGTCCCATTTTGCTCCCTTCAAAGTCCATTAGCTATTATAGTGTTTAAAGCATCATAAGTTACTTCTGCTTTTCTACTTTGTACAAATGCTCATGCATGAAAGGAAAATGATCAGAGAGTGGGTAACCTTTTGTGGTTTTTTTGTTGAACTAAGACATTGAAATCACATAGACTGAAAAAAACCCTCATGATGTTCTTAGTATCTGCATCTTGAAAATATCCCATATCCACCTTTTTGGGTCCAGTTCTCAGGAGAGACAAGAGAGTAATATGAACCGACACCTCAAAGACCTGTTTCTGTAAAGTACATGACCCTTTAAGGTGTGGTAGAAAAAAATTGTATATTTTTAAATTAAAGGACAAACGTTATCCAGTACTAAGTGTAAACAGACACTGCCTTGTACAGAAAAACCCCAATGAAACAAAAAACAAGCAAACAAAAAAACCCAACCAAACCAAACCAAACCAAAACAACAACAAACAACAAACAAACAAAAAAATCCCAAACCAACACATCTCTGCTCAAACACAAACTAGTTAAAGCCCATTCAGAATCTAATGGAGGACCTATTTTGAAATGGAATAAGGTTCACAGCCTGTAAATATCTCTGTGTCTCCTGTATTACCAAGGGAACACCGAAATGGGAGATAGTTGTGTTGCCAGGGAGATTCATGCAGAATCTACCTAGTAACTCTGAGGTGAGTTTCAGCTTGTGAATGGTCTTGCAATTACTCCGAGAGGTTCTTCTTGGAGTAACTGCAAGACCATTCATGGATTTATCTTATGGAATCATCCCAAGTATATGTTTCCCTTTCATGATAGAGGTAAAAGACTAGGAAGTAAATGGAATTTTAATTACACGATATTGAACTGCATTTCAGACCTGTAGTGGGGAACAAATCCATCCCCTACACTCTTTAGATGTTACATTCAGATGATAAACAAGTGCACTAAAATACTAATTAACTGCAAGATTTGTGTCTTATTGCAACCATGCTTCAATTTACACTATTGTTAGGAAGATTTAGCAAGGTAGAGCATTGAGATTGATTTTTGCTAGCTTAGTTGTTCCTTGTTGCTAAACAACCAAGGTTCATTAGACAAATCATGCATTTGCATGTAAATTGTGCAATACACTTTCAGGCCCACATATGGGAAGATACAGCAACAACCTCCATTTTTGAAATGCTATAGCTTTCATACACACTTTGATTAATGTTCTTGCACATATAAACTTTTTTGATATTGAAAGCTTTTGCATTGGGATTTCTCAAAATTTGTCATACATTTTCTTCCTAAAGTCTGGCCCAAACCCTCCTCTCAAAACTGTCTCCCAGGTCCATTAGCTCAATGGATCATGGGTTATACTACAATTACAGGTATTAGGATTTGGCTCAAGGCACTTAAAAAAACCAAGATTGCATTAGATTCAATATTTCAGTCTTTATTCCTTGAGATATTTGGCAGTGTTCCGAGGCAATGTCCTCATATGGATACCAGTGAGACAAAACTTTGTGTGTATTTCTGTAGGAATTTTGATTAAAGATAGTATGCACTGATTGCCCTCATTTAGCAAAGCACTTACATCCGTGCTTAACCACAGGAATGTATAACAGAGAATGTATATATGAGAGAATGTGTATATGAGTATCTGTACACATAGACACACACATTCACACATACATAGATACACATATAATTTTAGGTCTTTGTTTTATGTGTGTGTATAATTCCCTCTGCAAATTTCAACACTGAAAAAGGTTTAGAAAAATTTTATCAGGTAGCAAATTGCTCAAACCCATGCAAGTTACATGACACTCAACCATTTGAAAGTAAGTAAATTTAATATTAAGGAGATCATACACCTCACAGAGTCCATATAATAAACAACTGCATTACTCTTATCTGGGGGGAAAAAAAGCCCAAAAATTTATTTAGCAACAGTCAACCTCAACTCCTCTCTCCATGTATATTTTTTTAACAAATCTTGACTTTGTAGCAAGATATTTGCTAAATGAGACTATTAAAGTGACTAATATAATCACTGAGTAAGTGAATCAAATTATACATTTTGGAATAAATATTGCTGTTTTAGAAGAAAATTCTCATTTAATCTACAGGAAGACTATTATTTCTAAATAGCTTTACATGTATGCAGAAACTTTTTTGCTGAAGCTTAGCAGTCTACTGAAATATATATATATATAATTATTTCTTTCTTATCCAGGACAGTGGTTTTATCATGCAGTTGTTAAAATCTATGTGTCCATTTTCAGTTAGAATACTATTTGATATAATTTATTTTTATTAATGATATTAGGCAAGCTTGCACATATTCTATAACTCCCAAATAACGCACTCCATGGTAAAACTATTTCAGATATATAGTGTCTGCTAATTAAAGACTTTGTTCCATGTTGTGCAATGATTTAGACGAGTAGTTGATTCTTCAAAGCAGTGCATAAAAAAGAAGTACAATAATATTTCTATCATTCTATCACCTTTTTGAACACACTAAAGTTCCTCCTACCTTGTGACAAATCACCAGTTTATGGACTTCCTGGCCTGGATGCTCTGTGCTTAATATTCTGATTAGTAGACTGTATTTACCTTCTCTCTCTCTCTCTCTTTTTTTTTTTTTTTTTTTTTTTTTTTTAATTTATTACTAGGTTT
>JAWWEE010000105.1:77367364-77429445 GCA_035221455.1 Xenops minutus | reverse complement strand
TCTCCCTCTTTTTTTTTTTTTTTTTTTTTTTTTGTGAATTGCTTACTAGCTTTTCAAACACATTTCATTTTGGCATCCAGTGTGCATGACATTTTAACTATGTACTGTGTGAAACAAGCTTCTTTTTGTTTCTTTTAAAGTTTACACCTGATAATTTCCTTTGTGTGCCCCTTGAGTTTTATGCTATTAAAAATTGTAGATCATAGTTGTAATTCATCAGTGTGATTCCCTTTTCTGTGTGTTACTCCCTTCTTCCCCTGTTGTCTTCCTTCCAAGCTTGGGAGTATTTCATTAATGCATCTCTCCTTGTAATGAAGCTGTTCTTTAACTCTGATAGTATTTTGTGTCTTTTTCAAGTTCTGCTATATAATTTTTGTAAACTATGAGTTCCTGTGATGTATCACAGATTAATACATTGACAAAATATTGTTTTATATGGCTTTATGGCTGTTTTTTTTTATTTCTTACTATTACTTTCGGACATTGTATTTGTCCCTGAACATATTAACTCAGTAGTTGGTAGTCTTAAAAGCATAAATATCCACAGTGATGCTACAGTCTGTGTCTAAGTGACATCTGATGTCAGGGTCTTCATGGTGTATATTTTGTTCCTGTGGGTTTTCCTTAAATTTATAATTTTGAAATTGTCTACATAGATTTTGGTTGGTTTTTTTTACTTTATTTTGATTCTTCCTCTTTGGATACAACTTTGAGATAGATTTACTTCCTCCAGAGAAAATCCTCAGAGACATTTTGTCTGAGACCATGACTACCTTAACTCTTGTTCATCTCTCTGCAGATCTTTCTGCAGCACTGCTTTCCAGCATCTCATTCCCCAGGCTGTACATACATTCCAGGTTGCCCCATCCCAGGGCACTTACCCTTGTTGAACTTCATATGGTTGGTGACTTCCCAGCCCTCTAATTTGTTGAGGTCTCTTTGGAGGACCTCTCTGCTGTGGAGAGAGTCAACAGCTTCTCCCAGTTTGTTTCACCTGTAAACTTGCTTAGTATCCTTTCCTTTTCTTGGTTTGTAGTAGCACACAAATGATTTCAACTGTGTTGCCATAGCAAGCAACAGTAAATATCCTTTGTTAAATTCATTCTTTTCTTATCTTTCCTCTCCCTCAAGCTATCAACTGTGGAGAGCAATTTATCTGGAGTATAACCTGGATTGTGCTTGTGTTGCTGAAACTGATAGGAGTAAGAGCAGCTTCATCCTGCCTTGTTTATATTGATGCCTGAATAGTCCATGTGACAAACTAGCTTTTAAATTTCCCTCAAAGATTTGATATTTTATGATTCAGTGAAGGGCTGCACACTCACTTTCAAGTTTTATATTATTTGTAATATTTATATTCATAAGTCTGTGTTTGTCCTAGCTACTGATGGAACCTTTTGGATGTTCATTTGAAGGAAAAATTGATTTGTTTTTCTGGTCGGTTTTTATCTCAGCTTGTAACTAAGAGATATATATTTGTTACAAAGTGTTTCTTTTCTACTTTCTGCGTTGGAAGCCACTTGCATGCTTTTCCTCAGCATAAAGAATAGTTTCAGTGGGGTCATAGCCCTCAGAGTTCAGCTGGCTGTCAGCATTCCAGCTGAATGGCATCTGCACTTACATCCTGCTTCAAGGGGAAATGCAAACAATCATGCTGCTTCGGGAACAAAAATCTCAATATTTATGTTAAAATCACTTTTGATTAAAAGCCAGTTGCGCTGAAGATGATGCAAATCTGTCCTGCTTTTGTTTGGGTAAATACAGAGATAAAAGCCCTGGATCTAAACCCACTCTTCTGCTCCCCATTGAATTATCTTTAGTTTTGAAATTTTAGCTGCTCCACGACCCTAATTAGCCACAACAGCATGCCAAAATATATGATTTTACGAGGAAAGTATGCAGGGGCAGTGACTTTTAGCTACCTCTAAACTGCCAACTTCCATAACTATTGTCTTGGGCAGTTGTAGGGAGTTCTGGTTGATTGTGCATTCAGATTTGCAGAGGGAGTACAGTTTAATATCTGCAAATTATACAATTTTGCAAGAGCCTCCACTTCCAAGGCTTCTCTGTTGTCATTCTCTGGAGAAGAGGGAAATAAAATTTTCATCAGAACTATGAAATACCTACATTTTCTTGTGGTACAACCTAAACAGAAGTAGTAAATAAAACACTTAGTTCAGGATGGCATCTCCATGACATTTGCTTGTGGATCTACTTAGCTGAGTGATGAGCAGCAATCAAATTGTAAGAAGGATTTATAGTTTGGGCCTTTCTTGACTTAATACTGTTGAAACTTACTCTGACACACAAGACTCTATTGTGTCTCTACTGAAACTCTATATAACCATGTTGCAATGAATATTTAATACCTGATGATAAGGTGAGGTTAATATACCAACCTCCATATATTCAGTACATATTTTATAAAACAATACTATTTTATTAACAGAAAAAAGTATAATAAAACACTCATGTCTGTAAAACTAAACACTTCATCACATAATTAACTTATTTGAATGCTTAAGTCCCTTTAAGTAAATGATTATGAATAGGAATATGCTCAAGTATAGATTGAGACTTGATCTAAAACAATACATTCCTTAGTGCCCAGGAAATGTGTTTCCCTCTTCATGAATAAACATAACATACACAGTATGATACCACTAGAGAAAAATGATATGAGAGGAAAAGTTCCTCCTGCAAAATAAATGCCCTGTAATGTAAAATAAACACAAGACAGCAAATGGAAGAAATAAAAAATAAGCAAACTACAAGGCTATTGTCTCGCTGAATAAACCAGACACATAAGGGCATTTTATTCTGTTTACAGTTTCAGAGGGGTGATTTAATCAAGCTATCTCTGTAACTATCAGAGTACTTTTATCTTATTTTTTCTTCTTTTTTTTTCTTTTTTTTTTCTAGTTAGATGAGAAATGAGGTTTTCCCCTCCCTCCTCAGCTCTGAATTAGATTGAAATTCCCATGTAGGTCAGTTCTGTTTGCCATAGGAGAGTGTCCATAGGTTAAAAGAATAAAATGCCAAGAGGGATGTACCAAGTTTTATTTCTCTGATTTCTCATTTCATACACCTTTTCTAGTGAGCAAGGCTTAAATTCTTAATATATCACATTCAAAACCTGCAAAGAAGTTCACTGAGAGCAAAAGAGAGCAAGGGAAAGATGAGACAGAAACCTTTTCACAAAGTCTTTTTGTAGGTAGTTCATACACATACTAATTTCTATTGTACCATTCTGATTCTCAGAGGCAGATCAAACTTGAAGGAAGGCTGAATTCAAGTACTATTTTTGCTACTTGAACTGAGCACATTGCTTCGCTCTTATAATCTTCAAAGGTTGCTTCCTACTTTATGAATAATGTGTCCTTAAAGCAGTGTTGTCAAAATAAAAATAAAATAAAATAAAATAATTAAAAAAAACCAAACAGGTAAGCCACTGCACAATTATAATTGTTGAAAGAAAACAGTAGTAGTAAAGGCCAAAGGTGTTTTTGATTTTTTTTGATAAATTTTCAGATTAAATAGATAAGGCTTGTTCCAAGAAACAATTAGAAACAGAAACTTTAGTCCAATTATTCTAATCACAGAAAACTTCTCTAATTAAAATTGAAATAAACTGAAAAGTTGAATTCAAATATACTCGAACTTCATGGTATTCAAAGGTTACTTGAATATCAATTCAGATTAGATATTTCAGGAACTTCTCTGAGAATATTATGAGCATTTCAAGCCATACAGATAAACAAGCTCATATTGTCTTCCTTTTCCTTCTTTTTTTGCAACATTTCAGCTTGGTACTACATATTAATGTGTACAATATTTGTATTGCCTATTAATGCATAGCTCTGGGCAAAAACAGTCAGATATCATTTTTCTGGACTTTTCCTCTAATTATTTTCTTTTTCACTCGAAAAAGTTTGTTTGTTTGTTTGTTTGTTTTAAAGTTGAAGGCTTTAAATGTGATCAGCACATTACATCTGTCATTCTGTGAAGTAGTAAAAAAGGTAAAATCGCACCTTTTCAGTGAGATTTGGGATCCTACATTCTTCCATAGGTCTTGAACAGGAATCTTATCCGTATACACAAATTTAAAATGCGAAATTAGTCACTTATAAATAGCATTTTCATCTTGTTTTTCTCTGTCCAGGTATCCAGGTCTTCTGAACTAGAACTTACTGAGCTATTGAACAGTAAGGTGTTTTGCTTTAATCATCTGTGCAAAACCAGAATTTTCAAACTCTCCCTCAGATCAGTACACATTTGCTTTCAATTAACCTGAGAACTCTATTTTCTATGACCAATTCTAATAATTAATATTGCTCTAAACATAATTTTCCTGCTCAAAATTTAAACAAGATTTCAGAAGCATTAAATTTAAAACTAACAGCCAATCTTAGAAAAAATTGATTATCTTTTCTGTTCAAGAGATTTAGAACAGACATGTCATAGGAATTAGAAAGAAGAACTTAGATAAACTAATGTCATGTGAAAACCTGAACATATAGAATCTACACTGGTTTTCATCTTGTTAAAATAAAAATATTATTTGCAAAACAATATTTGAGGTCTTTAAAATATATTAGAAATCAACAATTGGAATTAGAAGAAAAGTCCTCACGTACAACATAAGGACAGTAAATGATCCTAGGTTAATTGTCATAGTTTAACCCCAGCCAGCAACCAAGTACCATGCAGTACTCTCTTGCTCCCATACCAGTGGGGCTGAGGAGAGAATCACAGAGGTAAAAGACAGAAAACTCATGAGTTGGGATAAAAACAGTTTAATAGGGAAAACAAAAGCCATGCACACAAGCAAAGCAAAACAAGGAGTTAATTCAGTGCTTCCCATGGGCAGGCAGGTGTTCAGTCACCCCCAGGAGTGCAGAACCCATCATACACTATGGTTACTTGGCAAGGCAAATATCATCAGTCCAAATGTCTTCCCCTTCCTCCTTTCCCCCCCACACTGAGCATGATGTTATGTAGTGTGGAATGTTCTTTTGGTCAGCTGGGATCAGTGGTGCCAGCTGTGTCTCCTGCCAACTTCATATGTACCCTGTCTCCTCACCAGCATAGCAGCATGAAAAGCAGAAAAGGCCTTGGCTTTGTGTAATCCCTGCTCACCTATACCAAAAATATATCTATATTATCATCACTGTGTTCAGCACAAATTGAAAGCATAGGTCCATGTTAAGCACTGTGTGAAAGTAAACTCTACCCCAGACAAAACCGGCACAATTAATCACTTTAATATAATTTCTTGGTCTGTTAAAATGCCAGTCAAGAGCTACAATGACTTTCAAGATGTTGGATCTAACATCTATCTGGATTATACTTTGAGTTGTCTCCTGGGAGGTCCCTTTGTCCTCCCTCATGCCTGTTGTAAAGAATGGCATGGCTTGCTCAAATTATAGCCTTTCTTTCTGAATTGCATCCAGATCTGGTAGTATGTATTACTCCAGATTCTTTTTGAAAGGGGAAAAAAAAATTAGAAAAATATGTATAAGCAGCATCATGCAGCCTTTATTCACATTTACATCAAATACTCTATTCATCTGAGTTGCTTCAAACACTTGCAACAACCTGAGGGAGCTTCTGGATAACCATGAGTCTGAGACAAGAGGTGAAACTCTTAAACTTGCTTGAACAATAGGTAGGTATAGTACGCAGGCAAACTGGTTAAACCAGAGGGAATAAAAACCTAAATGGATTTATTCATCTCAGTCCTGCCTAGGTAGTTCCTGCACAACAGATATGTAATAACACTCCACTGCAGTGGAGCTCCTCTCCAGTACATTAGACACACTAGAGCCAAGTCAGACTGTCCACGAGCCCCTGGAAAGTGTTAATGAACAGGAACCTGAAGAGGTGAACCCTTTAGGTCACAAAGGATAGCAGTAGCTTATCACTACAATGAAGTTATAGTAAAATTACATTTACTGTTTATGTGAGGTCAATCAGATGACTCTGCAATGAATTGTAAAACACAGAATAAAGCATTATGAAACAATATTACACTCTCTTTGTTAGTTGCAATTTGCACTTAGTTCAAGGAAGAAATGTTTGCAGAATGAAAAAAAATATATTCTGCCAGTTGGCTTTAGAGAAATAGACAATATAAAATGATAGGTATGGCAAAACTTCTGATAGGTATTTTCCTAATTCGTAATTTTGTTAATATTTTCAGCATGTTAATAGCTTGAACTGTGTTTTGTGATTTTTACATGATACTGGAAGAACAACTCAAAGAATTAAAATTACTTTGTGTGAGGTCTAAATAGAGAACAAGGAATTACTAGTTGACCAGAGAGATTAACATGGGCTAATTACAAAAGTAAAAGAATAAATATTTAGAAAAATTGTCGGAGAACTTTTGATCTTTCTGCCAGGTTTTGTTATTTATTAATTTATTTATAATTTCAAATTTTTAATATTATCTTCCAACTTTGTAAGGTATTAACATTTTATACTTTATTATATTATCTTTAAAATTATTGTCTTATTGTAATAACAATAATAATAGGGTTTTTTTAAGAAGAGTAAGAAGATTACTTCTTAAAAAGATAGTCAAAGGAATAATGAGTGCTTAGCTTTTTATACCTTATTACCTTGTAGCCTGAATTCTTGGAGTAAGCAAATTGGCAAGATAAAAGGAAAAAAAAAAATGTAAAAAGCCTCTGACAACTACTTAGCTTGCCTAAATATTTTGTTTGTAATTGAAGGCAATTTTATATAAACTTGAATGCTTCAGACATAATAAAATCAGATTTCCATTGAGCAAACTCTGCCTTGTGTATCATAATATACAAAAAAGCCCAGTAATAGTAGCATCCTGCAAATACCCATTTGTATCCTGTGAATGCATCTTAGCCCAGGTTAGATGAAATTATTTTTGACAATAAGCACATAGTCTTCTGATAGAGCCACAAGACATGCTAGACCCACAATGAAGCAGTGAAAACAATGTCTGTAATAAAATATCTTTTTTTCTTATTATTCCCCAGGTAGAATGGGGACAATTTCTTTGGAGAAACTGCAGTAATTATTATTCCATTTCTTCTTGGTTTGAAAATCAGCAGAAAAACATTGAAATTAGGAATCTCACATAGGAACTTCACTTCAGGTTTCTTTGACCAATGCTGTGTTGCAGACACCTCTAGTTATTTTAGCTGGGGGGTTAGATACAAAAGGAAAGTAAAAAAAAAAAGCCAAAAGCTTACCTTCAGTATTTAAAGAACTTATAATTTATATAAATAGACAACAAATAAATAGTTAAATAAAATAGTAAAATAATAGCATAATAAAGCAAAACCAAAATAATAAAATAAAACATAAACCCTTGATTATGGACTAACTTGGATGAAGTGATAATTCATCTTCTACAATTTATTTGTGTGGTATCAAAACAAAACCTAAGGCCAACACCAGAATCATGACTTTCCCTTTATGTGCATATAGTTTCTCTATTGGTACATACAGAGTATCTATATAGATATTAGACTAAAGAGTGGATAGTCTTGGGCCATGCTGTGCCTCAGGAATTGGGTACATCGGCAGGAACTCAAAACTTGACCTAGTTCTCCATCAGCTCCAGGACACAGACCACATTTATGTATAAAATGGGGTGAAGGGAAGAACCTGGGAGATGAAGAGCTGGTTCCATGATGTATCAGCATTTGCTTATTTTTTGTAGAGCATAACATATGTCAAATTCTGTTTTTTTCCCCTCCCATTCTTTGTATAGAAATTATTTTCCACAAAATGATGAAATGAATAAGTGTTCTTGGCTGCAAGCTTCCTCTGTTGAATTTGGGGTGGTGAGGGGAGAGGAAGGCAATGACTACAGAAAATGAAATGTGTAAAATGAAGACATTATTTTCAAATTATTTTTCACATGTACTTAGAGTATAAAATGTGAAGATTATTTAGGATGTCCTATTTTGATAATTATTCTCTTTGTTCATATGGCTGTAACACAGCAGCAAGTGCATTGTACCTGATATAAATCCATATTTTATGCAAACTAACAGTACAGTGTAGGTTGTTCAAATCACTTTTATTACACAGAGCATATTCAATATAGCATAGAAATGTTTGCCTACTAAAGTATCTTTTATAATAGATTGTATTGACTTTTCTGGTTTTAAACTAAATATCAACCATAAGGTAAGAGTGGGAAGGAACAGATGGAGAGTTCATTTCTCAAGACGTATTGGAATCAAAATACATTCTTTAAAATTCATATCCAAATGTGGCTCTGGGAAATTATAAATGATATCTCTACACTATTTTTATAGTGATGCATCTCATACAACATTAACATAACGTTTGTGTAGCACTGACAGTAAAAAAATAATTCCGGAGTAGTATTATTAGTGTTACTGTTGCAAATATATAGCTGCTGTCTAATGCAAGGAAACAGGGCTCAATTTAAGGGAACCTGTCTGTGTGTCATTTTTAAGGATTTGAACCACAACAGTTTCCAAGAACCAGTGAAATATTTTATTAACAGTATAATCATTTATGTCATTAATCCTGCTCCCATTGCAGTGCATGTGTACTGTATTGTCTGTAACTTATTATTATATATTAACCTAGATTTTGTAAAGAAAAAATAAAAAAAAGTCTTACAAAGTATTTATTAACAAGTCTTTCACGTCATCTTTTCTCAGATATCTGCATTTCACTGTCTGCACCCCAGATATTACTACCTTAGCTTTTTTTTGTAGTCAGTGGAAAAAAATAAGCTTACACATACTAGGATTTGCTCTTTATCTGTTTTATGTGTGTAAACGTTAGGATAATGTGAGTTGCACATATAGTGCCAGTTTAAGTCCATTGACTCTAAAGGGAGCCTTGCTGGCAAGCTCAAACACAAACATGTACAAGGCAGATGTCTGTGGTAGATCAGAAAAATGTGAACTTCTCCATCAATAGAGAAAGCCTTTGATAAGAAAGAGGACAAATATGTGAGCTTTTCCTAAAAAGACCCAGCTTCAATACGGCATAAAAGACTTTTTATTTATCCTGTAGAAGTCCCATTTTTGGAAACAATTTATAGAAATTGATCCATAAAGCAGTGGAATTCAGGGGCACAAATTTATGGAGGGAATGGTGCATTTATTGCAGAAGTGCAGCACACAGGTTTTGGCATCATATTGCTGGGTGATTTTTTTTATTTAAGTTTCATCCAACAACAAACTGCATTTAAAACAATGCTGATAGAAAAGTTAAAGGCAGAGATTATTTATGTATTCCCCCAACCACTATGAAATAATCACTTGTGTTTGTATTATGTTAACAGATTACTTCTGAAAAAAATAAACATTCAGTCAATGTCCAGCAATCTCTTCCAGTAATCTTTAGCATGAAACTATGCTACCCTGAATTAAAAAAATTGGTGATCAAGCATAAAAACAACACATGGCAGTTAGTATAAATTTCATGACACTCTGCTTGTATATATCCTTCATACAAAGCAGAGACTTGAATGAACATAAGTTTTTTTCCTTTCTTCTTTAGCATGAAAATGTTCTTATTTATTATTTTTAAATTATTTTTAGGTGGGACTGAAAGCAAGACTGCTTACAGAGAACTCAGAGAAGTTTAATATATCATAAAAAATAACTGAAAAGACGTTTCTTCTCCTCACCTGCAATTTAGGGAAGGGTACTATGTAGAAACTTCTATGGTATTGTGAAACTGAGATACTGTATTCACATGATTCAACACAAGTCCAATACACCACCTTGGCTCCCAAAATCATGTCAGACCAAAGTCAAGCACTGCTCTAGCGGGCACACAGCATGGCTTTTCTTCTCTGCTAAGTGGGAAAGGCTGCCGGCAGAGACCCACACTGCCAGCGCTGTGCTCACCTTGCTCATCACTAGCAGGATCTGTAGAGGTGGGAAGTTCAAGTTCCCTTCTCTACCTGACTGCATACAAAGCTGCCGCCTGTACATAGTCTGATCTCTGAAATGTTCAAGTCTCTTGTGCTCCAGTTATGAACAGAAAACCTGAAAAATCCTGAGATTTCTGATTAAAGTTTTATGAAATAGATCCATTTCCCAGAAATCATTAATTCCCATGATCAACATTCTTAAAGAAGCACCTCAGGAAATTTGTGACCAGCTTCATGAGCCAACAGGCTTTGTCTCAACTTCACAGTGATAACCTTTTAAATTAATTTTTCATTTTAATTTACAATATGTTTTTATTTTATGTTAGGAACAAAATATGATGTCTCTGTAGTTAATTTAGCACCTGTATATTCTCAAAAATTATAATGAAACACTTAATGATTCAGCCTTTATAGGGTACTGAATTCTAATTTTGTTAGGGTGGTTCTTTAATTAAAATGTCTATTAACTTTTATGCAGTTAATGCAATTATGGATTTATTTCTTCTTGCCATTCTAGGAATATTTTTTAATGATCCAATAATATTTAATTTATAAAATCCTACCTTAGGAAAAGAACAACTCAACCGAATAACATATCTATAAAAGTATCCACTTTCAGGAATGAAGTGTCTATTTAAAAGTTCTTGAATTAGCAATATATAGTTAAAGAACCTTGGCTTTACATCCTGGACTTACATTCCTCCTTAAGATGTAAAGAATTATATTATCATTTAATTTTCCATCATTGTGGGTTTTTTTATCACACTTCCTGTGATACTTCTAGGATGTTCTCCTTCACACAGTCTATTCTGACACTTTAGTTTTTAACTATTATAGAACTTTATTATATTTATGCTTCTTTTAATATGTGGAATACACTGATACTGCCCAACAAGGAGGTAATCTCAGAGTGTCTAGAGTGTCTTTCCTTTTTCCTTATTCTAGGAAATCCTTACAATTTTTGTTCATATATATTATCATGTTATAAAGTAATGGTCACAATAGTGAAAAATAGATAACTGATTTGGTTACTGCCTTCCAGGTTGAGGAAGGAAATTATAACATTGAAAGCATCAAACAGAAACATGGCTGAGATCTTACACTGAGTGTCTACTGGTAACACTTAATACAGTATCAGTTGAGTTGGTAATTCATTAAACCACTGGCTTTCAAGACTTTTATAGCTCCCCATTTGCAGTTAATGCATTTTGTATTAGCCCTCAGTGTGAAGAAATCGTAACTCAATATACCAAGGGATAAATTCCAACTTAAAATAATAAAAAGAGTACCTGGTGACTTGGATATATACACTAAAATGTTTATTCTATTGCTTTTGCCACAGAAAACTGAGTTTTTGTAGTATTTCTCCCCAGACTTGAAACACTTTATTCCTAAAAACGTGATTTGATACAAAAAGGTGGGAAAGTACAGCTCTCAAACACATCCATTATGATAGTTAAGACAGAAAATTATTTCACATAAGCTTTTAATAAATTTCCTGAAAGTGAATTGCATTGTTTTATGAATAAAATTTTGTCATGTTACAAGATTTAGCATCATATAAATACCAAGTTGTGAAATACAATATACATGTCACAGCTAGTCAGCTAGTCTGTAAACATAGGACTACACAGCCACATAGAATGAGTGTCCAAAAAAATAAAATTGACGGTTTCTCATATTTCCCAGAACTATTGTGTGATAGATGCTTGAACAGCTCTAATTAAGTCCAGGAAAGGAAGTTTCTGATTGGATATGTACTGAGGCTGGAGTTGGAAAGACAGATATGGAGTTGTATGTTATGATGGTATATCGGGGTTCTTTCCCTCTCTTAAAATGATGATTCAGAATTGGGCAGTCACAATGCATTGTATTATGCACTTTTAGAGGTTTTGAACAGGAAATTATTTTTTAAGGATAATTTGAGTTTTAATCACCTTGGGAAATATGTTTTTTAAAGAGATGTGTATTAATTGGAAAACAGTATTTTTGAATACTTAGGAAAAGCAAACTGTCAGCTAAGTCTTCAAAAATTGCCATTCTCTGACTGCAGAGAGCAAATTAGGTGTTCTTTCCATTTCCTGTTTTTATAAAGGCTGAAGGGACAGAAAGTTCTGCTAAAGAAAAAGCAGAAGGAAAGAAGGTAGTGTTTGTAAACCAGATAGAGTTTTTAACAACTGTGCAAAATGACACCGTTTCAGTTTTGCTTTCAAGCAGAGAAGTAAAAGTTGCTTTAGAATTCTGGAAATAGAGTTACCCAAAGTGAAACATTCTTAGGGCTTTTCATAGCAGGAGAAAAACAGTAAAAGATGCGAAATTTTCCTGCACAGCGATCTCTAAATTCATAGTCGGGGAAAAGCACTGAAGCCTACCCTTGATAATAGGCAGGGGCCCACTGACTCATACATTGCTGGCTTTGAAAGAGAAAGTCTAGCTGGAATGGCTAGGGAAGTGGTCATAGGATTTTTCCTCATGCAGGCATGTTGCATGGGACATGGGAACAGGTACAGGAATCTTAAGTGTATGCCTTTGTTAAGAGCTATATGGTAATGTTTTAAGGCAATTTAAGACCATATGATATATATCAGAATTTTTTACAGTGGGGCAGCATACATGACAGAATCTTAAATATAATTCAACAGACTCACAGCTGAAGGAAATAAATTACTGCTTATCACTACTTATGCTCTGCCTTTTCCAGGAAGACTTCTTCTACAAAGGCATTTATCTGTTCAACGTTCTCTATAATAGCTCTGGATGTTGATGTTCAATAGAGTCCATAAAAACAAACTGATAGGAAATTAAAGCTTCATTAAACCAGGTAGAAAATGTAGCTTAAAGATGAATGGATTGCAGTATGTAACTATAGTGATCCTGCTCTTATGTTTGTCTTTGTTTCAGGCTGTCACTAAATCAGGATAAGAAGCAGAAAACATTTATCTTTTGTTTATAAAAATCTTTTAATTACGCTTTTAGCTTCAGGTGAGCGTTGTCTGCTGCCTTTACTTGTGAGTCAGGAGGAACCTTGGGAGAGCAAACTGCTTTTGTTTCAGCTGTGGAACATAGTCGACCTTAGCCACCCTTTTCTGTGTAAATGTTCTACAGTAGGCAGGAAATACTGGTAGAATAAAATGGATCTGAAGGTAGTTGTATATAAAATGTTGATTTTCTTTCCCGTAACTTTATTTTACTTATAATGGTGGAAACCAATAACCAAATATCTCATACATATTACTTGAAAATATTAAAAAAAAAAAAAAAAAGCTAGTTTTTCATTTATGGGTGCAGCAAATATAGATAAGGCAGTGCTAAGTGGCAAAAGGTCTTATGCCTATTATTCTCAGCTTAGAGTAGTCATAGTGGTTTGTTGTTACCAACTACACAATCTAATAAACCTTTCTATCACTAATTTCATAGATCTACATTCTGCTTTTACATGCTCCGACAGAAATATAGACTAATTCAATATATATGGAACTGTTTGAGGTGTACAGCTGAATCCAGTCTCCTAACAGTAATTAATACAAAAAATTAGAAACTAGCATCAAAATACATTATATAGGGTTACAATATTATATTGTATTGTAGTTTATACTTTCACTTATTATGATATTTAAGCCCCAGTGCTTTAAAATGTGCAAAATATCCATGTACTTTACCTGAATCCAGAAAAAAACCCAAGGAAAATGGAAATAAAAACTCATGCAGAAGATATCCAGTCTAGAGGTGACAACAAACTCATCCTGAGGGAATGAGGACAAAAAAAATAAAAATTAAAATCAGGACTTTTCATCTCTATGCAAAAGGGAAGAACTTTATCCACTTCATCCATTTTTAATGATCAGGTTGTTCTTTCCCTGTTGTGTGTGCTAGGTAATGTTTTCAAAGACAGGATCATTATATTATATTGTGCTTATGGCCATATGCTTATGACTGTTCAGAAAAAAAACAAACTTTTTTTTTTTTTTTAACATTAAAACATCAACAGGTAATTCCTATAAAACTTTGTTTCTTCTATGACTTACAAGAAAAACAATTTCATTGACTTCAATATGAAGACAATTGCGTATAATGAGAAGCACATAAAGAATCCATTAGGTCTAAAACTTACTGCTTTTCAGTAACACTGTTAGGCGTTTCATGTTTGTTTACAGTTCGCTTTCATCTCTCTATATTTTTTTTTAATGAAAAAATTTATGGAAAAGGATTTACAAGTTCTCTGTCTTACTGTCCAAATAACCTGTTTACCTTTATTCTCCAGAGCACTTAGGATTTTTTTTTTATTAAAATACTTCAGGAGCTTTATTTGTACCACCTCCACAGTGATTCTTTCACCTAAAAATCTGATTGAAAATTGCAAATTAAAAATTTTCTCTATCATATCCTGTGAGGTCTCAGTGAAGATTTCTTCACAGGCTTTGTGGAGAAAATTTGGTTCTCAGGTTAGAATACCACTACTTGCATTTTATTCCTATTTTATTGTAATTTCATAATTTTATCCTGCAGATCGTGAGTTCTGCATTGTGAGAAAAGTAAATTCTTTCAGGACTGTTATTCTAGATATCTCCATGATTTAAATTCTTTTCTCTAATAGCTGTTCTTATACTATATAACACATTTCATCTCTTGAATTTTTATGAGACATTTATTTATGTTTGAATCACTCAAAAAAAAAAAAAAAATTCCTGCCATTTTTCTCCTATGAGAGGAGAGGCAAAAAGACAGAAAGTATGTTCACTTTGTGTTTCCTTGTTGCTGCTACTGAGTTACTTTCAGTGGTAATTTCCTAATACTTGAGGTCTAAATATTAGTAATTTAAATATTAACAAATCATTTTAGGCTTCTTTTATAGACTGTTAAAAGAAACTGCTACTGCTGGAACAGAATTCATGCCACCTCTCACATAACTAACTTAGCCAAACCAAGCTGAAGAGGCACCTATTCCTCCCCATCTATTAAAAGAGGAACATAGATTGATTAGCTTAGATGTAAATGTTTCAAAGTTCAGTTAGGTAAGATTAAGACAGCTCAGACTACACACATTTGATCTTAAGAGCTCTATTTTCTATAGCATACTTTGGTATAATCTTGTTCAGATATATAAATATTTAACAGAAATTATCACTTGTGGAAGAAAAGATTAAGGCAGATAATGAAATTAGGGAGTGCATAAATGTCTTGAGTGGGTCAGTTATGCCACTCATTGCTAAAAAATGGAAAACCTCAAAAAAAAAAGAAGGGAAAAAAAGTCCAAATCAGATTTTAACAGAATGCACATCTATAAAAATGTGCCTATTTGTCAAAATAATAAAAGTTTGAAGCAGAACTGATCAAATACGGAAAGATTTTTGCTAAGTGCTGAACCAGTTGGAAAAGTATTTTTTCCTCCCAAGTCCTGCTTTTAACTTCCTTTGATACAAGGTGGCACAAAGTCAAGAAAGAACTTGAAACAAGCTTCACATTAATATTTGAAAAAGGGCACCCAATGTGTTTGATGTGGCGCCCTTCATGCAAATCATGTAGTCTGAGAGAAATCCCAATAGGAAATATGAGTCTTTCTTCTTAGCGCAAGCTTTTCTTTCTGGTTGATAATAATGAACTTTTCACACTCCCCTTGCAACCCCCCTGAGCTATACAGAAATGAAGTTATTACTCACTAGGTGATGCCTATTTGGGTAAGATTTTTCGTTGCTTTTTTATTGATTTTTTTGTTGTTGTTTTTGAAAGCACAATCTCAGTTCAACACATATTTTGTAGTTATTTTTTCCAAACTTCTAAATTATAAAACCCATATGCTTTATCTAAACAACAAAATACCTGCTCTCTCAGGGTTTTTAAATGCAGGCAAATGTATACTTGCTCAAAAAGGTTGTGATGATATAACATTAGGTATTGATTTGAACAGGAGGGTGTTTAGGTATAGCTAAGAGTGTAATAATAGTGTGTAATTCTTAATTCGTAATATCATGACTTTTTAATTTTTTTTTCAAGTTCAGCTATGCTAATAATAGCAAGTTATACTTTCCAGAACTCTTCAAACATTACCATTTAAAGTACGGAGGTCAAACTGATTACAATCCATCCAAAATCCATAACAATGTGGGTAGCAGCATTGATCACATTCCTTCCTTTTATTCTTGTTGTGCATACTTCATTCCTATGTATAGCAACTAATGTATCTCCCACATTACACTGCCCACACACTTACTAACACTTTCCGAAGGCACAGGAACCTTTCTCTACAATTTATTTTCAGATTACATTTTTTAAAATGTCACAGATTGATTCTGGAAATTGTTGAAAGCAAAGCTTAAAAAAGGCCGGCTTGTCTAAGAGAGCCTGAGGAAAAGAAGCCCTCAGGAACCCCCTAGTGCAAACTGCACACAGAAAAAAACAAAACCTGAGGAGGAAAGAAAAAACAAACCACAGATATTTAATGATAACAATATTTTCATTACAGGTATAATTATTGTATGATGAGATAGTGGCATTGAGAAAAAAGTATTAAGATTGTCTAGGAGATAAATGGATTTTGAAGCAGGTTTAGTTTGGAGATTTTTACAATATTTTCTGACAAAAGACTTTTTCTATGCCTTTGCAACTGAGTCTGCATGATTACAGGCTTTATTCCTCATACAGAAACTCAGCTACGCCAGTATCTGCTGAAGGTACAACACAGCAGCAATGAAGAAGGTTTCTGGAGCATACCGATGAGTTCCTAAAGTAGGTGAGCCAAGGTCCCATGAACGCACATGTTTTGCTACTGTTCATTTTTACTAAGAGGAAAGAACTGATCAGGAAGGTGAAAACTTGAATACAGTGACCATGAGATGGTGGACCTCAAGCAACTGAGAGGGATTGTGACCCTGGACTTCAGGAAAATAGTCTGGCCTTTTCAGGGATCTGCTTAGAAGAATCCCATTAGAGGTAACACTGAAGGAAAGAGCTGTCTAAGGAGAGCTGGACTCCCAGCTGGTTCATGTCATCCAAGCTCAAGAACAGTCCACCTCAATACACAAGTCAAGCAAAGATGATGGCTAGAGACCTACATGGAAAATCAAGTTGCTCTTGCTGAAAAGGAAGTGTACAAGAGATGGAAGGAATGAAGGGTGACTGAGAAGTAATAAGCAGATGCTGTCTGATCAGTTTAGGCAGACATTTAAAGCTGATCATGCAGGGATAGGATTAAGAAAGCCAAGGCCAGACTAGAGACAAATCTGTCAAAATATATGAAAGACGAGATCAACTGCTATGATTACATTAGAAACAAAAGGATGATTAGAGAAAATCTGGTCTTACTGCTGAATGGTGCAGGGGAACTGCTGAAAAAGGATGTGGAAAAGCCTGAGTTTTTCAATGTTTTCTTCACCTCAGTCTTTGCTGTTAAGATTTACCTTCAGGAATCTCAGGCCCCTGAGAGCAGTAGGAAAGTCTGGAGCAAGAAAGACTTATCTCTGGTGTAAGAGTTTCAGATTAGGGCTTATTTAAATGAAATGGGTGCTCAAAAGTCATGGAGCTTGATAGAATACACCCAAAAAGGTTGAGGGACCTGAACAATGTTATTTTGAGGACACTATTAATTATCCTTGAAATGTTAAGGTGATTGTGGGAGATTCATGACCCCAGAAGAATGCAGATGCCGCTCCTATCTTCAAGAAGGCCAAGAAGGAAGATTCAGAAAACTACACACTGATCAGCTTCACCTTTATCTCTAAGACAGTGACAGAGAAACTGATAGTGCTGGAAATAATTTTTAAATATATAAAGAAGGAGAAGGCTGTTGGGAGTAGTCAGCGTAGTTTTATGAAGCAGAACTCATGCTTGACTAAACTCATAGACTCCTACGATGAAATGACAGCCTTGGTAGATGAGGGGCGACAGTGGTGAATACGGTTGATCTTGATTTCTGACAAATGTTTCTTGATGTTTTATTCTAAAATATCCTTAGATATGCAGACTAATGAAGTACAGGATGGATAAAAGGACAGTAAGGTAAATTGAAAACCTTCTGTACTCATGGGTTCAAATGATTGTGAGCAGTGGTACAAAGTCCAGCTGGAAGCCAGTGAATAGCAGTATGTATTGCATAAGGACAAGACAACCCACTTTATTTTCTTCCTTATAAGGATGGTCAGACTCTGGAATAAACTTCCAAAAGATGTAGTGGAGTACTTGGAAGGCATTCAAAATCTTACTGGACAAGATTCTGGACTGCTGATCCCACTTTGACCAGGGGGTTGGACTAGGTGATCAGCAAAGAGCCCATCCTATCTCAACTGCACTGTGATTCTGCAGTTCTGTAATAAAGTACATAGCATTCTTTTCTGTATTAGATTTGGTCATCCCTTTAGACTTGCCTTGACTTGACAATAAGACCCACAGACAAGTTTTGTTCCTTAACTTTTTCTCTAACACAGAAAAGCAGTCTGAGTCTCTTTGTAAAACATTTGATTCCACTTCCTCATTTTGCAACAGCTGACTGCCAGAAATTTTTATACCTCTCCCTCTTCTCTAATCTTGCTGTTTATTTGAGGGAATATCCCAGCTAGGAAAGAAAAATAATTCTTCATCTTCTTATGCCTGAGTCTGGTGAGTAATTAGGATATGTTTGACTGTGAAGAGGTCCCTCTTTGGTTACAATGGATGAGAGAAAAGCATGGACTACTTCAGAGGACATAATATAGGAGAAAAAGGAAATGTTCAAGTGAGTGGAGCAGGAGAGGAAAGTCATTAGAAAGGAAAAAGAGTACAATGAAAAAATTTTTAAAAAGAAAACAAGATTCATGATTGAAGAAAAAAGACACAATGAGAAAGTAGTGAAAGGAAGAATGAGTGAGAAGAAAAGAAATAAAAGAAATAATACCAGGGAAAATGGCCATAGGATGAAAAAAAACCAAAACAACAAACAAAAACAAATAAAGAAAAACAATAAAAGCTTGTGAGGCATATTAACACATATATGTTAAGAAAAAAGTGAAAATGTTTAACAAGAAACATTTTTTGACTCTGTAAATATAGTTTCCTAAGTCTAACATTAAAAAAAAGTTACAATGTTTAGGAGGAAATAGAGAAAAATCTATATATTGAAATCAATTCATGTGAAGACACGTATTGTGTCTGTAAAGGAGCATGTCCTAAATATTAGTTAAAAATTTTAATTAATTTTTGAATAGTTATGCAACAAATATTTAAACATTCAAAAGTATTTAATATAGAAATTTCATAGTTTGAAAAATATTCTCTAAACTTGAAAAACTGAAAAAAATCCAAATTATTTTTTTTAAATTAGTACAATTAGTAGAATTAATTTTTACCATCTGTCTGTGTTTCTTTACTTAGCTTCTCAGCAGTGGAAACTTGGGGGGAAAAAGAAAATAACAACAGAGGAAGAAGGAAATATAAAAAGAAGGGAAAAAAAAAAAGAAACACCCCCCCCCTCCAAAATATTTAAATACTTTTTATTTAAATGTAATTTTTCCTCTCACTTTGCTTTTGCTAAATATGTTACACAGTAATTTTTAAGAAAGAAATTTCAAATAATAGAAACTTTAGTTAATATATTTATTGAGATCTTAGATAGAATTATGGAAGTAAGAGAAATGTTGAGATATAGTGAAATAAAGGAAAAATTAAACTAAACTGAAGTAATAACCAGGATCTTTTAAATTTCTTTCAATTACATTATGTTCTAATGTATCAGTTATGTGTCCTTCTGAATGAGAATACAAATATCATCATATAATTCAGGAGGTTGTTACCACTGACTTATGCAAATTTCTTTTTCATACTTTATGATAGGCAAAATTTTTTATTCTTACTAAAATATCACAAAATTGTTATCTAAAATTATAATTATCATTATAATAGAACATTAATATTCTACTGATTTCTGACCTTAGAACATCTATAAAACACTATAAAATCATTACTAATATAAAATTTTAGCTGTAAGATATAGGGCAAGTGCATTTGGTATTTCCTTTTTGGTTTGTTCAACCAGGTTCTTGATATACTTTGAATTTCATGCCAATTTCATACTTGTAAATATCAATTTAGTATGTTCCCTTTTCTTTTGTTCTCTCATATGTAGGCTTAATATTGATTTATCCAATCAATATAACAAATTAATAAATGAAAAATCACTATGAAATATTGCTGCACAGACACAATTAGTCTCTTACATCTACTATTTAATTTATATTGTATTATTATAAAAGTTGAAGTACCCCTAATATATTATTACAAACCTTACTCTGCACCCTGTTTCAACCCTGATGGGAAATATGAAACTGAAATTTAGTTCTCAGTTGATGGGAACTTTCACATAAATAAGCATGAGAATGTTACTAAAAAGAAGTAACCCCACTGAAATCAATGATTATTACTCTACTTCAAAATGGGAAATTAGTTTTGTTTCTGACATATTTCAGGTAAGCATTCCTTCAAAATACTTAATTACATACTTTTGGCTTTTATTTCTGGAGTACAGATGCAGGAGACCCATCAATTACCTAGGAGAGACTTAGACATCAAGAACTGAATTTTGCCTTAAGGGAATATTAAGAATAGACTCTGCAGAGGAGGGAAACCCACAAGGCTTCTCTTTGTTGAGAAACATTAGTTCATTTCTTTCCCTCTTTTTTCTTTCTTTTTTTTTTTTTTTTTATCATCATCTTTTTGTTTCTCATCATATCCTTGTTGATATGATGAAGAATCCTTTGGACAGTAAACTGGAGCACTGGACTGCAAGGAGCTTGCTGCAAGCTGAAATAACACACCCGCTGTTCAAGTTTCTAAAAGCAGTTTCATTTAAACATCTTCAAACTAAAGAAAACTAAACACTGTACTTCTGGAACCTAGTGATTTTAGCATTCTTTACAGACACATATGGTATAAGACTGGGAAAAAAGAGTACACTTATCCAAAAAAGGAAAACTTAATAATTCAAATAAATATTTCTCTTTTGAGGACAGTTTCACTCATTCAGTACTCTTTTTTTTTTTTTTTTTTAATCTAGAAAATAAGTATTTCAACACCAAAAAAATTGGAATAAGTTTTTTATATAAAAAATGTGCTGAATGAATGTTCACATTTCTCAGTTTGCACAGTTACGTTGCTAGGGTTCTGCTATATTTTTTCTTTGCCTCTGTTAACAGATCTAATTAACCAAAGAAGTGTGAGCTGAGTATTATAACTAAACAGACAATTTGAAAATTGCTTTTGACAAACTGGAGATTAACATGTCCTTTCCCTGATTATTTGCACTAATGAAGATTGAGAACCTGTATGTTCACAGAGAGTGAAAACAAGTGAGACACAGAGATATCAACAACATGACTGAACAAAACATTCTTATGAAATCACAGTCTGGAGAGGAGACGGGGAAAGAAAGTAAAAGCATGAGTCTATCATTTGCTCAGCTGTAGAAACAAAATCACTGTCAAAAACATGTACATAGGCTAAAGGATGTGCAGCAAATCTTAGCTTTGATTGGGGTTGAATAGGCAACTTTGCTTAAGATTGACAACAAAACTGGAGCACAAGGATGTGAGTACTTGCTCTACACAATTTGAACAAGTAATAAAAGACCACACAGGAGAAAGAATTTCTAAAAAAAGAAAGAATAGTAATAGAAATCTCATTTTGAACAAAGTTTCCAAACAACATATACTTGAATTTAGCTGAGAAATGACAGTCAACTTTTTAAGAAGTTACTAAGCTTTGAACAGTCTCTCACTGAAAAAAAAAAAAAAAAAAGAAGAAGAGTACATATTCTTCTTTGCATTTATTTCTTTATTTCTTGTCTCCTCTGATTCCTGTGGCTGCAGAGGATGGTATGGAAGCAATTGTCTCCACAGGGTTTGGAATTTGGCACGTGTTTTCAAAGACAAATTAGATCACTGGAGGGTGTCTCAAGAGTAAAAGTCTTTTCGACAAAAAATTCTTGCTTATTTATTTTGAGAATACATGTTTGGAATTAAAAGTTTTCAAAGTGTTTAAAGGACCAATGCATCTGCTTTCAGAAAAGAAAAAGTAAAAAGTACAGATTGATAGGTTAAATTAATTTTAAATTATTGAAAATAAGAAATATTATTTTGAAGCCGTAAGGCATACTCACATATCTGACACACCAGTTTAAATCACCTATTTTCATTTTTGTTGCAAAAATAGAGAAGAGCTATTTATGGCTCATCTGTGGTAAATATTATTCAGGAACTAGGAAAGAAGATAAGCCTAGCCAGAGAACATTTCTGATTTTTGGGTCCAAGGAGATAAGCAGAATATTCCTCTTTGATTTCTTCTTGGAAATCTGTATACTAAAGTGTAGAGTTTTTATTTTGTTTCCCCTAAGCATTGTAATGTCATTACAGCCAAAGTAAAAAATTGCTTGAGATAAAGTCCCTGGTTGTTAGTAAAGTCCAGGTGTGATAAAAAGGCATAAATGACTACAAGCAGCACAATTGCAAGAATCATGGCTTAACTACTCTCTTTATCACTTTTTCCTCCACTGGCTTAAAACCAAAGATAAGCATTTAGATATCCATCTCTCAGAGGAACACCCAAGAAAGCACAGTAGGGACTAAGCCATTTTTTTCTCTCTCCTCCCACCTTTTCATCTCTATTTGGGGCATAGCAAAACTAGAATGCAATACTCATGTCACAGAAGGAAAGCAAGCACACATTCAGTGTATGCTTCTGAGCTCTCTCAGAAAAAAAGGGAGAGTGCTAGTCTTGGCTTTTATCACTGTTAACACATCTTAGACAAAAGTCAAATAATAAAAAACAATAACACTGAAAAGAGAAGAATAGAACTTGCAAAGGGCACTATAGAGTTCCACTGATATGTGGAACATAAAAACTTCTTTTGTAGAGTAGCTAATGCCTAAATGAATCCCACATCTACCAAGCATTTTCCATATCACTTCTGAGGATTAAACACTTTGTCTGTGTTTGTGAGATGTAGCTTTTAGGATCAGGAACAAGTGTTTTCTGAAAGATCCACCCTACTTTCTCTTTTGGGAGACTGAGCCCTGTACTGGTCTTTTTCCCTAGCCCTTCATGTCACCTCTATGTTTATGAAGCAAAAAGAATCATCTGGCCCAGAGTAACTAAACTGTATGGTATGCCAGGGAGTTCTGCCAACTTTGGCAGAAAGAGTCACATAGCTCCAGTTGGTTGCAATGGCTTTCCTTGTCCAAGAGATATTTATCAGATATAAATAAAAAGCCTGATTGCAAACCCCAAGAAACTTAAAAAAGAGTTATAAAAATGAAGAATCATGAAACAAGTCTTCAGCAAAATGCTACTAGTTTTCAGCTGCATTAAAAAGACCCTGGCTGGAGGGTCAGTGCTCTTGAAGCCTTCTTCATGAAGCATGATGTCACAGACTTCTAAGAACTTACACCTTTTGCATCTCAGAGGCTGCTCTCAACTTTTTAAACAAAAACTGGTCTTTACTCTCTGAAGCAGATTAATTGCAGAACTTGGGGTGAGGTATATGGAGAGGGATGGGTATGACACTTAAATTGACACGTTTCTCTATTTTATCCCTTTTAAACACAAATTTTGAAACAAGAACAAAAATAAATTACCTCGAGCCTGGCTTCAAGCCATGGAATGCACAGAATAATATTCTTGCCTAAGATGTCTCATAAACAAAATAAAAGGAGGAAAACACCACTTTGTCTAAATCAAACTTCAAAGACAAAGACTTTCATTTAATCTGTGGCTGTGCTGACCAAATTTAAAGTTCTTCTTCATTTCTTTTCATTGATGGTGATTGTAAATGAGACACATTCATACATTTCCTTTTTTAAATGTAATTTAAAATTCTTTAACTTTTTTTTCCTAAACAGCTACAGCCAAAAAACATCTAACAATTCTTTCCTCTCAGCACCTACTGTAAACTAGTAAAGACACCTGTGAATAAACGTGGCACTTTTATATATTTTGTGTTTACAAACTCAGGCTAAGAACTAGCAGAGTCTGTATTCTGGCATTCAAGCATGGAAAGAATGAGTCCCTGCAAAATACGTGGCAGGAACCACAACAAGCTTGTGTGCAATATGCTTGTAGGGCAGATATTATGCTTCACAG
Source organism: Xenops minutus (assembly GCA_035221455.1). NCBI lineage: Eukaryota > Metazoa > Chordata > Aves > Passeriformes > Furnariidae > Xenops > Xenops minutus. The sequence goes on along the minus strand of JAWWEE010000105.1, from coordinate 77,405,432 downwards.
GGAACACCCAGGACTGGCTGGGGCAGTGGGATGGGCTGTGGCTGGTGGGCCCACAGGAAGCAATGGCCCCACTGTGCCCTGATGGTGGCCAACTGAATAGGGATGTTATGCTTATTTAAATATGCTAGAGAGTTCTTCATCACAATGCTTAAAAAGTATTATTTTGGTATGTATCTGATGAAAAGACAATTGCAATTTAAGTACCTGATGCTTAACTTTTTACTAGAGCCTTCTATATCTGTGAATAACAAGCTCCTATTTTCTGAAGAATTACATGAATATATTACTTTATAGTACTGTAATCTCAAAAGGTGCGTCATGTTTACTATGTATCCCTGTGCACTAAGATTAGTACTTGTGCCATCTAAAACTACTCTCTGAAGTGAAAGATTGTTTTTTGTTTTTTCCTTTATATGTGGCTTCAAGGTACCAAACACGTGCTCTCTTACATCACTGTCAGCAACTTCCCTCCTCTCAGAAAGTAAAGGGGTACTAACAGTGAAATAATGTACTCTCAGAGGGAAAGACTATCTTGGTCCAAAACATTCATATGGCAAGGGTCTTTAGCTGGAAAGAAAAGCCGGAAAATAGGACATAATGCTACAACAGGAGAGCATCAATGTGTCATAAGATGCCCTGGCTCTATGATGTACTATAATGAATTTGGATCTCTCCAGTTTTTGCCAACCAATTGAAAAGGATGTGATGGACCTTCCCGGGGCATATTAGGTTCAAGAAATTTCATGGCAGATTCAAAACAAAACAAAACAAACAAAAAAACCCTTCTGAATCATGGAAAGGTATTGCATTTAAAAAATATTTTTGTGAGACAGTCTAACACTGAATTTCTCAGTGCTGAACTTAACACAGACATTCCAAAGCTCACTGATGAAAAATCAAAGTATATTCACTAACCTTAGACTTACACATACTTTCATAGAATTTCATATGGACTATTTCTGAAAACAGTGATTTTGGAAAGGGCATGGGTATCATGGTGAACACTAAAATGCATATTATTTTCCACACTGGTATAGTAAGTATAGGAGTAAGGCAAATCAAAATGGAAGGAAGAATTTTCAGTTATAATAAGATTATTAACTGATGAGACTCTTCATTGGACACCACACCCAGATCTGTAGCCCACATATTGTGAAGCATGTTAATAGGTTGAAAAAATTCTAAGACTATATAAAATTATTCTGTAGCCTGGAGTCTATTTTTTATCCAAAAGAGAAAAAGGGTTTATCACTATCCATGAGCACTTCCAGGAGGCAATGGAGTTAGATAAGAGTGCTGTTTAAAAAAGCAAACAAAGTCATAATAAACTCTAAGGACAGGAAGCCAATATCATCTACGTTTACATTCTAAGCTGTGAGGGCAATTAAAAGTTCTCACAATTTCTGAATTTCTGAATTAGTGATGGTCCAATGTACTCATGACTTTATTGGATGGAGTGCCCTTCCAACACTTATGTTCTAAGACAGCAAGGAGTAAGGAACTTGGTTCCAAAACCAGTTGGTAAAATTACATGGATTGTGTTGTATGGACAGTCAACCTAAAGATGACACTACATTTTGGCCTTAGAATTCTATCAGGAAATCTCTCAGCAACATTGAAGATAAATACTTGCTTTGGTGGAAATTGATGTGAATATCACTTGCATTTAGTAAAAGTTAGAAATAATAAGTAACAGTCAGAAGTGTGGGGAAGGTGAAGTGCTGGTCTTATTCAAGTAATGGTTTAGCACTAACAAAGTTCCAACAATTTGATTTACTGCAAAACTTCAGTCTTCTAAACTGATCATATGCCAGTAGTAAAAGTCTCTTAAAATAATTCTGTTTTGTTTGAAAAGATCTCTTCAGTACTAGCATGCTCTCTTCATGTACAGTTGGAGATTGCTGAGGATATTGTTGAGGATATCTGAACAACAGGAATAAATACAGTTTTGTTGGATTCAGCTATTCTGGATGTATCATTCCAACTGTTATTTTTAATACTTGATTATGCCAGTTTAGAGCATGTCTAAAAAGCAGAGAAAATTCACACTATCATGAACCTGAAACTTGTTTCATCTGGTTTTTTACTGGGTTGAGCATTCAAGTTGCTGCTTTTGTTATGCATAGTAATTTGGTCTTAATAATTCTAGTTATAATCATAATAACAGTTAATATCTTTAATATTAAATTGTTGAGTTCTTCTGAGATGATTATTTTATTCAGGTAAGTTCTTATAAATTTTTTAAAACAGAGTCACAGAACTAGTTCATCATAGCGAGATCAGTCAGGGTAGAGGATGTGATCAAAGCAAGCAGGGCCAAAACTCAGATCAAGTAAAGCTGCACAGTACTTCATATGAATGACTAAGCTCCTTGCAGGACTTCTGTTCTGCACAGCCTTTCCAGGCAGGAAACTGTTATTTGTTTGTCACAGATCTCCCAGAGCGTAACATTGCAAACACTTACAGCAAACTATGAAATAAATCAATAATAAGGTAATCATGTTATTTAGAGGGCAATTTTTGTGTTTGAGCATTTCCTTAGCAAATGACAGTAAGTGTCACAGTGTGAAAGATAACAGAAACAGCAATGGCAGTCAGAGAAATGACACTGCATTGTTGTGGCAAGTACTAAGTTCACCCAAATTAAAGAACAATCAGGACATGAGAAAATATTACAACATACAATGAAAAGGGCATGAAAAGGAATTGAACTGATTTGTGACTACAGATTATTCACAAAACACCATTTTGACTTTTGTTTGACAGAGTCCTGTTTTCTTGGCATTTTCTGTCAACTTTTGAGGTCAAAATGTGCTTACTCAAACAACGTGGTAAATAGCACCACCTCTGTGGCTACGAACCAGGACTGCATACAGGATCAGGAGTTTTATTTACTCATTGCTATGCAAATGATTTTCCTACTTGTCCTAGATATTTCTCATGTTCAGGAACTATATTCTCAAAACACTATCAATAAATATGTCCTGAAGAGCATTTGTATTAGAGGTAAATGCAAAGTTAATAAATCAACTATTAGATACAATTACCAAGAAGGTAGTTTAGGTAACTGGCAGTAAGGTGAATGCCTAATAAATTTAAATGTATACACAAACACCGGGAGATTGAAAGTGATATCATTTTCCTGCAACATTTGTCTTCACGGGGGAACAAGGTGTGGGGGAACAGGGTGAGGAAGGCCTTTCAAGGGAAACCTAATAGTTAAAGTACCAACAGACTTCCAAATTCTTTCAGATACCAGCAGCAAATGATATATTGATTTTGCTGCTAAACTGCACAGATGTAACCAACACATTAGACATGGAAGATAAAAGCAATGGCTAAAAGCACGTTATTTCATCTGTCACACCTGAGGCTCTGCCTTCTTCAGACCTTTAGTGTATTAGCACAGAAAATCAATTAGGTAAAGAGCTAAACAAATGAAGGGAAAATAAAAACCAGTCCTCATTCACAAGGAGTAAGAGATGTCAGCAAGCCCTTGAGACTCCAGCAATGTGCAAGATATCTCCAATTAAACCACGGCAACTTTTTTTTTAATAAGTGAGTAAGTACTGCCCAGATACATTTGTTAGTGCAGGTCTAGCATGTGATCAATATTCACAAACACAAAACTTATTTTGTCTGAGAAGAAAATGTGAAAACGTATTTATCAGTTTGTGTTATTTTGAATATCTATGCTTCTTGTCATCTTAATCAGTGTTGCATCAGTTGTTCTGCAGGAACACCCAGAAATAAAGCTTTTCTGAGCAACACCATAATACAGAGTATTGACCACTTCATTAGGGTTGGGGTCATATACTGAAGCACAGTGCTATGATACACAACAACTTGCTCCTGCTTTAAAAAAATAAAGTAAACTATTTCTATAACAAAAACATAGTAAGATTTTTCTGTTACCACCATATATTTTTCATCCGGAGAGCAGAGCAGATCATTAATCTTTCATTGATAGATTCATATTGAATAAAAGTCCACAGTGATAAAATGGAGACAACCAATTGAGATTTGTCAGTGGGGTAGGACTCAGAAGACCTGGATTAGCTGTTGGAAGTACATAGAGGTATGCATCTTCCTTCAGTTTCTCATCTACAACACAGGGAATTTCACCACTTCAACCCTTAGTTCTGTCTTCCTCTGTCCACTGGGGTTGTAAGCTCACTTAAGAAAAAGTTTAAAGACAGGAGTTATTCAGTGCAGTATCTGGCAAGACTGATTTGTGATTTCAGGTGGAGGTCAATAAGCCTTAAATAAATAATTATTTTGAAAGCTGTAAGTAAAAACCCCTCAAATTTATAATGTAATAGAGGCTCCATTATTATTTTTTTCTTCTTTAGAATACATTTCCTTTTACATGGATGCACATCTCAAAGTAACCTCTGCATAGATGTATATGTCTTTGTGACATCTTAAACAAACAAACTCTTGTTATTGAAAATGGAGTTTTTCTCGGTTTTCTAGTTTTTCCAAGCAGGAAAAAATTATGTTCTCTTTAAAGAATTCTTAAAAAAAAAAAAAAAAAACCAAAAAAAAAAAACAAACAACAACAAAAAAAAAAAAAAAAAAAAAGTAAAAAATTATTTTATATTTAAACAATTCTTAAAAAAAAAAAAAAAAAAAAAAAAAAGCAACTGAATACAGAAACTGCCAAACTTCGAATCTTCACACATTTCATCGGTGCCACCTAGTGGAGGCACCTTCCCTGTCCCCCAGTAGAAAACACTCCTTTCGCCTAGTCCGTTATTCATCTATGGAAGGGTTTGGCTTCTACAGTGGATAGTAGCTTTATAAAGTGGCTTTCTAAGGCGTCTGCCATTTCTCCAGACAGCTACCAGCTACAGGAGAAGAGAAAAACACTACGCCATCTCAGTGTGCTTTCACTGGAGTCTGGAGGACTCTAGGAAACTTGTTGCCAAAGAACAATTAAAATGCCTATAATTTTCTTCCATATTGTCATTCTTTTTTTTTTCCCCCCTTTCTCTTAAAAAAAAAACAACCCAAACAACAAACAGACAAGGTGCCACTAATCTTGAAAATAAGTGCTATGCACAGCTTTTGAATCTAGATTTCATTCTTTGTTTTTTGCTAACTTCTCTTTTTCCATTTTTTTTCTTTTAATATTTGTTTTACATCCAGTCAGTAATGCAGTCTTCTCCACCTCCAAGAGCCAGATTCAGTACACAATTGTAACAGTGAGACCATAGCATTAAACAGGCACACACGTCTCAGTTTTAACCCACCAGCACAGAAAGTTTCCAGTACTGTTAAAATTGCATGACACGTGGAGACTGTAACTATTTAGATGGGCAGAGGTATAAACATTCTCTGACAACGGATTGAAAATTATACTGCACCCTCCTAACAGCCACCTTAGGAACAAAGCAGCTGAAGAGCCATTGTTGGAAAAATACTATGGTGTGGCATAAGAGGTAGCAGATAGCACTTAGAAGATGAAGTACGGTAGTTTTGTGCTGCAGAGCATAGTCTGAAAGAGCATCATAAAAAGGAAAGAATGAATCATGAGCTTTTGTGTGTCAGAAATGATGCTCTAATGGGTGTCAGCTGTTAGCAGATTCCTGTCATTTAAACACTTACAGTGAATTTCCCATCACCACTCTTCTCTAGGCTGAATTACCAAATCTTTATTTCTATGGAAAACCCTGCAATTCTTTGACTAAAAAGTAGGAGTTATTTTATCTCTGTGATTTGAACACATATATATATATATGAACACACCAGCACGTAATGTACACGAGACTAAGGTGGACTTCTAACTACACTGAAGCCCACAGCACTTCCTTACTGGTTTCAGCAGAGACAAGATCCCACCCCAGGAACTAAAAAAGGTTTTCTTGCTGTTCCAAGGCTAACTATATTTCCTGGGCCAGAAATTGCACAGAAACACAGCCAAATAATAGAGGATGGAACTCTCTGGGTAAATGCATGAATAAAACAATGGGAAGCCAAGTAGCTCAAGCATGATTAGAAAGGGGAAGGGTGTCTCCTTCTGCACTGTTGAATTGACCATTAGTGTTAGAGTGGCTTTTAAATTTAGAGTAATTCTTCCCGTCTGTGCACTACTTGAGGTGTTCACCCAATGTTTGCCTGTATTATTAAAGGATTGAACTCTGTCAGAGGGCAAAAGCAAATTACCTGCAGGGAGTCAGGGGCCAGATGAGATATACCTTCCCTGTGCTCTTTCCTTTAGCAACCAGTGGTAAAAGAGCACAAGGCAGCTTTTATGTAGATGTCACATCATTCACTGACTGGAACACCCAGCTGTGATAATAGCATAGGAAACGGGGGTGGGCAAGCATTACTAATTCCTCCCTTATCCAACCTTGCTATTTGAATTATTAGCTAAATTGCCATCTTTGGAACTTAATTTTTTTTCTTCTGGTCTACAGGTTCAGGAAGTTTATTTTACATGTTTAATTGTATATGTTATTACCTATTGTTATCAGTGAGTGCTTATTTTGCCTCATAAACATTTTTTGCCTGCATTTCGTTAAGTATTTTGCAATGCTTGATAGCCACTATTACATATCCACATGATAAACAACAATGAAAACACTAAGGTTTTATTCTCTTTTAGAAAAATGAGATAATTCACATTTTTCCTACAAAAAATAATGAGACAAAACTCAGAATCTCTCACGCTAATGATTATGGCATCTGGAGAAGAAAATAATCAATTAATTCAAATGCACTTAAGAAAATACAAAGAAATTGCTGGGTATGGACAAGGCATATAACTTTCTGTTGATTCAAAATATTTTTGCTAATTCCTCCTAGTCAGTCTGACTACGAAAGCGTTAGAGGAAAATTTTGTAATGTTTTGAAATTAATTTTTTTCTTGCATGAAAGATTACACTGATTAATCCACATTAATTTTACTATTGAAAATATAAATATATTTAAAAGGACACAAGCTACAAACTGGTTCAAAACATAGCAAAACAAAATTAATATTTGTTATTTTCTCATACTTTTTTCAACTGCAAAAACACCCTAAAAATCTCTATTGCTCCTTGTTCTATATGCCATTAAGTAGGGAGTTATTGAATGTGGGAGAGAGGTGTAATTAGGCTGTAATTCTCCATAGGCACTGTCTGCATGTTCCAGCACATCTAAACTGTATATAGAATTCACTCAAACTAGAGCTACATTGCCTCTAGAAGTGTGCATGCTTAGCATAACATCATAGAACAGTTTCAACTGGTTGCAACTGATTTTCCTGTTTGCAGCTCATTAAAACAGTCACTTACTAAAAGCAAAACAAACAAAAAAAGCTATTATTCCTTCCTTTCTTTTTTTTTTCCTTTCTGAAATCCATTTTTAATCCATTCAGAAATCTATTCTAAAAATCCTTTCTTCCTTCATGAATGATCTTCTAATACCTTTCCTCAGCTCCATGATATGTCTGAATTTTCCAGGCTCGCCTTCAGCCTTTACACCTTGCACCTTTATTTCCTTTTACTCATTCAGCCACTTCTGATCCTGCACTGTATAGGTGAGAATGAAAGCTGTCCAAATACTTATTTTCAAACACGGGGATAGGTTTGTTCATGGGTTTTATGATATCTATCCATCCATCCAGACTATATCTTCTAGTCTCTCTTTGCACTGTGTTACACCAGGAATATTCCAGACTATTCAAAGGAAGCTGCTGATCTTTACATGGTAAGTAAGTAGTAGTAATTTTACAGTCACATTTGTATGGTGTTGCCTGAGGAAAAGGTCTTAGTAAACAAGATGATACTTGAAACACGAGGTCCTCCTCACTAGTGAAGACCCTCTAAATCGAGTTGTCCCAGTATGAAACTATTCTAGTTCAGGACCATGTCTGAACCATACATGCATGTTAATTTTTCCATTTCAAACTGTGAATTTACTTTTCACTTTTCTTTCTTCTGACAGTGATACTTTTTTCTTGGGTAGTTCATGCATATCCATTCATGATGATGTAGAAGCTGCTGGATGACAATTTTCATGCAAAAAACCCCACAATATTGTTTTTTGGTTTTTTTTTTTGGGGGGGGGGGTGTTGGGGGGGGTTTTTCCCTTTCCCCCCCCCCCCCGGTGGGTTTTTTTTTCTTTTTTCTTTTTCTGACTGGTGAGCATTTGGGAAGTGGTAATAATGAATTTCCTTCACCTCATGCTGGCATACTGTAGTATTCACGAGTGGTAAGGGAATATATGCACTAGCCAACTGTCAGCATGTACAGATTACATTTGCTCTTCATGTAGCCAGAATGCCATTAAGGCTGTTAGCAACATCACCCTTGGCAGGGAAGTTTCCCTTTGAGACTGAGGGACACTTAATTCTCATCTGGCTTTGGCAAAGAAGTGGATTGCTTCCAGTAGGTCTGGTATATGTCATTACAGTAAAACCAACAGGCACTGATACCAGCAAAAGGCTCCTGGTGCTTCATTCATTCATAAAAGCTTCGTTCTTACCCAATACTTTACCTTTTTATCAACCTTCATGTTAAATAACAGGCAATCTTGGGAGGTCTCAAGCTTCTTTCAAAGTTGGTTGTGAAGGAACAACTAAGCCTGAGCTCTTGCTGCAGGCCCAGGAAAATTTTGAAGCTAAACTGAGCCACAGGTGTAAGGATGTAATTTCACTCTTACAAAAATCTCTGGTGAACAAGATGTTCAATCTGATTGAGCTGCTTAATCATGATGAAGAGTCATTCTGACATAAGAAAAGTCTTGGCTGAGATCTGTATATTTCAATAGGTTAAATTTTTATGATATTGAACATTATGTTGGACTACAGCTTTTGTCCTAGTTAAACTTGAAAATAGATTAGTATCTCTTACAATTTGATCATTTTTACCTCAGCTTTATGCACAGGTGTGTTAAAAAACAAACAGAAATAAGGTCGACCATTTAATTTGGAATTCACAGACCATATCCCATTGTCCTAGAATGAAGATTAGCTCAGATTTACTCTACAGAGATGTTTCAGTAGTCCAAACACTTACAATGAAGCTAGCTTTAACACAGAGAGTATCATAATGAAAACAGTACTTAATAGTTCTTCTGATAATATGGAAGCTGTGGAGACTAATGTCTCTAAAATCCCAGGATATTCTGTATTGGAAGGGACCCACAAGGATCATCAAGTCCGACTCTTAACTGAATGGCCCATAGGGGGGGTCAAACTCACAACCTTAGTGTTATTGGTACCACGCTCTAACGAACTGAGCTCATCTCAGTCAGACACTTTATAACACCAACCAGCATCCTCAGATGAGGTCATGCTTCATATCAGAGCTGATATTTTATTACAGTCAATTTGAGAAATGTTTTTCATTTCTGTCAGATAAATTTAAATTGCTTTACTTAAAAAAAAAAAAATCTTCAATGATGAAGATAAAGAAATAGAAGGATATCTATAGTAAAGCATAACAAAGAAAAAAATTCAAATATATAATACCTCCAGTTCAGACTTACCAAATCTTACAATAAGATATAGAAAATTAATGGATATTTGATCAAATCTTTGAAAACAGAAGCTCATCTTATGGTATTATTGAATTTTAAATTATTAAGTTATTTTTTTTCAACTTGAATCCATCTCAACTATATGCATGAAAGGAAATTTAATTAAATTAATCAGTGATGTCTCAGAAAGTCCGAGATATCAGCATAATAGTAGCAAAAAGTCACCTAGCACAGTGTCCAACACAGAAATGTTTCATAATAAAGTTAAGGTAAATTAATTTGTCGCCATTGTCCCTGGTTAGTCCAGGAACCAGGGGTGACTATGAAAGCTATTCAAACCATTCATAAGAATCAATCAAACCTGACTCCCTTACATAGTCTTTCTCCTCATATACTACCACATCACAAATTTATTTTCAGTTTATAGATGTTGCTGAAACCTTAGACTGTAGATTTTGTGAAGGGACTGTTCTTTTTATACACTATAATGTATATATAATCTGTTTACTAAAATGGAATTTTCATCTCTGTTCAGGATTTGCAAGTTCATTATGCTGGTTATGGAGATCCTTTTATTTAGCAGTCACTTTAAATCTACTTCACCTCTGTAGCTATTCAGATTGCTATTACAGTGGTGTGATCCCCTCACCTTTTAGAACATTTATTTTCATGTTTTAATTCCTGACCTAGCTACAGCTCTCTAAATTGTTCTCGTAAAATTTCCTGATAATGTCATATTTTTGACTGCTCAGAATTTTCCTCTCATCTCTCTGGACTAAATTGTTCCTGATGTTTTTTAAATATACATTTAAATATATATATATGCATGTGTGTGATTTTGCAAAAATCGTTGCTATTTTAAACTCTGTAGACTTTGCAGTTTTCTTCAGTAAAAATATCAATTATGAAAACCAGCTGAGCGATGCTGGCTCATAAAGAAAAAAAAAACAAAAAACATGCAAGGCTAGAACATCCGTTTCTCCTGTTCATTTACACATTTAACACACACTCATAGTCACAGGTCAGATACGGAGAAGACTGAATTTATCTTAACACTTTGCAAATGCTATGAGAGACCTATAAACTGCCTCCCTCTACCATTAGGGACAGCTGAAGTTTTTATCTGGGATTTGAGAGAAAAATATGAGGTCAAGGGAAGAAGATGGATGACCATTGTTTTTGGTCGTTTTATAATAAACCCTGCAAAGCAAAGGTAAGCATAACTACTATTCTGTAAATCACATGCTGGGAGGAATTCTTTGAGTTTAATTGATTTTTTTTTTGAGGCCATCCCAAAGAACTCTGACCTCCTTTCCCCATATACTACTGTTTACACTTTTTTTTTTTTTTTTTTCAGTGTGTCAACATAAGTCTGGGCATTGCACTATCATGAAATTCAGTTCACGTAATTTTAAACCTAACACCTATGAGACTTATCACATATAATCTCAGACAGCCTTTCATAATTTACCAGCCATTATACTTTACAAACTTGCCTACATTCTGCTGTTATCATTAGCTTAATACTATAACTGGAAGGTTTTAAGGCAAAAAAGAAAAACAAACCACAAATCTCTCTGTTCTGTTCTATGGCTAGGATTCCTAGGCACCACAGAAAAAATAAATGATAAACAATCACTTCAAAACACAGAAAAAATATCCTGTGTCCCTTTCCTATTACTTTTCTTCAGCTTCCTAGCAATTGTGATGCCTTTCTGCATTAAGTTAAAGAATGATCTTGTATCCAGTATGCACACCCACCTGTGATTCTTTTTCTGTATTTTCATGGTGTTTAATTGTATATAACTGTAATATATGTGAACATATATATATTTTCTACTACAATTTTCTTTTGGTACTTTTTTTTTTCTCTTGGGAGGGGAGAATCTGTGTGGCTAACAGCTGGGTTTGGGAGAGAGCCAACCCAAACCTCCACACCACCATAAAGCCTCTTAAACATTTTTAATTCAGCTCTCTTCAGAAAAGCTAAATACGAGTTGGAGAGATGAGCAAAGAAGAACTGTCTAAAGTTCAACAAAGACAAATGCAGGGTCCTGCACCTGGCAGGGAATAACCCACTGCACCAGTGCAGGCTAGGGGCTGATCTACTGGAAAGAAGCTCAGTGGAGAAGGACCTGGGGGTCCTAGTGGACAGCAAGTTGTCCCTGAGCCAGCAGTGGCCAAGAAAGCCAGGGGTATCCTAGGCTGCATTAGGCAGAGCAGTGCCAGAAGGTCAGGGAAAGTGATCCTCCCCCTCTACTGAGCCCTAATGAGAACACATCTGGAATGCTGTGTCCAGTTCCGGGCTTCTCAGTGCAGGAGAGACATGGAGCTCCTGAATTAAATCCCGTGGAGGGCTAGCTACTAAGTTGATTAAGGGCCTGGAGCATCTCTGTTATGAGGAAAAGCTGAGGGAGCTGAGTCTGTTCAACCTCAAGAAGAGATGACTGAGAGCAGACCTCATCAGGGCCTATAAGCATCTGAAGGGAGGGTGCTAACTGGGGAATCCAGACTCTTCTTGATGGCACCAGGCAATAAGACAAGAGGCAATGGGAAGTTCCACTTGAATATGAGGAAGAACTTCTTTACTGTGCATGTGACCATGACCTGGAACAGATTGCCCAGAGAGGTCATAGAATCTCCCTCAATGGAGATATTCAAAAACCATCGGGATGCAATTCCATGCAATGTGCTCTGGGATGACCCTGCTTGAGCAGGGAGGTTGGAGCAGATGACCCATTGTTGTCCCTTCCAAAATTATCTCTGTGATTCTCTGATTGAGTTCTCCATAAGCTATTTTTTTTTCCTATCAACTGAATTATTTCTACAGTTCTTTCTTTCTTTGCCCCACTTTTTCCAGTTTAGATAACAGAACTACATTCAATATCAGCGTCATCATTGCTGTGCAAATGTGACCACAACTTCTCACTGTTAGTCTTTGATTCGTACGTCTGAGCAATGTACAAGCCTCTTTTGACACTTCATTTGAACTGCTAATGTTGAATTGGTTGTCCAAAAGTTGACTTCTGTGGGCACACCCATATATGCTGCTGTAGTAACATGGAACTTACTGATTTGAAAGTATTCTGAATGTAGGTCTATCTTGCAAACAAAACTCATTTTCATTTCCTATGACTGTTTACATTTTGTTTTTTTCTGCATTTCTAAACTGCAAGTATTTTATGTTCTAGATAGTGTCTCAGGACTCAAGTAACTCTTTGATGCCCTTCTTACATGGGCGTACCCTGTTCTCTTGCATGGGGGTACCACTTTTTGGCAACAAAGCTCAGTCTGTGGTCCTAATCTAGTTAATAAATACCTTGTTTGATACTGCTTGGATCATTTTTAAACTCTGAACTTTGCATTTTAATTACCAAAATGCAGTACAACATTTTCAAAATTGTACATGTTCACCTGCTTACATCAATAAGTCATTTCAATCCATGAAAGAAAGAACTGTCAGCCTTGAGATTATTATACACCCACTCTTTGCAGAGAATTTTTTTAAAGGAAAGTGATATGAGGCTGCAGTATGAGTACAAGGCATACCATGCTGTCATACCAGGTTGATCTTGGATGTAGGTAATCAATACCATCAAAAGGAGTGTTCTGGAAGAAAGTGTCCTAAAACCCCTATGGTCTAAGCAATCCAAAGCCTGGACTAGACAGAAGAAGAGAAATTCATTCCTAACAGAGATGTGAGGGACTTCTCTGTTCTGTAGTGTTAAGTCACTGGAGTTCAGCCTGATTTTTTTGAGTCACAGCTGATAAAGTCTTGGAAATTAATTTGTAAAGTTAATATGCTATTCCCATGAATGGAAGTAAGAAATCTGCAAATCTGATTTCTCTTACATTCTTACTGTAAGAAAGTAAGGAAACTAGTGCAGTTGTTTACATATGCTAAAAGTAATACGTTAATGGACCAGTCACAAAAAAAAAGGAAAAAAAAACCAAAAACCAAAAAACAAACAACAAACAAACAAAAAAACAAAACAAAAAAACGAAAACAACAACAACAACAAAACCTCTTTTGGAATAAATTGTATAAATGGAACTACAAAAGTACTTTTTACCATAAAAGAATAGAAAAATAGAAAGGTTTTTCACTTTCTGCATACAGTACACAGACCAGAAAGTATATTTTTTTTTTTCTCAGCAGGAATGCAAAAAGTAATTTGCTCTTACTTTAATATGAAGCCTGAATTAAGTGTCTCCTCCACTGCTGGTGAAGTCAATCATTTAGCAGTGTGTGGCCTCTGAAACCAGAACCATGGTTTCAAGAAGAGTTTAAAAAGTCTTAGTGCTACCACTGCACTGTTAGTCAGAAATCTATTTTAAACTGAACATGTAATTTTCAGTCAATGTATATAAATTCAAATAATCACTTCATTTTCAGCTTCAAGTCACACAAATCATTAGTGAAAATTTCTTTAAGAGCACAGAAATTTGCTATATACCTGACTGACATTGTGTTTACCCAATGACAAGCTCTATGTTTGTTGCTGAAGAGTTTACTTTTTTCCTTTTTGTGTATTCTGGCCTGTACCCACCATCACACACTAAGTAGGTTTTCTTAAAAAAATGTATAAGGAGAAGGAATTTCACTGCATTTCCAAATGTGTGGCTGAATAGGTTGGATATATTCAAGTATCAGTGATCTTTAATTTGTAGTGAACAATTCACCTTATAAATGCTAATTACAAATAATTAATCTTCTGATTTTAACCATAAAGTTATCTTTATTTTATATTTATATGTGTGTGTTGATAAACTACACTTTTATCCACAACTCAGAATATGATTGCTTTGTATAATCTGGTTGTGGGGTGGAAGGATTATCTTTCATATGTTCATATGCCATGCTAAGCTACATTTCTTTGCTTTTATACGCTGGGTAAGCTAAACTTTATATACTAAGATGGGCTTAAATAATATTGTTTTCAGGGAGTGGACAGAGAACATATTTGGAGCAGAAATGTTATAGGTCCATATTTAAATAGAAAAATAGATTAATAAGTAGATATTACTCTAAGAAATGTTATAGACACAACATGATGATGATGATGATGATGATGATGATGATGATGATGATGATGATGATGAAGATAGATAGATAGATAGATAGATAGATAGATAGATAGATAGATAGATAGATAGATAGATGGATGGATGGATAGGATTTAGTTTAATTGGTTTGCCTGCTCCATTTGGGTCTCCTTTTTTTAGCTGGTTCAAGCTTATTATATTTTTACTTACAAAGCAGACATAGTTGAGAAGGATAAGTTCATATGCAGACTAACCAGAAATGTTCAGAACAAAAAAATAATAAAATAGCAGGATAATGATGGATACTCTTAATAGAAGGGTCTGACAGACTTTCCATAAAGTACTTTATTTCAAAACATGTCCATAAACCTGTTCTGTATATGCATTATTTGTTTTCTGTGTTTCCCTTGCTGACCTGAGTTCTTCTCATTAGAGTTCTGGCCAGGAAGAAAAGGAGACTGAAGTTCAGAACAAATGCAGCATCATCATTACATAAGAATTATGCTTTATTCATCTGTCCATATCACGACTGACAGTCAGAGTTTTTGACTTAGAGTCTATGAATTTAAATACATGTTACACAGACATCTTAATCCATAAAATTACCAGGGCATATGACTTTGAATAGAATATTAGGAGACAAATCAACTATTTATCACACCATAAAGAGCAATTGTCAATTTCTCCCATAATAATGCTGATTATGATAGTTAATGTTGAAAAATATTAATTTTCCAGTGATTTTTTTAAAATGTATTCACTTTTAAGAAAAAACACTTCTAAATGGAAATGAAATCTTGAGTAATTTAATGAGATATATTTTATGATATGAAAGTTTCACTACAACCACATTTATTCTGTTTGTGTCTTAGTATTTCCTTGGATAATGAAGTCCCTTAGACCTTTGCTCTTTTAAAAATTTGCATTTGTGTTTACTTGTTCATATGATCAAAGTCTAAGTTAAATAATCTCACAATATCTATCACCCTAATTTCTTCAGACTCCCAGAAGACATTACCTCTTAATATTTTCTTTTCATTTGAAGAGAGACCTGGTTCAGGTTAACCCTTTCATATTTCTTTAGCTGTATGTATTCTGCCCACCCGCTCCTCTGTCATTTATCCTCCTGTTCTACTTTCAGTATAATGAAATGAGTAGGACTACCCCACACCACATTCCAAGGTAGAAGATAGTTCTAAAACCTGAAGAGATTTGCCCAGTTTTATATGTCAGTCAGCAGTTGTAACCTAAATTTTGTGTTAGATGGTAAATCATGTACTTTCTGATTGCAAAATTCGGTAATTTCTCATTTTTTGTTTAGTTTAATAATATTTATTTTGGATTCAATGTCATTAGTAATCCTCTATTTTCTTTACCATCTAGCCTGTAAATAAGAAAAAGTGTTTCTAATGTTTGTGTAATTTATAGACATATGTATAAATTTATATACAAATACAGAATTGGATCTATGTCTTTATCACTAGGTTTTCTAACAGAATTGATCAGAAGAGGCTAAGATGAGAACTGAGGGAGAACATCATGCCCAGGAAGAGACTAATGTCCAAACATTTAGTAAACAGAAGCAAAGAGCTTGAGTTCAAGGGGGAAGGAAAGAGACACAGAGAACTGAAGTGCAATTTGGGGTGGGACAATGGTACACAGACTTTTAGGAAAAAAAAATAGTAAGAGAAGAGGAAGGGACATTCAGTAACTGTTCAGAAAGGAAGGCAGTCGGGGAAGGTGATTCAGCAGCTTAGCAGAGCCAGAATTAATGGAAATGATGGCAATTAGGGGCTAAGGCTTCAACATGCAACAAGATGAGAAAGGATGATGATTGGAGATGATTGGAAAAAAGTTAAAGAATCTTGGAGGGCAAGAGATGTTGGAATGAGTGCAGTGCAATGGAACATCCTTAAGAAGCTGAGGTTTTATGAATCTGATCTTTATTGTCAGTCTTGCCCACAAAATGTATAGTCTTGCTAAAATCAGACAAACTCACTACAGACCCATGTTAATTCCCTTCTACCATGTTTATAGAATGTTTAAAGGGTTTCAGCACTAATGAACAATCAGGGATAAAAATTGAATATAAATACTTCATATTGCATTTCTTTTTGAGTGTCGTATTATCACATATTTCTAGACTACAGCTCTGTATACACTATTGAGGATTTTAATTGTGTTAAAGAACCATGAAGAATATTTTAATGGGCATAAAATAAGAAGAAGAAAAAAAAAAAGTTTCATTGTCCTCTCATGTTACTTATTTTGGATGACTAAGGGAAAATAGTGTTAAATCCTCATTTAACAGAAGGTCTTAAGGCCCCTTGAACTCAATGGAACAGGTTTATAGTGACACTAATGAACTGTATTTTTTTTCTGTAGTTTTGTTTCACTAGTCTCTTTTTATCCTCTCAAATGCAGCCCAACTTTTCTCCATCTATAAAACCTTTATTTAGTAGTGAAAGAATATCTCCTCCATTTTCTGCCTGCTGAATTGAAGGAATGTCATAAAAAGCATTCCTGAGCATCAAAATGACTGAGGTTATCTGATGGGTTAGAAATGTCTGCTCTGCAGTCAACAAGTATCTCTATCCCTCTCATGCAGAATACATATAAATGAGAAACATAATCACAATCACATATTACACCACAACATATATTTTCTTTCCTTTCACCTTAACTTTGCATGACAGTGATACCACATGTTAAAAAAAAGAAACTTTTACCTTGAAGTGAGGCAGTTGTTTCACTCAGACTTTGGAAATTCTGTTAGTTCTCCAGTACCCTGTATATTTCTATATTCAAA
Organism: Xenops minutus; assembly: GCA_035221455.1. Classification (NCBI taxonomy): domain Eukaryota; kingdom Metazoa; phylum Chordata; class Aves; order Passeriformes; family Furnariidae; genus Xenops; species Xenops minutus. The sequence continues at coordinate 77,388,106 of JAWWEE010000105.1, read as the reverse complement.
ATAATGCATTAAAAATATTTGTGCATAGGTACTGTGACCTTTTGCATATATATATATATATTCATTTTCCAATGGCCAATCAAAAATTCAGTTTAGGAAGAAAAAGAAATCTTATGTCTTGCTTGCAGTTCTCATGCTCATTGATAACTTTAACACAAATCAGGAAGAGTTCTGATGAAAAAAATATTGCATTAAATAGGTACGGCTACTCACAAAGGAGGTTTGGTTTTGCTTGGGGTTTTTTATGTGGAAGAAGTTTTTTTACTAAATGAGGTGGGTGTAGATTTTAGCTAGAGTAGAGTTAATTTATGAAATTTTGAAACTTAAGCTGGAAGTGAATGCAAAGTAAGTATACCATTTGAAGAGGAGAAATACACAAATAATACCAACTGGGTCACCCACCAGGGATATCAATCGCACTGCTTCAGGTGAAGAAGTGAGGATGCTGATGAGCCCTTTAGCAAACACAGCCACAAACACTAAGCCTTATTCTGCTTGGGGATGGCAAGCATTACAGGGATGCTTGAAGAGTCAGCACAACACATACATAAATAGGTACTGGGGTGGGGAGAGGGAATACATAAGGGAGCATTAATAAATAGCAACTTTTTGTGAAGAATATTTGGTTATTAGTTTCTTAATTTTTCTCATAAATACTAATATTGTAATTGTAGTAGTAGTACCTTTATTGCATTTTGATTGTTTAGCTAAAGCATTAATTAGGGAAATAATTAAATCTTAGTTCTACAAATAAGGCGTGCTTTGTGCCACCACTAACAGAATTTGAATATAGTACAAGTAGGATGAATGGGACTGGAGTGTGGACTACCTAGGGGGAACTTCATAAAAATGTTTATTCACAAGTTCAGGGCAGCAGATGGAATGTATCTAGCAGTGCAGAGGGTACTGACTGATATGAGTATGAATTCGCCATCTATCATCTTCAAAAGTTCATGGCAATTGGCAGAGGTTACTGATGACTGGAAGAGGGCTGTTTTCACAGAACTCTTCAAGAAAGATAAGAAAGAAATACCTGATAAACTTTGGACTGATCAGCCTAACCTTAGTCCTGAGGAAGATTACAGAGCAAATCTTTATTGAAGCCCTGAGCAGGTACAAGTACAACATTAAGATGATCAGAAGCAGTCAGTGTGAATTTATAAAAAGAAAATTATGCCTGATCAACTTGGTTGCTTTCTAGGATGAGAAAACTGCCTCCTTGCCCATGGGAAAAACAGTGAAAAATATTCTATTTTTACTTCAGTGGGATCTTCCACGCTGGTCTTCCATAATATTCTTAAAGAAAAATTAATGAGGTGGGATTTCAAATTGCCTGAAACAGTGGGCTCAAGGTGTTGGGATCAGCAGCACAAAGAACAACTGGCAGCTAGTAGTAGCCCTCTGGGACTGAAGCGAGGGCCAGTACTGTTTATCCTCTTTATTAACTGAAGTTGGGATGACATGCACCTCTGAAAAATGCATGGATAATACCAAGTAAAGGAGACTGGCCCATGCTCTAGGGCATGGTTACAAAAGGATGACTTTAGCAGTTTGGAAATATGGGCCAACAGAAACCTCAAGAAGTTTAAAAAGGCAAATAAAGAGTCCTATATGGAGTAATGTCTTTCAGAAGTACCAGCTAGGTGCTGTTGGGCTTGAAAACACTATTGTAAGAAAAATATTTGTGATGCCTGGTGGATGGCAGCCTGAACATAAGTCACTGTTGTGCCCCTGTGGCGAAGGAAGCCAGTCACACATGAAGCTGTATCAGGAGGACTGTAGCAGGATAAGGGAAATGATTATTCCCTTTGATTCAGTAATTGCAAGACAGATTCTTGAGGCAGTATGATCAGCTTGGAGCTCTCTGTTACTTTGAGAATTTGAAAAGACTGGAGAAAGTCCAGTGAAGGGCCTTCAAGATGGTGAGCTACTGGAGTACATGAAATATAAGAAAGAGACCAAGAGAACTGGGTTTGTTCAAGCAGATAGGAAAATAATAATGGAGACCTACTTTTTTTCTCTGGTTACCTAATGGGTTGATGTATATATATACTATATCTATATTATATATAGATATTTCTCTAATTACCTAAAGGTTGGAAGACAGAGCTAGAGTCCTTTCAAAGATTAGTTTGGCATCATAGAATCATTAAGATTGGAAAACACCTCTAAGAATTAGATGGGAAAGTGAAAGCAAGCTGCGTATGCATACTTCAAAGATCAAAAATCTATTTGTTGGCACCCAGAATTGTCCTGTTACATAGTTCAATCCATTCTCACCTAAGTAAAATTTTTTGGCCTTATTTCTGTAAAAGTCACTGAGTTTTAGAACTATTGCTCTAAAACTACTTGGGAAAAACACATTTTTCTTTTCCTTTTATTTCTTTTTGTTTGTTTATTTTTAAGTAAGCACCAACTTAATAAAATAGGAAAATAATATTTTGGCAATAGACCTTTCAGCTTAGTGCTTGGAAGCCACAAACTACTTAGCTTTGAAAAATAAGAATTTCATAGAATCATAGAGTGGTTTGGGTTGGAAGGGACCTACCATCTTGTTCCAACATCCCTGCCATGGGCAGGGACACATTTCACTAGACCAGGTTGCTCAGAGCCCCATTTAACCTGGCCTTGAACACTTCCAGGGGAGAGACATCCACAGCTTTTCTGGGCATCCTGCTATGGGTATTAGGGAACCCCAAATGTAACACGTCATTGGTTTCCTCTTCTTTGGAAGGCCGCCTGCACAGAGATAATACAAAAGGTAGTGACCAGAAGTTACAATAAAAAGGGCAGTCAAACACTGCAACAGGAAACCAGAGAGGCTGTGGAAGCAGCTGCCTTGAAGCTATTCAGCACTTCACCAGCCAGAGCCATGAGCAACTGCAAGTAGTGTGGCCCTGCTTTGGTCAAAGGACTAGCCTATCCATGTTGACTCCAGAGAATTCTTTCAACCTAAATTACTCAGTAATTCTGTGATTTTAAATATAAAAAGAGAGGATAAGTAGTCTTTAGGTCAGTTTCATATCTGAGATACTATGAAAGTAGAAATCTTATAGTGGTAATCAGAACTACTCATCTACAGCTACCCAATGCAAGAACTTTTGCTGATTATGAAATAGTTTAGATCACTAATCTGGAAAAAAAATACCTAATTTATAGCTAAAGTGAAAGCAGTTGAATCCTCCTTCTTCTAAAATCATTCTTGTCCCAGTCCTTTCATCAACTTAAGTGTATTACTGAACTTTTAGTACTAACAGAGTCTTAATTCTAGAGATTTCCTGACTCGGTCAGCACAAAATTACTCTCTTTTTTGACTGATTTACATTTGTGCCATTTTTATTTAAAAATATCTATCTATCTAGTTTTGTGTTTCAAATTCAAAAATGTCATTACCAGTTCTACTATCATCCTACTAATACTGATGGATATTTGACTTTATCTTCCAGCCAGGGGGTTGATTATATCACTAACAGCCAAAAAAAAACCCCAACATACATTCTCAGGCATTTGGTTCTACCCAGATTATGTTTCTGCCCATACTATGACTGATTACTAACTTCTGAAAATCAAAGCAACAGGACTGAAACATATCCTCTTCTTGTAGCATTGTTTCTGTGTTTGTTTTTTATCTAATGGAAAATATTTATACTTATCTGTAAGCACTAACTTTACAAGCAAGGGAACTTTTTTTCACACCTTAAATACATTATAAAACTCCTGATAAATACATTTGGTTTATCAATAAGGATCTAAAGCCTTTTTTTTTTTTTGGGGGGGGGGAGGGGAGGAGATTATTTTTAAAAAGAATATTATAAAAAATGTGTTGCCTGAAACAATTTTGTGGACACCTTCATGAAGGAAATAAAAACCTTGATCAGTTCCAGTGAAATCAAAGACTGTAAAGAAAATGGCTGAGGAAATTTTTGGACTCTGGTCATCTTGAAAATTGCTTTTTTTTGTTGTTGTTGTCAGCTTCTTTATGTGTAAGGATACAGAACTGACAGAGATCAAGGGATACTATTTACAGTACTATCCATTCAGCTACACTTTGTGCATTATCTGAAAAATTTAATTATTCCAGATTGCTTTGTCCCATTAGTAGTTCATTCATCTAACCACTGAGATATGCTTTCTGCATTCTTGCTGATAAGCATGAAGTGGTTCCTGGAATAAATCTAAGGATTTTTTGGCTGGTACTATTTAACATTATCCAGGATGGATTGCAATATTCACTGTGTTTTTCTTCTTTTCCTAGTATTCAAGTATTTCAGTATGTGTTTGTTTGACATGAACACCATGAATGTGATGCTATTATTCATAAGCGTTGTTTGATCCCTGAAAAATGGAGCAATGTGCCTTGCTATCTCTAAGCATGGTTCAAAGGATTGAGTAAAGTGGTGATATTCATTTCCTGATTTCCAGATGACTGAGTTTTCCAGTGTCACTAATACTCATGCACTTAGAATTTCACTCAAACAAATCCCAGTCTTTTCTCAAAGGACTTCTCCATTTCACCCAGCCTGCACTCCTGGCAGCAGTGAATTGGTGATCAGTTTGCAGCAAGTCCCAGGGAAAATGGAACATTTGCCAGAACATATACTTGTATTTCTGATTTGCAAATCCAAGGGAGAGATAAATCCATACAGTAAAGAGGATTACTTAATTTCTTTGATTTGCCTCCCAATTTTTTGCCAAAATAATAGCTGAGGTTTTCTTATACTTCACAGCAACTTTATGTCTATTAAGTCATTACAGACAGTCTAGCGCCTCTTTGGGACAAGAGGTCAACTTTAACCTACTTTTTTGATATAAGTCTATACTTTTATAACATAATACATAAGTCAAAATCAACATTGTTCATAATGTGTTCATAATGTGTAATATACTCCTTTATATATGAGTATGTGTATTAATATACATATGGATATTATCTGAGACAGATTTTAATATCTAGACTGTGGCACCTTGGAGACACTATAGCTAAATATTAATGGTTTTACAATATTCCACTTCAATTTGAACGCTCTTGTAGGTTTCTAAAGCAGAAATTTAAAACTGAGACAGAAAGACAAATTGAGAAAAACTATAAATATACTATCCTAATTTTTTGTGCTTTTTTTGAGTTAAGCAATACCTAGTTCTCACCTAAAATTTTTGCAAAGATGTTGGAAAGTTTAGTTATTGGAAGACTAGCACAACTGATTATACTAAATATACATGTCAGCCTGAAGTTCTAGATAACACAACTGTCTGCTAAGCTTTCTGGATGCCTCAGACATTTCTCATTGCTGAAATAATAGAGGAGAACTGAGTTTCCCTACATTCTCCCATGGCAATATAAATTAAAACATAATACTTGGAATTTCCTGTATTTCTCATTTAGGATATTGCTCAAAGCTGCACTAAAATTGTCTCCAGCTATTTTTACTGTTTTATTCTAGATGAATATTGCACTTTTGAAAATATATTTTAAATTAAAAATATTTTGCAAGGGAAGTCCAAATAAATCACGGTCTAATAATACACACAATCTTAGATTAATATGGCCACTTTCTGGCAAAAAGAAATACCACTGAGGAAAAACAGTATCTGAAGAGTTTACTGTATTGAGCCCATCACATTAGTCAATGCTAAGGACTTACTATGCCAATATTCTGAGGATACAAGTTAAGATAACAGAAGATTTTCAGACTAACACTTACTATGACAGAATGTTTACAGGAATCTTCTTAACAGGACATTGATGATGTTACAAAAACCTCTGATGACAAAGCCACTCAGTGTATCCAGTGAGGTTATAAACACTAGTGTTTTTGCAGGGTAACAAGAACCTGGAAAAGAAAAAGACAATGAGATGAAAAAATATAAAGTACAGAGACTGAAATGACAGGTATAAACATTGTAAATTATATTCTGAGAAAGGCTAAAGTGTGCCAGCAAAGAGAATTGCTGGCTATCAAAGTCTTGGAGGGGGAGGAGAGGGGGAAAGGAAGAAAAAAAGAGGTGTGTGGTTATAAACTGACTAATGGCAACATCTCTTACTTTGCTGACCTGGCAGAAATACTTGTGGTGCCTAATGGCACCCCTTTCACAGCTCAACAGGCACCATGTTTCCATCCACATACAAGTTTTTCTAGTCTTCACTGTGCTGTCTGGAAATGACAAAATGAAAAAGTAGCTGGGTTTGACACATCTTCTTTCTCCAAAACCAGTCAATGAACATTTGTTGGGTCATTTCTTGATAGTCAGGACCTATGGAAAAATAAACTTTTTATATACTTGTCACTGATAATGGGTGGCCTTAGAGGTAAAACAGATATAAGAAGGGAGTTATTCATAACTCCCACCATCTATCTTCTTTTACTATGATACTGGGGGAAAAAGGAAAATGAGCTGCAAGACTAAGGACTAAAGAACTGTGGGGGACAATGATGACAAAAAAAAGCGCATCATTAATAATTGCTCCGTTGCTAATCTCATCATGCTTTATTGTTAGACAAGTATTGGTTTATGTAAAATAAAGCTAATAGCAGTATGATAGTTTCTTATCAATTTATGAAACTCTTGGTGTTCGTTCTTTCCTCAAATATCTACATGTGAGGCATTTTCTTCAAGTGCCAAGTTTTAGAAGTCAGCTTTATTTTTACAAGTTTTGTAAGATTTCCATGTAAAAATTAACTGCAAAATCAAAGAATGGGTCAAGTAGGAAGTGACCACACAGTGGGTCATCTGGTCCAAGTCCCTGCCCAAGCAGGGCCATCCTAGAGCACATTGCACAGAATTGTGTCCAGACATTTCTTGGATATCTTCAGTGATCTGCAATCTGCTCCAGTGTGTGGTCACCCACACAGTAAAGAAGTTCTTCCTCATATTCAGGTGGAACTTCCTGTGCATCAGTTTCTGCCCCTTGCCTTGTGTTCTTTTTGTTTGGCACCACCAAGAAGAACATGGATCCTTCATCTTGACACCTTCCTTTCAGATACTTACAAGTAATTATGAAGTGCCCTGTCAGTCATCTCTTCTTGAGGTTGAACAGGCTCAGCTCCCTCAGCCTTTCCTCATAACAGAGATGCTCCAGACCCTTAATCAACTTAGTAGCCCTCCCTGGGACTTTTTCCAGGAACTCCATGTCTCTCTTGTACCACGGAGCCTAGAACTGGACACAGCACTCCAGATGTGGACTTACCAGGGCTCAGTAGCAGAACAGGATCACCTCCCTCAACCTGCTGATAATGCTCAATTGAAGTCCTCCTTTTCTTTATATCAGCAAGAGTCTCAGTATCTCAGCCACAAAATACAGCTATTGTCCCGTTTAAAAATGATAATTTATCAAAATTAATAAGTTGCAAACTCAGTGTATGTTTTGGAATAACTCATTGTTTTCTGGCCATAGAAAGAGACAAGAACAGACAAAAAGTTTAATAGCTTCTGATTAATGAGATTTACAGGAATGAAGATCATTACTTTTAGTTTTTTTTTAACTAAATCACAGAACTTCTGGTTAACAAGTTCCTGAACAAAATATTCGGTATGAAATTGTCAAAAAAATGATAGCCAGTCTGTAAAAAACTATAAAAATACTAAAGTGAAAACCTAATATGATTCTGAAAGTGTTATACGCAGAGAAACATAGAACATCTGGTCTTTACGGAGCATAAATCCAATTAACAGTAATGGAGCATGCAAATTCGGGCCAGCTGAGGATCTGGCTCCAGCCTTGGTCAATGAATTACTGGGTCTTTTTCCTTATTGTTTTGACTATATTTATATCTGTATTTTGAAGAGCAAATAACTGATATTACTTCCATTAAAAAGTATGTTGTGGTTTGGCTGACTTCTCTGACAGTGACACATTAAGGACATTAATCTAGGATTATTTTTGTGTTGTTGCTTTTGTTGGTGTTTTTTTGTTTGTTTGTTTGTTTTCCAGAAGTCCTGTGATAAGCAACAGCAGGTTTTTTGCTAAATGTCCTAATGGTGAGCAGTACAAGTCCATTTGTAAAGGCTCAAAATAAATTAATCATATCACTCAATTAAGGAAGGAAATACAGCACTATTCTAAAAGTGGCATAGCTGACATATCTCTCTGCATTATAATGAATTACTGAAACTACATAAAAATAATTGAAGTATATATGTTATTACAAAAAGAATTTCATAAAAATATCAAGGCATCCACAGGTCCAGTTGAGATAAGCAATTTATGGGGCCACAGATCCTTCAAAATGAACGGCAATTCAAGAATAAAATAATTAACCATTAAACTGTGAGTTATAGGGTGTTAGGGAGCATACATGCCTTTATTAATTTTACAGTGTAGTGTGAAACCTTTTTTTCCCATTAAAGTTAATGGTAGAACACCCATTGATATAAACACTACTACTAAACATTTTTGCATTTATAAAATATAGATCACATCTATCAACTGTGTGTAAAACTGATGTGAAAACTTTAAACCAAATTTCTATGACATTTTTAATAATTGTTCCCTGGCTGGCCAATAATTTGAACACTGCATCTCAAAATGTAATTATCAGGCCTTCTCTGTTTCTGGTAGAGTCCAATAAATTGTTAGTCTAATACAAAAATTCTTTAAAAACAATGATAAACTTTCCAGCAACCCCTCTAAGTCTGCATTGGCTAAGAAAGGTCTGAAAGTTGTAGTAATATCAGGAGAAATAAGAGATAAGAAAATTACCCTGGAAAGAACAGTAAGATCAAAAAAAAAAAAAAAAAAAAAAAAAAGGAGTTTGTTTTCTGACCCAAATTGATTGAAATTACTCTTTGCTGAGTTCTCAGATGTAGGAATATTGCACAATTCTGTTTACAAATAATTTCAAAACCATGGCATTATTAGTGTTTGCACAACTTTTGGGGGCATTTGCTTGTGTGAATGACACTTCATCTGACCAAGATCTCTATTTGCACTTGTTTACTGTCATTGGGATGACTTGACAAGAAAATTGTCTAGTTCAGATTTCTCTTCCCCATGTGAAGTGGAATGAGATCAGAACAAAGATAGATTCATGTAATCTCCCATGTGTTCTTTGTGGGTAAAATATTAATATTAATAACCTTCACAAAATGTTGGAAAATATGTGACTGATAGCTTTACTATCATTTCCACCAGGTTATAGGGACTGCCTACAAAAGAATTAAAACTAGTTGTGCCTCATGGTCTGTAATGCCCAAAATATGTGCAATAGGTTGGAACTATAACTTGTTGCTACTCTTTTTTAATTCATGGATTCTGAACCTCTCTTCAGATCAAATGTAGTACCATTGATATGATCTACATTATTTGTTGGTCATGGGAGATAATAAAGTAGTGCTTTATTATATTGCATGCGTTGTGAAGGGACTTACTACATTATAAATAAGGAGGCAATCATGAGTTTTGTTACATGGGTTTTAGTTATTTTTATTGAGATTTTTTTTTAATATTGTAAATACTGTCAGATTAATTAATTTCAGAAATTAGGTTCTGTAATTTACTTTTCCAAACACTTCTCTTTAAAATAACTTTTTAAAACGTTTTTCTGGGATTTAAAAAATATATAATTATTTTCAATAGCTCATGTGTGAAAGAGTCACACATGCAGTCTCCACATTCTCATTGATGGTGGTTGAAAACTCTTTGGAAAGTGATCTGCAGCTGATCCGTGAAACACTGTATTTTTCAAATTTTAAAAAATCATGAGAAAAAACCATTATGGTCTATGAAAATTGGTGTTAATACTGGTCTTTTAGTTCAAAAAGTTTAAAGGATTAACAACAGGTGGTCTGTGGAATACTGAAACAACATAATTTTAATATGCTACTTTATATATCATCTTGGTTTTTTTCATATAGTTTGAGATTCACATATATAGAGAAATTAGGATCACAAAAGCTGACTAGATTAGATGATCTAAATGTTAAATCTGTGATTTTTTATCAGATTATGCTAATTATGAGTTTAGTTATATAATCTAGTTGGAATGGGACACACCAGAGTCACTGTGTATACATAATTGTAGGACAGATGTTTCAGTATGTAGACAATTCTTTATTCCCATAGTAGTTTATATCACTGTGACTTTGAAAGGGCAGCCAGCAGGAAAACATGATACAACTGTCACAGGATATGAACATTATTTGGTAAAGTGCAACAGCAAGTTGAGTAACTATTTCAAAAGGGTATTGCAAGTTTTCTGAGTATGTTATTTCTAGAGCTGTGTGCACCTGGCAATTTAGAGTGATAAAGAGTTCAATACATTGCTGTCCCAGCTGATATTTATCTATCATGCAGTGTGTGACTAGATCCCAGTGGAGTATATATAATAATTAAACCTATGCTCTCCTAACTGTCTCCTTGATTCACTTGTAGGTTAAAGGGCACAGTCTGAAACTCTGTTCTGTTAAAAACATATTAAATATGATATTAGTGGTCTAAAGCTATACACTTCCCCAGAGACTCCCACTTTTAATAACCTCCATGATAATAGATAAAGCAGAGGGCAGTAATCATTACTGAAATGGATTTTCTGGCAGAATTAGACATCACCTCCAGGAATCAATAATCATTTTAAGCTAACGGGGTGATTAAATGACCTTCTTTTTATTTTCCTTCATGTTGAGTTGGTTTTTATCTTGATTTAGAGCCACACAGCCAGAATAAAGATAAACAGAAGACTGGCTGCATTACAGAATTGCAGTGAGGTCCATCCCTTATACAAGTAAAAGCATTTTACTTTAATGAATGTCCAGTCTGTGACTTCTAAAGAATTACAATAAAAATTCTAGTTGCAGAATATATTAATGGATTGTTCTTGTTTTTAAAAGATTTGCACCATTAGCTTTGCTGCAGCAGGTGCTATGTTTTTATATTTAGTAATGTATTGCTCTAGAGCTTCCTTGAGGATATCTGTGTTGAATGATAACACTTTCATTAATCCCTTCTTTTTATACATCCTCCTAGTCTCTGTGAAGGAGTATTAGATAACTACACATCTTTCTTTCCTCATGAAGGAGGGAGATTAAGTAGCTAACTTCAGCATGCTCTAGTTTTGATGAGCTACACCTAACCAGGTAAGATTGTTGCAAAGTTGATTTTAAATTTTCCTGATGTTTCCTTTCACTTCTTGAAATCCAAAGATCTCTGGTGGTTTTTTCCTGTCTTCTGAAAAATACCCTGTGGTGAGGTGGTGGGTTTTTTTATTTGTTTGTTTCTGATATATGAAGAGAAAGGAGTTTAACCAAAAGATTAGAATGCTGCATGATGAATGTCCACAAAATATTGTATGGAATGGAAAAGTCTAGAACAACACTCACGGAAAACCCCACAAAAATGATTGTGTTGTCTGTATCAGTTTGCAAGATTAGAGAGGAGCATATGATAATAGTATATAATACAGTACATAATCCATAAGGATAGTTGTGCTTGCAGAGTACATTGAGCTCTCCATGTTTGAGGCTGACTATCAAGCATCTATTAGATCTTTGTTGCCGTGTTTGATTAGGTTTTTTGAAAAAGTTTATCTGTAGAAATAGAAAAACACCTGTGAAACTGAGTTTATGTTTCCTTGAAAAAGACAAAAGTAACCACTTAAAACACGCTTTTTATCTCCACCTTTTTAGTATAAAACGTGTGTATTTCAGACATTTATTCTGGGATCTTACATGTCTGATCCAACACCAACAGCAGAGCATCGTGCTCTTGGCAGGGAGGAGTCAATACTGATGAGGCACCGGCAGGAGAAACAGAGCATGGCTGAGTGACACTGTTCTCCCTCATTCATTTGGTCTCCAGACTCCTATTTACTCTTACAAACTCTTGCAATGCCTTTCAGTCCCTGACTTCACTGCTTTTCTCCATTGACTGTGTCAGATGTCATATGAGCTTGTTAGACTCCAGAAAATGCTCTGGGATAGAGGATAAAGGAATTTTTTGTCACCCAAACATAGGAAATGGCAGCTTATCTTTGCCAGTAGACGTTTCCCCTGGGGCAGACTGATTAAACCAGATGAGAAAATAACTCCTACAGTGTTGGAGAGCTTTGGATCAGATGTGCAGTAGATGCCTGTGAAGGCAGCAGCATAATTAATTGTTGCTTCTTTTCTTTTTCTTTCACAGAAAAACAGCCCAAAGGACTAAGTTTAACTATCCCTACTACATTCCAAGATTCAGAAACCGGAAATTCCAGGATGACATTTGCTGCAGATTATTTCAAATCCACTCCCTTCTTTATACGATTATAAATATTCTTTTAAACCTAGTCCATATCAATACTGTATCTTGAAAAAACATTAATGGAAGTAATTATGTAATTGTTATTAATTAATTAAATAATTATTACAAGGCTTTTATATTGCCTGATTTCAGACATCGTAGTTAACCATTGAAGCTACTCTTATAATCAATAAATAGAAGAAAGTATCACATTAAGAGGGGAAGAATTTGCCCACTGACCATAGAGCCAGTCCAGATTTTAAATGTAAAATAGATACCATAGCTTTAGAGAGTCAAAGTCAGGTGACAAGAATCTTCACATGTAGATCTACATATACTCCATTCAGGACCTTTTTTTCACATGTCAAGAACATAAATCCTGGTATCTTCCTTTCAAATGCCATACTCAATTTCTTAATAGACATAGTATTTTATTATAGAGCAGTAAATCTTTATAAGGTCAGAATTTTTAAATGGAAAGTTATGAGAGCCATACATCAAAAATATATATTATAAATATATCATCTTTGTCTAAAAGATTTCAATAGGCAAGAAAGCTTGTTGTTCAAAAAAACCCAAGTCTGTCCAATAAATTATACAGATGGCTTAAATCATGATCTGCTAATTATCTTGTAATGAGATAAAGAAAGGAATGATGAAAGCATTTCATTTTATCCCACTTATATACATTTTTGTACAAAATTATAAAAATAAATCAGTAGCCATTACTCCATTAAATGAATGGATCAATATGATATCAAATGCATGCTATTTTCCATGTTTTAGATCTTAAAGTTTCAAAACACTTCTGTCACTGCCACATTCATGCAAGCATTCTTGGACCCTCTTATAATATATCAGACAAAGGAAATTAACTTTATTTAATAACACCCAATATTCCTTCAACGAAGTGCAGACAGGTCACTTCTGATCTCGTTATCACTCTCACGTTCCCAGCTCTGCCCACTGCTTTTACAGCACAGCCCAGGATAAGCATTACTTGTCTATTTGATGTGTACCACTTCACTGTGCAATCCTTTTTAAATAAAGAGACAAAGTGATTAATTTTGGAAAACAAGTATAGTGTGAGTTCATAACTGGTGGAAAATTAGTAAAATATTAGTAATATTAATAAACTATTAGTAAAATAATTGCAAGTGTTTTGATGCCAATAAGTCACAAGTGATGTAACTTATTCTTAAGTTTTATTTCTCCCACAATTCATTTCTTATTTATCTCATTATTGTTCCTTTCTGAATGTATTATTTTTTAAATATTTTCTATAATAACATGGTAGTACAGAAACTTAAAGGAATTCATGGGAAATCTGAAAATTGCACTTGTTAAAGGAATTCATGGGAAATTTGAAAATTGCACTTGTTACATATTTTCAGTAATTAATCTATTGTTTAATTGTTTTAATACTACAAGACTGGAATCCAGCTGACATTAACAAAATATTTTTAAATGTCTATTGAACCTAAACAAAGCTATATTTATGAAGATATGACTTTTAACTTCTTTTTTTTCCTCACAAAGAACCATGATCAGTTTCTCATTGGAGGAAAGTCATAAATCTTATTTCAGCTGTGATTGGAATACTTATTATAAATGTAATTGAATTTGTGTGACTATTATGATCTTAAGACTGCTTTTATTTTTTTACTATAAAAGCAACTATAGAGAGTTTTTTGGTCTTCTATCCCTTTTCGAAAAAAAACTATTGGTTTTCTATTTTTTTTCATTTCTCAGAGCACAAATCCTCTGTATTCAACACACATTACACAATAGCTGTTTAGAAGACTAATAGAATTATTATGTATTTTAAAGCAGTTTAATGTCTGGATTTTATGGGAATTTATGTAAATACGGTGGTGTAAGTTGAGAGAGAAAGAGTATGTAAGTATGTTATGCATTACTGGATAACTGATTTCAGCTGAACTACAGTGGACATCCTATCTTCAGCTGTATTCCATAAATGCAGTGCCAAAAGGTAAGAAGAAATGCGTCTGGCAACCAGACAGTAGTTCTATTAGGCATTTATCCAAAGCTTCTCAAGCTCCAAGAAAAAAGAGAGACTTTAGTGACTGAAACATTATTCATGTTTATTTCACTGTTCTGGATTTCTGCATATAGGTGAACACCTGGGGGCCTAAATTCAAAAGCACAATTCAGTAAGAACCATAAGGCTCAGATGTGAGTTTTGGTCCTTATTCAGCTGCCATATGATGAATATAGAATAACAAAACACCTTTTTGAGGCCATTTCTCGATTCCTGATTCAATCTCATTACAGTTCCAGGAGCAAGGACTGTTCTGAAGTGAAATTTAAGGGTGGCAAAATGTGGACTAAGTCTGCCACAAAGTTTGAAGCTAGCACTGAGGAAAAAAAAAAAAAAAAGTTATTTTGGAGTATCCATAGAATACCCATTTCCTTGCAAAACTGAATTAAACAAAGATACATAAGTCTCGGAGGAGGCTCAATTTATAGTTTATGACCACTTTTTGCTTCTACAATGTGTAGATAAAAAAAAAGTCTCTAAAACCCTCAAATTAGCAGAAGATTTGAAAGGAACAGTTTTTCTAATTCCAGCATTTAAAGTTTTATTTTATTTGAATTTAGTCTAATCATAATATCCAAAGACAAAATGTTGCCAATGTAGAAAAAAATTAATTAATTAATCCTAAAATAAGAAGTAACATTACTACTTTATACCAGCGTTATCAATTTATGTCAGATTCAGTTGCAGTGTGTATGTCAACAGTATCTTCCCTCCTTGACTCTAATAGAAATTAATTAAACATATATCAGGATACAATGACATTGTTATGATAATTGCAGAGAGGTATGAACACAGAGACATGAGAGGGGACCTCCAGTTATACTGGCACAGAAACTGTGTTTGAGACTCTATGGTCACCCAACCTGATTTATCAACAAAATACAGACTCTCTCAGTCTCTTCTTTGCATTTAGCATCTCTGTTTCTGTCAAGCTTGTACACAAATCCTGACATCATTCAATTCCCCACAACCAAATTTGTAATAATGTTAGGAACTGCTGACATATGCAGAATGGCAGATCTGTAACATTGAGTCCAATACTTTCTGTTTTAGACCCTCCTTCTCCATACCTCTACTACACCTTGTGAAAAAGCAACATAAACAGCCTCCTAGTAGGCTGCAAAGAATGGCAAATCTCCCTGATTATCATCCATCCCATTCACATGACACTCTCCCACCACCAACCTGCCCTCATCAGCTGCTTGCTTTAATACATTAAGTAGAAATGTGAAGCAGAAGGTGGGCAGGGCAAACATTTGCAGGGAAATAATGTTGTCAGCTGTCTCTGTAAAATTCAATAGAGCTTTTTTTCTGAGAGTAACAGAGGCTTGAAAATGCATTCTGTTCTCTGCTGTCAGTTGGAAACGGTGCCGTCATATCTTTTGTTATGGCAGTGACAATTTCTGAGTTGCCTGTGTTGACACAACCCTCATGCTGTCCTTGGCTAGGTGAGTCTGGCTCTCAGCTCTGATGAAAAGAAATGGAGTTCCAAATCATTTATTTCTCATTCTATGATTGACAAAACGCTGCAGCCTGCTTAAAACCAGTGGCGGACTTAGCAAAGTCAGAAATTATTTTGCTGTCAATATGTGAGTGAAGTATAAAGTTTATCTGCGCTCAATACTAAACTAGATAAACTAGGGTTATGATAATCCTAGGAAATGTTACCTAAATTTTGTCTCTTTCTCAGCAGTGTTGTTTGTTGGGTTTGTTGAAGTGTTTTTTATTATAGATGAATGTTAACCATAACTAGAGTTTTTAACATGAACATACCAGTTTTGCTGAATTTTTTGAAGAGAAAGGTTTTTCCTAAGCCAGCTGGTTAGTGGGTGTGAATCCTGGACAGCATGCAGAGAGAAATACTAGGGTGTTATGATGACATTCTGTTGAAAAGTGAGTGAAAGAAGTTCAGGTTTCTGCTTTATTTTTCCTCTCTGTGACAGGTGACTGTTTAACCCCCAAGCCACCACAATGTGGGGATCACTCATGTTGGACCTATTCATTTTGTGTAAGTAAATATTCAATAGCACAGAGACATGGACAATAATCTACATTATTAATGCTTTTACTGTCAGACTGCAGTCACTGTTAAGGCCCTAACTACAGGTATTAAAAATTCTACATACAAAATATGTTTTATGTCAGGATGGAATTGTGGAGAAAAAAAGTAAAATCCAACAGGCTTGCAAGCTATCCTCATCAGCCACATTTAAAAACATATGTTTCTGCAGCACACTGATACTCAAAGCTTCCAATTACTTTAGTGTGAGTACTGCATATGTGCTTCTTTGTAGTGCTTGGCTGTTAAAGAGTATAAAGGATTCTAATTCTAGTGTAGAAAAAAATACAATTATATAATAATACACATCCTTAATTAACACTTATTGCACATGATGTGCCAACCTGTTGTGCATAGGCAGTTAATAAAAAAAAGGCAGGGAAATGAAGGCATAGTCTATGCGCATTTATCATCTAAGCTGAGACAAACTTCGAGTAGCTGGCATTGGGCTTTAACAGAATAGCATTTTAATTGCTTATCAAGATAAGAAAGGTGAGTGGCTAACCACTGCCAGTGAGAATTCACTCTATTCCCTGAGGAATTTGGCTGTTTTCTTTGGCTGCATTGTTTATTTTTAACATCACTGATATATTTTTATAAGGTTAGCAGGTTGCAGTTAGCAAACTGTTGAATTCAATTTATTTTTGTTTTCATGAAAAAACTTTATCCTCTGAGAATTTGTTCTACAGGATTTCTCCCCTTCTTTTCCAGTGACTGGCAGCAGGGACACTTGGTTGAATGACCTGTTCTATTTAGCGGAGTTGAGAGTACACTCACATATGAGAAAGTAATTTTGTTTCATTTTTCCTGCTGCATTTCTACTGAAAAGTTAAAATTCACTACCTGAATTAATCTTTGTTTTGAGATTTTAATTATGCTTGCTGTAGCAATCTACCTTCTCACCTTGGGAGGATTAGATGTTTACGGAGTCCATAGCTTCCAACTCAGCCAAAATACTTTTAGAAATCAATCAGTTTTGCTTGAGTGAGTAACACTAAGAAAAGACAGTCAAGATTTAAATGTAGTCAGTGCATTCTAAATATTGGAGTTATGACACTTTGTTATAAACTGATATATATCCTACACTTTTAAACAAATGTTTCATGTGTAATAAAATCAGAGAAGTTTTATTAGACTATGATCCCTATTATTCCAAACCACACCTTCGTGTACTGGTGTCATTGTGTGCAAGCTGGTAATTTTTCATCCAGGTATTAAAACAGCTGCATCTTTAGGTGGTCAGTGAGATCTACCAGTATGAAATAACTCTTCAAAATAACACCACTTTGTAAGCTCATTTCTGATGGAAATACCCAAGGCATTGAAACTCTTGAGAGGAGGTGCAGATTATCCCAACTTTTTGCTTTCTTTAAATACTGATTCTTTCCCCCTTCTTAAGGATCAGTGTTTGGGAGAGGGTTTTTTTAATATATATGTAATTTATATTTAGTTTATTAACTTATTTATTTTTCTTATCTGACAGGTGTTCATTCCAGGGATAAGCTAGAGTGCCATGGTATGAAGGAGGTTAAGGTATCTAAACATTAGCATCCAATTCAGCTTGGGAGTTTCCACTATGAGTGAGGTAAAATAACTTATATTGTCTAAAATCCCACAAACAGCTGTGTTCAGGAAGGTAAATCATTTACACAGTGTCTTACATATGTATTCTTTTGCTTTCTTAGTCAGTAGATGTGCAGTTTAATAACCTACATGGTCACTAAGTGAAAGCTTCCTGTAGCATTTCCTGCTTTCACACAGGAAATGTTCCCACCGGCTCACACTTGTAGAGAGGTAGGATTATCCACACAGGTAGCAGGGAAGGCTTATGTTTACTACCCCAATATTTTATGTTGAATCTGCCAACACCATTCTGGAATACAATTTTGCTTTATGTATTGCATCTGCTGTATTTGAGTGCTGTTTCAAAACATGATGTGCTAGTGAATCTGCGTGAAGAGTCTGGCTTTGTGAGTCTATGACAAATGAACAATTTTAAATAGTCTGTTGTGGATCATTTAACAGAACATCAGCTTCCTAACACTTTTGCCCATCTCAGAGGGTTTTGCCTATCATCTCTAAAGCTGATCTTCAGCCGGTATAATATATGAAGTAAAATTCTACATGTACAGATTGCCTGTCATCCTCTTTACTGCTGTCAGTTTTTCCTGAGTCCAGTTTTATGATGCAGGTGAAAAGGCACAATTCTGCCAAATAATGTAGTTTCCACTTTGATGTCAAGAGCTGGCTGATAGAGTCTTTTCTTGATTTCTGATATGCTTTTCATATTAGTGATACTGATAGAGAAATACACTAAAATTTTGTGTCTAGTCTTTTATACTATTCTCATGAATTCCAAAACTTTTTGCAAAAGGTGCTTTGAAAAAATGTTTTTGAGGATCAGGCTGTGGTTCAATTAATATTATGCCGTGATGCTATAAAAAGTTCAGTACAACTTAGCTACTTTATATATTGCAAGACATGTATTCCAGAAAAAACTTTTTGTTATATATGTCTTACAGCATTGTGAAAGCATTGCTGATAGAAAGAGATGTAAATTGGATGGTATACACATGTTAAAAAATAAAACCATGGCAATGCCTATGAAATGTAGATAATGTACTGAAGTGCAGTTCGGTGCTGTTCAGCTACAGTTTGATCCATGTAGAAACTAAAATGAGAAAGAAAAATATTGAACACAGAGAAAAAACTTAGTTCAGAAAAAAAGCAGAGACAGAGAAAGAATATAAATGCATGGGATGTTAAACTAATTTTAGGTCCTATTCTGAATGCTGGCATCCAGAAAATAGATGAATACTCAGATGAGTTGTGCATTTGTTTTTCACAGACCATATATATCTCAAGTAGCTTAAATGGCAGGTATCTTTGATGCAAACAAGGTAATAAGTAACATATTATGCTCTTATTTCCCAACTTAATAACATTATTTCTGGCTTTTTAATCAAGAGTTTCAACATTTGCATCTCTAGATCAAACTTCCCTGCTTTTGCCTTTAAATATTGTGATTGATTTTTTTTAAAGACTGAAGTTGGGAGTCTGAGAAATATGAGGCACTTGCTTTCTGCAGAAACAAAGGATGTGCATGCAATGAGACACCCTGAAAAAGTCTTAGAAGCCCACAAGCTGAGATGCATCTAGGAATATTAAGATTTATATTTCCTGTTTTGCTGGAGGGGTCAGTTCAAGGACAAAGTGACAGCTTACAAGGCAACATTTCTATAATAGACATTGCCTAACCTGGTGAGAAAAGACATCTTGCAGATCTTGTTGGTCTCTGGTAAATTATACACAGCCAGGCGCAAGTTGGAACAATTGCAACGGTCCTGGTGGCTGCTGAAGCAAATATTTTGCAGGGTTCTCTGAAAATTCCATTCGAATCACCATTTCTTGACTTGAACTGAACAATCTCTGAAACCAGAAGTCAATCAGAAGCAGAGATTTCATGTATTTTGCTTTTGATTTGTCTACATTTTGATCCTATGTTAAATGTGATTTACAGTTCAAAATTTGACTTTGTAAAACTAACCTTAGCAGTTTCCGAGGGAGGCAAAGGAAAGGAGACCTATGACTTATTGTTAGAAATCCCTTGATTGCTTTTATTTTTTTTTCCCCCAGTACTGGGGCTCTCTGTGTCATCCTTTCAAAGATTTTTCTCCTTATGAAACACACAGAAACAGTGACTACAGCAGAACAAAGCAATTTGTCTAAAAACATAGGTGACATCTGGTCCTTGCACTTTCCAGTTCTTTGGTTTTAAAGGTGTCTTAGTAATTTTTAATGTTTGTGTTTGCATTTTCCTGTTATTGAATCTCCAGTTGAATTTATTTGAAGTTGTGTAGTTCAGATAGATTCTCCTATATGTTTCTCCAGATCTTGATAATATTTTCTGGGTCTGTGAGCTGGGGTTTTTTGTGACTGATCTTCTAGAGATTTCTTGAAATAATCTCTTTTGGCTAGCACTGCAGAAACTGTTATTTTAATTATTTTAGTCTGCAGGTTTTGGGTTTGTTTTTTGTTTTTTTTTTTTTTTTTCCTGAGATAGTGATTTGTTGGTTTAGTTCTTCCATGAATGTTTTCTTGTCTGACTTCCATATTCATGTTCAGCATTTCCTCCTTCTTTCTGATGTTATCACTTTTGCAAATAGTTTGATTTAACATCCACACATTCCTCTTCCCCATCCCCCCAAGTATTATTTGAAGATATTTTTTTTTTTCTTTCTCTGGGTAGGATGCTTGTGTTTCTCAAGGAAAGAGTAAAGCTGATTAATTCACTGTCATTTCAGAGACTTCCTGAGACATTTCAGCAATACCATACTGTGGTGGTTTAGTTTTCTTGGTTTTGGTTTAGGCCTTCCTTGGTAACAATGTCATAACTAAGGAAGTATTCCA
>JAWWEE010000105.1:77334940-77367359 GCA_035221455.1 Xenops minutus | reverse complement strand
ATAATTGTAATATATGTGAATATATATATATACTTTTAATACAATTGTCTTTTTGGTACTTTTTTTCCCTTCTTTCTCGGGGAGCGGGGGGGAATCCGTGTGGTCAGCAGTTGGAGTTGGCAGGGTGCCAACTCAAACCTCCACACATACCCTCTCTGTCAGACAGTGAGCTTGACTGAATGAGGAGGTCCCAGGTTTTGCCTTTTTTGTGCAGGGCTGGTTTGTTGCTTCTCAGCAAGTAAGGTCAGATAGTAATTCTCCCAGGCACTGCCCTCAGTAAATAGCTATACTGCCCATATTTCTGGTGCTCTTTGGGGACTGTGTCCACTCTCTAGTTGCATTTGAACAACTTGCCTGACCCTCTTAAAAGAAATATTTTAGCCAGTTCAAGCAAGAGAAAATTAAAATGATGTTGCCAGTTTAGTCATCTCTTTAAGTAAACCAGTGTGTATCCTCTCCACACTTAGCAGCAGCAGCAGCAGAGATAGAGTGGGGTTCAGAGCAGCACCAGGAATAGCTTGCTGAGATTATGGGAGCCTGCAGCATTCCACAAAGGATGAACTGTGAAGAACCAACCCCATCCCTTGAAATTCCTGCAGAGCCCACCTCAGAGCCATGATTTTGCTGTGTTCTGATCATCCTGCTGCCTCAGGCAGCAGCTCATCCACCTGTATTACACCTGTCTCTGCTTATTATTATTTTTTTTTCATATATTAACAACCAAGAGCACAGTGAGGATCGAGGTACCCTTTTGCTAAAGATGCTGAACATAATTAAGCAGCCAAAATGCATCAGAGAGATTATAACAATACAGGAAGCTTGAGACAAAAGGTAGATACACAGAAAAATAGTCTGATAGTCTTTCTGCTTCCCAAAAAGTTAAATATGGCTTTGTGTATATATTTAATCCATGTGTTGTTTTTCCCCTTGCTTATTATGTGACAAGTGCATTGAGCTTCCTATCAGAACTTGTCTCTCTCTATCCTAACTTTGTCTCCTGCCTTGGTGTAAGGTGGCATAGCATGGTGCTGAGCTGCATTTGCCTCTGACAAATGTGGGTTGGTGTTTTCTTGAGAAAAGCAGATTTCTTCAGTGCAACCCTCCATACTAGACAAAACACTTAAGCTTGCATGTGCTTCATATGAGCGGTTTCATATGAATGGAAAATTGAGCTAGAACTTGTGCATTCCCAGCAAAAAAATAATTAAAAAAAAAGTTAAACATCTCAACAGTTCGGTTTCCCCTACTATAATTTTTCTATGGTGAGCCTCTCACAAAACCAAAAGATAGAGACAAATACGATCTTGCTAATATTTGTAGTGAGCTTTTCAAGAAGCAAGGCACTTTACTATTAACTTAGAATTAGTATGATTAAAGCAACTTGCTTTCAGGAAAATGTAAAAGAATAAATATTTTTGAAGTAGATCAAAGGTAAAATAACATTAAAAAGCATAGTAGCTTAGCTCAGTTCTACCGTAGTCTTTTGTAACCAAGTTAAATGAAAGAAAAAGAGTGAATTAAATATGGAATTAAGTTCTCAGGTAGAATTTATGTGTCATTAACCTCAGATTAAATTCTATTACCAAGAAAATAAAGCTTCCAAGGAACTCAGTACATTTTTAAAGGGGAAATGGAGGGCAAATAATATTTCCATAATTAAAGTCTTAAATCAAGTTAGAAAGACTGATCCAAATAAAATTACCTACACATTGCAATATGAATCAAGAGTTGTAGAAAACACTATTCAATTTAGTTAATAATTGTAAGTGATTATTGCTTGAGTGATGGCATTAAATTCTGAAGTTAGATTAGAGGTAGAATATTTTAGGCTGAATGTTATGGCTGACTGACAGGTTTTCTCTTGCTGTACGTGGCAGCACCAGTACTGTATTTTGTGCAGGGGTTCGAACTTGCATCTCCTCACTTTAAGCTAGTAGCAGAAGCAAGGCATTTTCTGTGAGTGATCCTTCACACAGGAAGCCAGTCTCTACTCCCTTTCTCATGATTCACTGAAGGCAGACTCGTTAACCTTTCTTGGAGTTTATTAAGGAGCTGGTTTTATTTCTCTGGCTTATGATGAAAGGGATAGGAAGGAATGTCTGTTGGTTACATACAAGACATTCTTATTTATCATCACTAATATTCCATTTATCTTGACTGAGTGGATTTTATTCTTCATTCCTTCAGATTCTAGTGGAACAAGGAAGCAACTGGAACAGCACCATCAAAGAAATTTGGATAAACTAAAACCAACTTATTAAAAAAAGGGGATGCTTAGACTAATAAGCTAAAGATCTATAAGAGACTGTTCAATTTTCAAATTAGGATATGAACGTAAAACTACATTTTCAATTAGAAACCTACGGATCTTCCTCAGCAGGGTGAATACATGGACTTCTAATGAACAGTTCCACTCCTTTCAAAGGCTTTTATGTCATGATCAAAAATGTATGTATATATCCTGATGTTTCTGTGCACGTGCAGACACACACAGTCTCAAATATGCAAATGACTACAGAACCTGCCATGTATTTTCAAATCCTGAAAATGTATCTTAAGTATATTGTGTAATTTGTCTCCAAAACATTAGTTCTAAGATAAGATCAATGTACCAGAAAATTGATTTCTAAGTCTCAAATATAAAGTAGCTGCTCTTCATTAACACTAAATCCAAAACAAAAACCTACAGAAAACAAACAAACAAAAACCAATAAAAACCCAAAACAAACAAAAAATCCCCCACACACTTCACACACTTCTTTTTTCCTCTTGAAGTAATTCAAGTAGTTCCAGATCTCAAATTAAAGCTGATAGAATATTTGATACATGAGAAATTTGTAACCCCTTCTTCAAAAACACAAAATGAAATAATTTGTAGGGTAGGAGAAAAATACATTCATGAACTTTGGTCAAACTAAGGTCTAACATAACATATAAATGGAAAATATAAATATTGGACCAAAAGAATGTTTTATTAAGCAAAATATATTTATTTTTCATTTTAATGACATTTTTATTAGTAATTTAATTTGCTCTGCATAACCCAAATTTTTGCTAGTATCACATTACAATATTAGGCATATTTTCTATCAGAAATTGAGCAACATACAGTGAAAAATTGCAGTTGTTACAACTTTGGATAGTCCTGTTCCCAGAGATAAGCTATTTGACAACTCCAAAAGGGAAAGATCAACATAAAAAGCTGTGTTTCAGAACAGTTTGATGTCAGTCTACTAATCATAAATTTGAGCTTATTTTCCATTTTGAGAATGTTAATAAATGTTAAGTAGCTGGCTTGAAATTCCAAGTATTTTTTTAGAAGGCACATTTATAGACCTTTTAAATTTTTATATTGGGGAAAAAAAACAGTTTTAGATTTAATCTCACTTAAATATTTTGTCTCAAAATGAACCATAAGACTATGTTCTATTTTCTGCATTTAAAGCCCTACTAAGATTAAAGTTTCCCTTCACCATGTCTTAGAAGTGAATATTATTGAACTTTTTTCAGTATCTTCTCTTAGGCAGGAAAGGGGTAGCTTTCATACAAGAGTAGCATCTTTAGTAGAAAACTAGTATTTCCCTTGAAATTTTGGCTTAAAAATTGGATAATAATTTGGTTTCAGCATTAAATATTTAAATTATTGAAGTGATTGATTTCACCAAACTATCTAATTAGAACATATATCCAAGAAGATAGCGAACTTCCTAAAATTTATAAGGATCAATACTTTTTTAATATAATTAATCTGAGGTTTTAATTTTAATTTTATATTGAGTCCACCTTGATTAATTAGATTTTGATATGGGTTTGATCTGACAGTCCTACTGAAGCTTAGTTTTGTGGAGACATTTTTGAAAGAAAGAAGATTATTAGAAAAGAAAATGAAAAAAAAAAAGAAAAAATCCTACACATTTCTTACAATGAGCAGCATGAGTCCGTAGCTGTGCAGGAACTGGGTGGATACCAGGTGGCCAACTTAAAAGGCTAATCTGTTTTCCCTAATTAGTCTTTGGTTCTCACACATCTACCTCCTGTAAAGCAACAGGGTGCAGCAGAATCGGCACAAGTACAAGTCGGAGTGGAATTAGTTTCTGTCTCTTGCTTCTTGCTGCTCTTAAACATGTTAACAATTCACTTGTTTACGGGTCTGTGTTCATCTACTGCGGCACCCTGACAGCAGCTGCTGATCCTCCCTAATCGGTATTTTAAGTCATTCTCATTCTTAACTTCCCCATTTGAAAGCAACTCTCCCACAGATGGGTTTTGGTTTTGTTTTTGTTTTTGTTTTTGTTTTGCTTTGCTTTGGTTTGTTTGGTTGATTTTGGGTTGGTTTGGGTTTTTGGACATTATTTTTGTTATTGGCAGTGAATTTTTACCTGGCTTGAAGAGTCTGATGAGAGACAGCCAGAAAAAGTGCTCATTAAAAAACATGATGAATGATCTGTTCATTATCAATAGGGCAGTCATTGCCTCCGTTAGATATAAATTCCCTATCCAACCAAATCCCAAAAACTCTTTCTAATACAAGCAGTTTGATATGCTCAGCATACTATTGTTCAGACCTGACTTTAGCACTAGATTATCTTTATAAACTGTCACTCTTAAATCCTGAAGGCAACTGTCCTGAACTGTTTTGACCTTTGAGACATTTTAAGGTTTTGAATTTAATAGAGGTTACAAACCACCTGAGGAAGTCGAGACTGTGGGAATCTTAATCAGCCCCTTGATAGTCCTGCAACAGGAACAACTTCCTGAGGACCTCTCTCTGGCACTTCTCCAACCTTAGCATTTAGACCTTTCATGAGCTCTTGATTAACTTTTAACTGCTTGAGTGTTTAACTATGAAGTCTGTTTTTTTTTTTTTTTTTTTTTTTTTTATATATATATGTATAAGGTGCATTGATTTAACCTTTTGGCAGTCCACTCTTTAACTATATGTCGAGGATTTCACTAACTCTGCGTTTTCATTCAAGCTGACGTCTTCCTTGACATCTGACATGACTGCCAGGACTTCAGATATTTAATTGCCCAAATGTTCAGCAGGGATGAAAAGGAATAACCCCTAGACTTCAGTGGAAAGATATGAATTTAGACCAGCTGAAAAAGCTGGAACTATATGGGCATTTTGAGACGTTAGATTTTATCTGTCTCATATGTTGCTTTTATGGATGAGCCTATTCTACATGCATTCTTACCAAACTCATACATAATTTTTAGTTCAATACAGTCCTAATAAATAATGAAATGGAAACATTTTTTTCCCCTTCAGTCAGTACCAGCCTCTACAGTTTTGGATGACCTCAAAAAGTAATTCTGTCCTTTTCTTTACACATAACACATTCACACCCCCCTGGCCTCATCAACTGATGTAGGGCAGCCAAAGGATTTCAGTGAGATGATACTCTGGGATGTTCTCCAATTTTGACTGACTCTCAGTGGAATTTTTTCAAGTGCACAGTCAGTTCTCACGTCCTCATCTCCCAAAGGAAATCAAAGTGACTTTGCTGTATAACTTCCACTTTAGTCTTGAAAGTCTTTTTTAAAATAAGGTTTTAAAAAAGAAATTATATTTCTAAGCTTTTGCCTTGACCAATAATATTTGCATAGTCTTCAGATGAAAGTTACATAAAGGAGAAGACCAAGAAGATTTTATGATTTCATCAAATAGTGAAGATGAGAAATCACAACACTTTTAGATAAGAAATTTAGACATTTTTTGACATTTTTGAAAACTTTGGTTTCATCATGTTAGTCTTGAGCAAGTTTTTAATCATTATAGTATTACAAGCATTGTTTAGTGTGTCAGATGCAACAGTTTCTTAGCTGACTGATATTGAACTAAAGGTTTCTTTCCTCTTCCTTTGCCTTAACTGTCGTACTAATTAGATTTGCTAATGAAGGCGTTCTTTGGGTGTAAAGATGGAATTTTTGGAACCTAGGATAATAAAGTTCTACCAGGAATTTCAGATTCATGGCAAAGTGACAAGAATTGTGTTGGAAAATCTAATTATGGTAATTCTCTAGACTGGAAAATATAATTAGAATGTACTAGTCATCATCTCATATCACTCATTGGCAGTGACAAAAAATTTAAATAAAGCATTTTATACCAGCTGAAAAATTTGACTTCATAATTATAGAAACCTTTTATTCAGACATGGTGGGTTTCAAAAAATGTAGAGTAATAAACCCAAATGACCAAAAGAAACTGTTAGAGGCCTTCTCTGGCAAACTTTAAAAGGGCAAGCGCCAATTCTGGATGGACCTTAGGAAAACTGAATACAGCAAGTAACTTTTACTGCTACAGTAACCTGAAATGCTGTGTGTACCATGTGCTGCAGTAAGGCTGAGTCATCTTTCACACAGCAACTATAACAGCGAGAATAAATATGGTTTAAGAATTTTTAAATAATAGAATCTCCCTCCTATCCCAGAACAAATCTTTTACTCTTAGCAAAATTCACGTGTTGGCAGTACAGCCTCCACTCATTTAACCTACATCTACACATGGAGAATCTCCATTCCATTTTTCCCAGTGTCTTAGTGAGAGATGGACTGGTATGATTAAAGTGTTTGCAACAGACTAAAACTATCCTGATTTTGGTTATCTCATGTGTAGTTTTCTTGTTTTTGTTTTTGTTTCCTTTTTAGAACTACAAAATTTATAATTTGTTGCCAAGTATGTGTGATAACGCTGGCCAGGATAGGCTCATTCCTCCTGGTCTAGCATTAATATTTAAAACTGAACATTTTTACTGAGAGTGTCTCTTAAAGCTCTACAGATAAAGTGCTACATCCTCAAGGCCAACAGAGGAGGAGACCTGTAAGATAGATATGAGCTGTAAATGGAAATACATATATGTAAACACCAGAAGAAATGGCAAAACAAGCATTAAGAAAGCGGCATGTAATGTTAACAAAAAACACTGTTCACAGCAATAAAATTGAAAAATATTGTATCTATCACCACTGAAAAGCCTGCAGTCTATAAGACAAGAGCACAGACAACTTATTGGCAGAAGGGACTGTGCTGTGACAACAGGATGTTGAAAACAAAGTTACAGCACACCACGCATGCCGTTAGTTCTCCTGTTTGACCAAAAGGAAGACAGGCTGTAACCATAAGGATTTGTACATTCCAAAAGTAGGAAAAGAGGCAAAGCTCTCCAGATACTATTATTTTATGTGTTTTGGTGATACATCTTGTTTCTCTTTACACTGTCAATCTGAAATGATCCCACAGAATTCTCCTATTCTGATTTAATTCACTTAAATAAAAATCAGAATCTGGTCCATGGTCTCATCAGTGACATTTTAAAAGTATATCTTGCACAAGATTCTGTAAAATATTGAATGAATTAGTGGTATTGTCTCTAACGTCTGCATTCAGTTTTGTGATTCATATATTTAATCCCTAAGTGACTTTCATTTAGTAGAGCATTTTCTTATTTTTCATAAAAGAGAAAATATTAAATGCAAAATATAAAAGCAAAATCTTGGCAGGAAATTAGAAGCCCTATCAATTCCACTTTTTAAAAACATTGGCAAAAACCAGTGTGCAATTTCAGATAATTACATGTAATCCTTAGTAATCCTCCGCAGACAGCATGAACTGGCAGTCATTAGTATGCTTTGAGCCTATTATTTTACATACACACCAGGATACGCAGAATGTTGGTGTCCTTGCTGACTTTCCTACTAAAACATAGAAAATGAAGTAAGATCAAATCAAGTCACTTCACAACTTCAGTTAAGAACCGGGAGAAAAAAAATAGTGAGCAACATGAAGCAGTAACTTTTTTTCCTCTCAAAGACAAAAATGTCTGTTTTGGGGGATCTTCTTTTCCATTTCAAATCCAATGGGTAATTGAGTACTTACGGTTCTGACAGTTCTAAAAAAAAAAAAAAAAAAAAAAAAAAAAAAAAAAAAAAAAATCAAAATATCAGTCCAATATACTTAATTCAGTTTAGGGATTAGATAGTTTCTATATTTCTTGAAAATCAAAGAAATGTTCCAAATTAAAAGACAAGTATTGTCTCAGGTCCACAGATTCTTTTTTTTTTTTTTTTGAGGGTATTACTATACCATTCAGCATTCATTATTTCCTGCCTCCCATCACAAACCTTGTAACTCAGGCACTCAGCTGGGAAGAGGAGGTAGGTGGCTACCTGATCCTGAATTAATAAGCATTCAATTAATACAAATTGGAACAGCTTTACACTCCAGGCTGCTCTATAACTTGCAGAGTACGGAATTTTGCTGAGAGAGGGAAAATTTCTGTTGAGGTTTGTGTTCTGAACAAGGAAGAGACAGAACTCTGCAGTAGCCTATGCCTTCAAATAAACTTCCTTCTGCCTGTTTTAGTAATTCTGGACTGAATTTGTAGACTTACGCCTGGATTCCAACATGTCCATATGCAGAGCAAACTCAGAATATGTCACCTATGAATGGCCGTAATAATCTTTTTTTTTTTTTTTTTGGTGTTTCATTTATTGTTTTTCAACTAATAGTTTATCTTCAATCTTAATTTGTTATTATTTTTGTGTAATATAAAAAGCTTGGTCAAAAAATTTTTTCAAAAAAAAACAAAAAAAAAAAAAACACCAACAAAAAAAACCACCACAAACCAAAACCAAACAAACAAAAAAAACCAGCCCAAACACACAATAATAACAAAAAAAAAAAGCCAAATAATGCAAAAATAAAAAATTAAGAAAAATGTTCCTCTTTATCACAATATGTTGCATACTCCAGAAAACAAAAACTTCTTAATGTAAAACTAAAATATATTTTAATTGCTAAAATACTTGCAAATCCAGAGACTCAATATTGCAAAAGTCTTTTCAGGTCAGCCTTTTCACCCAAACAACATTGCTCTTCAAGGTATTGTGACTATTCTATTGTAACATGTTAAACCTTGACAAATCCCTCCTTATCCTGTTAAGTAGTTAGAGTAGTTCTTTGCATGATTTTGGCCTGATCCAACCAGCATTCTCCCAGATGTGGCTTGAAGTCTGTATGAAGGGCAAGAGAATTTCCAGTTACCAGTTTGAGAGCAGATGCCATATTCTAAAGGGTAAGAAATTCTAGTAATGGCAAATTAGCTATGGTCTATTTGTGTCAGGTGGCCTCAAAGCCAGAGAACAGGTCTTGACAGTGTTTAATTTACTCTTTCTGATATGACACTGTAGCTATGTGTCCTTGTTTCTTAGAACATGCCTTTTTTTTTTCTTTATTTTTTGCTTTATTTTTCCCTCTTCCTAGAGGAAAAGGAATTTATCTTGGTAGTAAAGGAGGAATTTGGTCATTTGCATTGGATTCCTAGAAGTACGGTTGCTCGATCAGAGCAAGAGCAATTAAAATAAATTAAAACAAAAAGCAATTAAAGCTCTCTGCAATTGCATAGAGTTGAAATCATCAGGAATGCACTGATTGTTCACAGAGAGTATCAGTAAGCGTTTAACGCACCTAACATATTTAGTGAGTGCTGAACTGGCTGCACATGTATTCAGTGTTCCCATGGTGCATGCAGAAGATGGTAAAATCAACAATCAAACGTTGCACAGTTCACTGTATGTTCATTTTGCTTTGGATTTCAGGAAAGCAAAGAGATTTGCAAACTGACCTGAATATTTAGGTTGCAATTTAAAAGCCTGACAGTGAAATCCAGTTGGTGGTGCAAATGTGTCATTGACTGCAGTGAGATCCAGATCTCTTTCTGGTATTGCAACTATGACTGTGTAAGTATGCTGAAGTGTACAAAGTGCCTCAATTGCACCATGTTTTGGATTATGTTGACAGCAGAAAAATGAAAGGAGATTGTGGGATACTTAGATTAGAAAGGTGTTCACTCTATGACACTGAATGGCTGGTGGAGACATGATGTAGAAAAGAGCGTGTGTAGAGGCAGAAGAGAGAAGTGTCATCATTCAGAGTAGTTCTCTGTGCCATAAAGAAGTGAAACGACACTGCATGGGAATTACTTCAGTATGCAAAAATGTTTCTTCCATCATATTAAGTAATCTATCAGTAAAATGTGTCCTAGAAAATACAGATAATTGTGAGTAGTTTGATAGCAATGCAAACATATTCAGCACTTGATACTTTGACACCTTTGAAATTAGTTCTCAGATTAAATTTTAAAACTCTTTAAAATCTCTTTAAATCTGTCTTAAACCAATCTGAGTATGAGGTATTATTTAACACGATTCAGTTCATAGTCTAACGTACTGCAGTGCACTTTCATATATCATTTGCATCGCTAAAAATATCTGATTAAGACATATTTGAAGTTTATAATATTAATTTCTTAAAGTATTTGTAATGTGTTTGTTGTAGTTCAATATTATTACATAGAATATTACAGAATTCACACAAGTGTATATTCTATGATATATTCCTAAGTATTGTTATTCCACAAAGCATATCCACTGGCTTTGTCAACCCTTTCTTGTATCACTGAGTGCTGTAGTGAAAGGAGCATTTTACCACTGGTAGGACTTTGAGCTGTTGTAAGTGGGTTTCTACAGGTGCTAATAAGCTAGTTCCAAAATTTGAGTTTTATGTGTCTTTTCATAGCTAGAAAAAAATGCGTCTATATGCAACATTCAATTACGGGAAAATACTAGCATGCAGAAGTAATTTTGACATTTATACAATGTCATTTATTAGCGCAAACGATTATAAACAAACCTTCTGGAGGTAGAGTATTACAGCTTAAGCAAACAAAAGGTGACAGAGAGTGAAACAAGAGATGGACCACCTTTTCACTTTGTGGATGGAAAGTGACAAAATTCACTAGATAATATTTTCTAAACTAAAATTGGACAACCATTACAGTACACAAATAATTTGAGCTATTAGAATATTAATATATTGTAATATGGGAGTGGGGTTTTGGTTTGGTGTTTTTTGTTTGTTTTTTTTTTTTTGTAATGATAACCTGGAAGTGCTGGAAAGTGAATTTTAATTGTCTTTCTCAAATAATATATTGGCTCTGTCTAATTAAGCACATTTGTGTGTACTCATAAACCCATGAATTTCTTGATTTCTTGTCTCAACTTCCACTATGTGTTACCACAATTAGGAAACACATGCAACAGTAAAGATATTACTTAAAGGGAAAAGAATAGTTGATTAAATTGCTAACCTTTGATTCCATGTATAGCACCTTTCAAATGCTAGATGTTGTAATAAAAAAAAAAATAATCTGACAATATAATTCTATTCTCCACTAACTTGCTCTATGAAAGACCTCTAGAATTTGCAACAACTGAGATTTCCTGCCAACTAGGCTTTCATAATATTTTAAGTATATAATTTTAATATATTTTTATTTGCTGACCTACACAAAAAGCAGTCACTCCTGGCAATATACATATATGGCCATATTTAAATGATTCGGCTTAGAAATTGAAGCCACTCTGACATCACTTTAAATTTCCTTGCAATTTTCACTCAGAAATAGAAGTCATGTGGAATGTGTCTGGTGCACATACACTATTTGTGTCTTATGAACTTTCTCATTAAATAATACTTGTGTTGACTTGCGGTGCCTCACTGTGTTCTGATATGATAGATCATTTTGTGTCGTTCCTATGGCTTTAAAATTTCTGGATCTACTTATTGTGGACTACCTTTTGTAATCAACTGAGTCTGATGCTCAATAAGCAGCTGAAAATAATCAATCCACATTAGTCTGCACACATATTATAATCAAGTTTAATATTACAGCACTGTACTTATTTTATTTTCCAGTGAAATGTTTGTATTGTTATAGGAATGGCCTGACTTCTAAGAGTGGACATTCAACATTGTAGTTCTCCATCAACTCAAATTAAATTTCATTTCCTGTGATCTCAGTTCGTTATTGCCTTTAACATCCAACAGTTCACAAATAGTAATTTTGGGTTTAACTCAGCCAAACAAACAAAAGAAAACCAGAGAAATGAATAAAACCCACAGGGTGGTAAAAAAGAAAATACACGCAAACTCCTCAAATAAATCCCAAACGCCAAACCGAAACAGCATCTCTCAAAGCATCTACATGTAGTGTGGTTTTTATAATGTGTTGGACTAAATTTCCCTCCTCCAGGAACACCGTTGTTTGAAGAAGGTTGTCTACTCCCACCTAGTGGGCAACTTGTTTAATGACCCGGTGAAAGAGCACTGCCTGCATTCAACCAAGCTGCGACACCAATTGTTTCTATTAGACGTAAATAATTAATACAAGTTACAACATCTGCGTGAATCAAATAATTGAAAGTCATGAGTTCTCCCGACAGCTGTGTTCTAAAGTGGATTTTAAATGGTCCTAAGGAATATTATTGCACATTATAGCTGGTGATTCAGCTTTGTGAAAATGCCTAAAAAACCTGAGGGCTTTGTCCCACAGGTATCACATCTTTACAGTCCATGGATACCTATACATATTTTTCACAAGCTGTGTGATTAAAGGAGAATGGTAGGAAAAAAAAAATCTATAAATAATGCCCTTCAGGGGTTCTTTGCATCTTTCTTTTTATCAAAATTCAGACCAGAATAACAGAATCTACCTTATCTCAGTGATTACTTCTCATTTAGTCAGGTGAATGGAAAGTAAAGTCTACAGTACAAATTAGAAAGGGTTTAGGAAGGGCCTTTTCTATTAAAGTGGGTGCAGCCTGCATTGTAGAATCACATAATCAGGAAACTGGAGATATGTATGTTTCTGAGTTATCTTTCATCTCTTCAAGTTGAAGGTGAGTTCACCCACTTTGAATACACAGGGTAAAACATGCTTTCAAGGAACTGAGCAGTTCTTATTCTCTTTGAAATAATAAGAAGGAGAGAAATGGAGGTGATATTTGCTGGTTCTACATTGCCTTGAGAACACCTGTCAAGCAAGTAAGACTCACAGATTTAGTTTTCTCTTTGTTCATGGCATGCTTTAAACTCCACTGACAAGGTCACTTGTCTTTCACTTGTTCTTTTTCTGGATTTCTCAATCAAGTATTCCTGACTGCACAGTGGCACAGCTTCCAAAAGAGGAATGGCAAGTACATGGAGCACCCCAGAAACTCATGATCATGGTATTAATTGCAACATTTAGTCTGCTAAATCAGGCAAAGCCAAGATATGGTGCCTCATACTGGTGCACAGTGTTCAATCACTGGCATGCTGTCAGCATGGTTTTTTGCCCATACCAGCTCACGCTGTACTAGTACTTTCCTTGGCACAGTTCCAGCTGTAGCCCGACGAGGGTTTGTTGTAGTTAAAGAGTATGAATGGGACCACTAAAAGAGTATCACCATAAGGACATAAGGTATGTCACACTACTTATCCTTGGGGTCTTAGTGCACTCCATTTATTGTTTTAGAACAAATGGAGGAGATGGAAGGTCAGATCTTTCCAGGTTAAGGAGAACTGAACCAAGTACTGTGCTGCCTGCAGTGTGCTCCTACCACTGAATTATTTTCCAGAAAGGCAGAATTTTTACCTGCTTGTACTGTAAGTGAAAAGCATGACCTGCACATATGAACTGAAATGGAAGCTGAAAACCCTAAATCCCAGTTGTACAGAAGCTGCTAAGCAAGAGCCTGCAGAAAGGCATTTCAGATGCACCTCTGTCTTTCATGTTTTCTTATTCTAAGATGCTAAGAAAAGCATCCCAGAATTCAGCATTCTGTTCAGTTTTGTCCGCATCAGCCTCTGTCTAATTGCATTTCATCCTGGAGGTGCAGGTACAGGGATACCTATAACACCTCAGTGTGAAAACTGAATTATAGTCTCACAGTTACACTCCTGACTTATAGAGTTTGTAACTCAAAGTGTCACAAGATCTAAATCTACCCACTCAGCTGACTATGGATATTTTGACAATAATGCCAAGATATAAGCTTGAAGATTAAATGGTGAAAATACAAAGGCTTTCAAAGCATTAAAAAAAAAAAATAAATAGCTGTTTAATGTTTACTTGTAATACTAAGTGCCTAGAATCTTCAAATAGCAGGTTCTAATGAGCCATTCTTAATTTCTAATACAAGAAATGTATTTAAAAGATAAACAAATTGTTAAAGTCTTTTTTTATTTTTACTTTTTCTCTAAGTATTTCTCTAAAATGTACTAGAAAACAAAGTATTTAGCCATGTAGAAAGGAACGAATAGTCTGGGTAATAGGTGTGCAGGATCATGAATAATATTTAAAGACAATACTTAGATAAGAGAAAGTATAAAAATGTTATGTTCAGAGTTTCAGTTGTATTTAATCTGTTTCTCATGATGCCTTTATTTGTAACAGATTCATAAAGTAGAATAAACCTTATTATACACATTTTGCTGTTGCAACAGAAGCTGACATCAGTCACATGACAAGATACAGATTTTCATTTATATTTCTCTTTTACATTTTCATGACTTTAAAAAATTCACCCTTGCAAAGTGTGCGAGGATTTTAACCTGGAATTCTGCCCATCCATTCAGACAGACAAAGTTTCATCTTACACCTGAAATGTGCCTTTGATATAAATATGAATAAGAAAGGCAACTGTAAAAATAGTTCCTAAGCATTTTTCAGCTGTAAAATGCTATATCTCTGTTCATCTTACAGGATGTATATTCTCAGGAGATAACAGAAAATGTTCACCAGTGGAAGGATAGCACAAAAGACCTAGATAAAATTTTTACTAAATAACTTTTCTCATGTTTGATTTAAGGAACAGACATTCCCAAATGCCTAATTATAATCTAGATGCAATCTCTGACCTTCATAATTGCAAATCATTTAACACTTGAAGTTTAGCCTAATGATCATTAGTACGTGTCATACATAATTCTAACACATATAAGGTTTGTTACTTGAAATTTGTTGAGACTTTGAATGTAAACTCAATGAAAATAATTTAAATGTATTAGACAAAAGCATTTTCAAAAACTACTTGAGAATTTATTTTAAAATTACAAAATCTTGCATATAATTTGTCAGTGTAATATGACGCATTGACAAAGAACCAACAGTCCTTTTTGATATGGTGTCTGTAAACATTAAATGTTTTGCTACAGCACAGTGAGGCTTTTTCATGTCATCTCCCTTGTCCAACTACAGACCATTGGTTAGAGGCCATGAAATGATTCCATCAAGAAAAGCTGTGTCCCTTTTTCTATCAAGGGGAAAAGAAATTTTGTCCACCAAAAGAAATATACTTTAATCTACGATAAAGTATTTCTAGACTGATTCAAAGATCCTGTGGTAGATAATGAATTAGTAGTTCTCCATTTCACTTTGTCCTTTTAGTCATAGATCAGTGTGCCTTTCAAGAAATTGAATTCTTTTGCAACATGGCCTTTAAGAAAAGGGAGCTTTGATTTGAAAAACAAAAATCCATTATATTAAAACTTTTGACCGTGCTAATTACTTATCGACCTAACAGTCATTCTTTGAGACCAAGGTAAATACTTGTAAAGTAGTATTCAATATAACATATAGGATCATGAGATCAAAGATTACAAGACTTTGTCTGCATAAGGGCTAATGCTGAATGACATTAAATATGGACTTGGGGATTTAGTGCATGGGCATGTAATTTAGAGATTATTAAATTTCATGTACTGAATCTTATTAGAGGTTTGCTAAGAAAGAAATGG
The DNA here is from genome assembly GCA_035221455.1 of Xenops minutus. Classification (NCBI taxonomy): domain Eukaryota; kingdom Metazoa; phylum Chordata; class Aves; order Passeriformes; family Furnariidae; genus Xenops; species Xenops minutus. The sequence continues at coordinate 77,351,734 of JAWWEE010000105.1, read as the reverse complement.
GATCATTCTTAAAGTCAGTCAAGAGCACTCAAGACTGAAAGTTCTTTACTTGTCATATGAAAAAAAAAACAAAACACAACAAAACAACAGTAAGGAATACCCATTTTAAAAATTAATAACTTGAAGCATAAAATACATGTAATTCTCCATACTATATTGAAAAAATAGTAATACAGGAGTTTCATGTAAACAGGTCTTTTCCTGTTCTTCCAGATTCCTACATCACTAAAATAAGATCACAACAATCAGCTGCAGTCCCTCTTCTTTTTGGGGGGAGAAAGACTAGTTTGATTTTCTACCTAATGAAGACAATTACTGAAAATCTTATGGCAACCAAAGGGATGCAAAAAAGCCATGTACATCACCACAGACCATTAGAGAGGATTATTTTTTCCTCTAAAAGTGTTTTAGCTTGCTATTATGACTGTTCTAAAGAATTAAACAGCATATTGAAGTACAAACACATTCAATATATAGAAGAAAGGCAGTGTCAAGTTATCATGAATAACATCAGTAACACTTCTTACAAATATGACCAGTTAGATTCCCTGTGCTGTATTTACAGACTAGCAGAGTGAGAGTAACTGAGGGAAAGATACAGCCTTCTCCCATGTACCTCTAAAGAGATGTCAGTGGAGAGAAAACAGGCTTTGACCTTGATGGCTCCCATCAGCAGAACATGAAGCAATGGGCCATAGGGCACTCTTTAGGTACAAAAGGTCCAGGAAGAAGTAACAGTGACTCCAAGGACTATAAAAGTAAAGGACTGGAGGAAGTGGATAGGATCAATGTGTTACTTCAGTTCTGATAATCTATATATTCATAGCTGATAACTAATAATAAAGAATTTTAAGCATAATTAAATTAAAATAATCTGTATCCTCTTGTGTGTAAATAACACATTTTCAGAACTGAAACTTTTTCTCTTGTCAATAAAAAACCTGTTCTCCTCTGTGGGAAATCTTCAATTGCTGCAAGCAAAGACACAAAGAGAATCTGCTGTCCCAGTGGTGCTGGGTGTAACTGGGGAGGATGAAGACAAGGGACAGTAATACTATACTTATCTTCAATGTGGGCAGTAACATTACATCAGAGTAATCTGAAACCTGAATTTTCTCTTTGAAGAGATATGAGATCTCTTCAAAAGACAATAATTTTCAGCTGGTACTCTGACGCCCACCTGAACAAGTATGGTATATATGCTTATTGTATTATTTCTGACAGACAGAAATGGGACATTTTTGCTGACTGTGGTATCCGGAGGAGACACTTCAGGCCTGGCAATGGCCCTACAACAACAGTCCATCAAGAGTCTTTTGTCCTGATTATGTCAAGTACTGTTGCACTTCCCCCTATCATCCCTGCCTTATTTTTTCATCTTGGTCTTTATGTAATTTACTGATTTTTAGCTCTTGTCAATGGCCACCAATGAAGCAACTCAATGATATTTTTATTCACATTATCCACTGATGTGTTCTGGAAATCCAAATCAAGGTTTTTAGGATGCTCTCTGTTGCCATTTGTGTCTTATTTTAAACTGCACACTGCTTCTAATATTTCTTAGTTTTCATGGTTACATTTAAACATTGAACTTTTCTATAATTCTTTTAATACATGCCATGGATACCATGGGGTAGAGGTGAAGGGGATATGTTAATTTTATACGACATTGAGGCTAAGACAAGGATCCATCAATATAAGGGTAGCTTCCTTCCACATTGCTGAGTGGAAGTTGGAACTTAAATCTCTATGCACTTTATCCATATTCATTTGACAACTCATATGTCAGGAAATAACTCTGCAGATTAAAAAAATCAAGCAAAAAATAAGGTGAAATGTTATTATACAACTAAGCAGGTATTCCCTTATTCACTAAGAAGGGAAAGCATATTGAGTGCTGGATGTTCTGCACTTCCTAGGCAGAGCAAAAGCAGCCCAGTACAGATTTCCAGAGTTTGATAAGTATGATGTATCTGCTCATTCACACAATCTTTCTCAGCTGTTTTTCATGTTGTGCTCCTATCTTTACATAATTTTCATCTGTGAGGTGCTATAACTCCCTATTTAAGTCACCTGTGAAACTTCTCATAAAGGTTTGAAATGTATAATCACAATTAATAAGTATTAATAGAGGCAGGGATGGACCCAGAGTTTCTTAGTCTGTCTCAAGCTTATTAAGCCATTTTAAAAACACGCTGCTACAGCTAAGGATAGACCACCCACACCTTCCCTTGCACATGCTTGCCTCCCATGCCTTGCCTGCTGAAAAAAAAAAAAAAAAAAAATTAAGATGTTGTCAGTGCAAGGAAAGCAGCAGACACATGCAGTCAGGGAACAAGTAAACTGGGAAACAGTTGGGTGGGCAATTCCATGCCTACTCCAGAGCAGGATTGTGGTAGTTTAGTGAGGTTGTCGCAGGTTTTTATGTAAAGCTATATAAAGCTCAAGATAAGAAACTTTTAAGGGAGTATTTCATGATTTAAGATTTACTGGGTTTGCAAAATGGCCAGTGTTTCCCTTCTCATAAAGGTTCCTTCAGTTTTCTGTTCATGATCATGGCCAAGGTCTCCTGTAGGGCCACCAGCTGGTGCCAGTCCCACTGCCTCAGCCAGGAACAGGGCAGCCAGGGGACACCAGGCACCTCACTAGGGATGGACACAGGTCAAGTCCAGGCTGGGATATGGGTCCACGAGTGGGCCTGGATCAGGAGGCCATGGTCAGGCAGGGCAGGGCTGTGGGGAGCTGGAGACTGGTCCTACTGTGGCATGGGAAGGATGCGCAGGGACAGCAAGAGCTAGTGGTGTGCTTGGATGCCCTTACAATCAACAATTTTATCTGCAGTAATTGTTCAGTGTGTGAAATTGTAGGCTGTGCATTTAAGAAGGAAGAAGCAGAGGATCATGAGCAGGTCAGAACTGAAACCATTGCTAAAATACTGTAAAGAGCTCATCAATACCTTTTTTGGCTTTTCTCCTTTGACATTAGATATAAGGGAGTAAAAATTTAGACAGATCTTGATGCTGATGGAAATATTCTGAAAGGCTACTTATCCTTGGACTAAATCCAGCTGCTTCTGGGCAGATACATCAGTGAAAGTCATACATGAGTGTTTGTCAACGGCCATCTCACAGACTGCCACTGGAGGCAAGACCACAAAGTGTTGGCATTTGATGCCTTTGGGCTCTGACTGGTGAACTGAAATAAGCAATTTAGTGTAGACCAACATGGATGGCCATGCATCCCTCATCCATCCTGGAACCCACAACCCCTCTGTGTGACTTAGACTATCCTCCTCCCTCTTCCTTCTTTTCCAGTGGGGCATAATTTTTCCATCTGGTAGGTCAGTCCTACTATGCTTGGGGTGCTGCCTGCTCAGCGCTCAATTGCCACCACCAGCCTCACAGGGTTTACTACATAGATTGATTTTAAACTAAATGTATGTATTTGCTAGAGTGGAGGGGTTGTAAGAGTTTTGTTAGAGGAGTGGGGAGAAATCTAGGGGTTGAGTTATACTGTTGCTGGACAAGTTTTATTCTCTTCTTTTTAATCACTATTTGGACAGGAATGGAAAAGGACAAACAAGCAAGAAAAGATGGAGAATCCTTACACGCCCACACAGAAGGAAGATGAAAAAGAGAAAGCAAAGAGCAAGCAAGGGCTACGAGTTTCTTTTCTGTTTTTTCTCACAGAAAGGGAGCCAGATGAGGTAATGCGAAAAGCAGCAGCACCAAGTAACCATAATAGAAAAAGGTCTGGCTGTAGCTTGACCTGAAAATAATGATAGGTGATGTATACAGAATTTAAGGCACAGAAACAGCAACATCTTGGAGGTCTAATGTGAATTACCACTGTGGGCGGAATGACATAGGGGAACATATACAAATAAAGAGCATCAAGATTCTGTGCCTATGACAACTGTCTTGGAGCATGTCCAGCAGCCTCCTTGGGGCTCAGTAAGTTCAAATAGTAAATCTTGCTGTGCCTGGACAGGCCAAGCAGACTACTAGCACTTTCTTGAGTATATAAGACATAGAGCACAAACAGAAGCAATGGACAGCTCATATAAAATCACAGTCACTGTCAAAACAAAGTATCAGTGCCTCTTTACTAGATATATTACTCTTATGAGACAGAAGTGGGCTGGCATCCCAGAGTAGTTAACATATACAACCAGAGGGTGGAAGACACAAGTTTAGATCTCTTTCTGAATCAGACAAAGACAGATCACAGAATCAGAGTTGGTCTAGACATCAGCATGAAAGCTAAGCATCTCCTTATTAAACACCATAATGTATATTTTATCTCTTAGAGTGGCTTTGTTCCTTAAGGACTCTTTAAATATTTTGTGAGTCAGGAACTCATGAACTGGAATGTTCCTTCGGGTTTTATCTGATATATTTACTAGAAAACGGGGTGATATCAATTAGGTGTTAGAACTGTCCAAATATTTATATGACAAGAATCGGTTTTCTTCCTTCACTTAACTATCCTTGAGCCTTAACCCAGAATTAGAGGTAGCATTATCTTCAGCTCTCCTCAGACAAAGTAGAAAACTGGGTTCATGTCTTGCAGTCTTGGGGAAATGCTATAATTCCCTAATTGCTGAATGAAATACAGATTTGACAAATGCACTTTTCTTTACCTTAAGATTTATTACAAGAGCCCAACACCAAGCATTTTATTTTCAGTTCTGATGGAACAATGCATTCAATAACAAAAGAAACAAAACTGTACATCTCTTTGCATGATTATCAAAGATTTTTGCTACATTTAAGGGGAAAAAAAAACTAAAAAAAAAAAAAAAACAAAACCATGTGACAATTGTACTTTAAATAACAAAATGTGGGTGTTTAAAAATAGCACACTGAATCTGGACAGAATGTTTGATTTTTAGAGCATCTGAAAGATAGAATGGGGTGTGATGTTTTGAATGTGTGCAGGTGTGAATAATTAGAAAAACACATATTTATGTGTCTTTGAGTACACAATCGTTCTCATAGTTACAAGTGATTCTAATCAGCTACACCAAGAGGGGATGGGATCTTTATAAATAGCATATACAGTAAATTTGTGTAACCTCTGTGCAGCTTGGATCACTTTCTTAGTATGCACATTACTGAAAAATAATAAAGCTTTAACAATAGCCTTCACATGTCCTCAGAACATCTTTTTTTTTCTTTCATTAGCCTTCAAAATAACTATCTTTTCAATGTTGTACTGTTGTAAAATAGTAATTTCCTTCCTCCAAACTGATTCAAAACAACACTGACATTTTAAATGTCTTAATGACATTTTAATTATAACAAGGCATCAGATATCTATTATTTCAGTAAGCAAAAAGGGCCCATTCTGAGTGAAGCTCTCCTCTCTTTTCTATTCCTCAAGAAAACGAAAGGAAAAAAAAAAAACAAAAAAACCAAAAACACCCTATGACACAGTTTTGAATGTCTTTATGCTAATCCAAAGAACAATGACTCATTCACAAACCAAGGATTCTTCATGAGCAATACACTTCTGGTGAGGTGCTGTTGTATTCACAATCAATTTTTTTACAGCTCTTGAGCATTATACCTTGCCTTCGCTTAGTCCACCTTGTCTTGATCCTTCTACTTCTTTAGGGAAGAAGTGACAGGCTATTCCATTAACCTTTTGTGTTTCCAATGGGTCTACTCTCACAGGGTTTTAGGTGATGTTTTGTATCCACACACCATTCATCTGTTTTTCTTAATGCACCAGTTCTTTTGAGTGTCTCAAGGAAAAAAGAGATCTAATGTCCCAATCACTTTATAAGTTACTCATGCCTCAATGAATTAAATTATTTCAACACACAAAGGACATAATAGTTAGAAACTTACAAAGGTTGAAGGAGAAATGACCAAAATTATTCATTTGAGATTTTTTATGGACTAACAGAAATAGTATTTGGATCTCAGGATACCTATTCAGTTCCTGATCCTGATAATAATCCATATTACAGTGCAAGCTATCTGTCTACTTTCAATTTGTTAATCATAAGATTGAAGGTTTAATGAAGTTTTCTGATATAGACTTACCAGGTAGGAAATAATAAAACAGGAGGTGATCAACAGGAAAAATAAGCTATGTTGTCATGAAAATCAAGAGTTAATCTAGTCTTTTTTTTGGATCTTAAATTCTTCCAGGCACACTTTTCCTCTCCTGAATGAGATCTTTTTACTAAAGGGGTAAAAGTGGGTTTTGGAAAACTTTCAAAATAGAACAAGACATTTCTATAGGAAAAATCAGGCATACTTAAGACTTGTAGTTATTTTTCCAACTCAAAGAGAGATCATCAGATTGCCTAAAGTCATGAGTTTAAACAGAGAGGGTTTGATTCACTCTCACACAGTCGGATACAAAGCCTGCTACTCAAGCTTTACACCAGTCAAGTAAGTTTCAGTTCATGGTGTGCAAAACACAACTCTAGCCTAAATGTAAATTTTTTTTTTTAATTAAACAGACACTAGAAATGAATTTACAAAAGGGAAAGAAATTTAAGGACTCTAAGGATGTGATATTACGTGTTAAGGAATCTGTTACTAAGTGAATTTAACTTGCTACCAAAACTATTTAAAAATTAATTTTAATATTACTCATTTGATGACATATTAACAATCTGTGCTATACTGCTGCAACTGTGAGGCAGCTATTTTCTTTGTTTCACAATACTATGTGAGTGTTATAAATAACATAATGATCTGACTGTTCATCTGTGAGTTGTGAAGATAATTTGCATTAGCTCCAACCTCATACAAGGACAAAAAAACTAAGCAAAGCAACAGGACTTCAGTAAGACATCCATGTGTCCAAATTGTTCCTTTATCTATGTGCATAAAAGTTCTTGGATAGGAAAAGGGAGGAAGATAGGTGATGGAGAAAATATTTAAAAACCACAATGATATATTTCAGCCCACAGTTAAATGTGTATCATGTTAAGAGTTTGGAATACAGCTTTATGTTAAGAGTACTTGTTCTCTTAGAGTTGGATGGCAATACCCTACTTTCTTGAAGGATGACACAGCACTTTTTCCAGTATTCACTGCCCCACCCCTCACTCCCCATCTCCTTTTCTATTTCTCTAAGTCCACTGAGAAAATAATTACTATTTCACAAGTGAAATACTGAATTCTGAAATTCTTGCTTTATGTGTTCACCTGTATACAAATTCACAGAGTTGTTTCATTCAAATTTATTTGCTTATTTTTGAACTCATGATAATGATTCTTATTTTCTATTCTTACAATATCAGCTATTGCTTTTACATTCTAGGCCCCAAGAGAACTCACAGATTCCACATAAAGCAGAATTGTGACTGAAGGAGCATTGCTGTTTCCTTTGAAGAGGTGTTCAGGATTTAGAAATTATCAGCAGTGAACTAAAAGCCTTTTTCTTTAATGTTGAAATAAAAATAACACTGGTTTTCATTAGAGAGAGTTCTCTTATTGCTCTTTTTTAGGGTAATAAAAAGCCAATTTTGGCTTCAGTATGTCCACTGAAAACTGGTTTAAAAAGATTATGCCAAAAGTGATGCTCATCAATATCTTAATAGAAAAATTAAAAAAAAAAAAAAAAGAAGTGGATATTGGTATTACTGGAAAAAGTTACATTTTGCATCAGAATGATAATTTTACAGAAATGTTAGAAATAAAGTTTGTCTTTAAACGTATTTCAGTAACACTACTGTTTAAGTGAAGCTTTCCTCAAATCTGAATTTAAATACCTCTGCCTTGTATCTGTCCCTGTTTGTGAGGTTACCATCCTCATCCTGTAAGCGGCTGATGATATTTCTATACTGCCTATTGCCATTAATATATTTGGAAAAAAACTCTTTTTAGTGTCCCCCACATTTCTGGCAGCTTCAATTCCAGCTGAGCTTTGGCTACAAGAATTTTCTTCCTAGAGTAGCAAGCAGCATCTCTGTATTCTTCCCATGTCACTTGACCTTGTTTCCATTGGTCATACACCTTCCTTTTTTGCCTTATTTCCAAGGGAAGATCCTTGTTGAGCCAAGCTGGCCTTCTGCCTTTTCTGCTCAACTTCCAGCATTGGAGCGTTACCTGTTCCTGTGCCCTTAGAAGGTGATGTTTAGAAAGTGGCCAGCACTGATAGACCCCAGCACCTACAAAAGCATTTTTCCATGAGGCCTTACTTACTAATTCCTTGAGCAGCCTGAAGTCTGATGTGATAACCTGTCTAAATTTAGTCACTATCTTTCGTATGGTTGCCCAAGAAGCTTGCTCCTCTGCCCTTGGAGTCAGATTCAGATGCAGCTTCACAATACTAGTTTCAGAACTCAAATCCTAGAAGTATCTTGAAGTACAGTGGTTGCCCACGTTTCCACATGACAATAAATTGCATGTGGTCCTTAATTTCTGTCACTGATCATGCACTGATATTACCCTGACTCTTGCAGATTCCATAATCACAGTGTCTGAACCTAACCCAACAGGGAATTAGAAAATGTTGGAGCACTAGTATGAGCTGTCTAAACAAATACATTCAGCTGCCATCCCAGAAGGATGTGGGATGTGTAAATTCCAAGCAGATGTCTTGAGTACTCGGGAGTATGAAAACCAGCCTATGTTTAGGTAACTCAGTCTGTCCTCACTAGTTTTAGAATGATACACCAACGACATCAGAAAGCAAACACTAGGACATTATGTTTCCACCAGCCTTATTTTATGCCACAGCCTTTGAATACAGAATTAAAATTCTAAGAATGTCAGATCCCAATATCTTTTGCAGTCTGGGGAAGTCACACCCCAACATAATAGCCATTCCACCAAGAGATAAGCCTGGAGCAAAAAGGTCTCTTTCTATTCCTGCTATAGAAGCTCCACCATAATTGTGTGAATTAAGTAAATATTTACTTGGATAAATAAAGTGAAAATTCAGAGATTTGCCAGGTATCCATTCAACTTTTCTTTATGCCAGGGAATGTTTCATAAACTTTTCAGTACACAATGACTCCACAGAAGAGGCTGAAGTACACACACAGATACAGTCGTTTAGCCCTGGAATGAGTTAAAGCAGAGACCACATACTTTCCCTAATTTGAAAAGATGTTCCCTCAGGGAGTATCAAACCAAAAGTGATATGCCTACTAAAATATGATTGGTGGAAAATAGGGTTCCAACATAATCCTTCTGTGGGACTGTCTTTTGGCCCAGAAGTTCTCACCTGGTTTGGATGTTTATCTTCCACTGCAGAGTAATGGAGATTACATGTCCCAATAGGAGTTCTTGTATAACAAGCACTAACTATCCTTACTTGCCAATTGCTGTCCTTTGGATGAAGATGTGTGTGCTAAATATACATTTAGGCAACTCATTATGAATATTTGGAGGTTTTCATCTACTAACCTTCTATGATAGAATTTGTGAAGCCCGAAGCTTTGAGTTTGTCACAAGTGCACAAAGATGAAAGGGTCAATATGTTTTCTACCACCTATCATCATTATCTTCCCTTACTCTGATAGACTCTAAAGTAAATGCAAACACATTACATCATTTGCAGTTATGAAACTAGATTACCTACATCAGTCACTTTACTTTTATCTATGTCTAGTATCACTCATCACAGACAATCCATGTGTGAATGAGAGTGTTTAACAACTCATCTTTAGTAGGAAAACATGCTGCTACTACAATAAATTCTCCCTTACTGCATCATGGTAATAAACTCACACACATACTCTTCATACAGTCTTGCACTGTGATCAAAGGAAATTAAGAAGAGCTTGCAGGTATTTTCATCTTTAAAAAAACAGATATAGAGTACCATTAAGAGAAAAGGACAGTAAATAAAAAGCTAATCTGATTTAATGTTATGATTTTAATCTTATTTTTTAAAGATGCTAGAAAGGCCCTTTAGCAGCAAAGACAAAAAAAAAAAAAAGGTGCTCATTGGAAATATCCATCCTAAGATCAGCAGTGCTTTTCTAACAGACCCATCCAAGCCAAAGTCAAATCTCTTGCTGGGACAGCTTACAGCAGTATGGAATTTAGCCTGTTTCATTCATTGCAGTTCAAGCAAAAGGTTACTATGCTGGGAACCCACTACCAAGGACCAAATGAAACATTAACATGGTTCACTCCCTTGGTCTATAAGCAATTTTTCTTATAACTAACATTCTTAAAGTTTTTGCAAAAACATGTAAGGACATCAACTCATAAAGATACTGACAACTTTGTGACAAGACCAGTTGTCATCTGCTCACATGAGTAGTAGTCATGTCCTTTGCCATCCATTGGCAGATTTCCAGAGTCAGTGTAGGGCTTGCTACTACTTTGTCATGTTTAGCCCTGAGTAATGCATAAGTTACACCTGCAATAACAAGTATCTACCCAAGGGGAGCAGATCCATATAGAGAAGCAGCTGGTGGTTAGAATTCAGTGCGCACAACACATTTTCGGAAATTTTACTTCTGACTTGCTACTTTCTGGCTTGAGCAGTCAACTGGGCATGAAGTGTATTAGGTGGCTCCCAAAGTGAATAATCTATTTTAATTTCAGATGAAAAAAGTCTGAATTATGTGCCCAAGAACTTCTTGTGTCACAAATGAAAGCAAATACTTGTTCTTGATCCGAACTGAAATGCTAATACAGACTCATTCTAAAGCTATTCTGTCTCTCAGCAGAGGAATCTCTCCCATCTACATGCATGGAAAGTTGTGACTGCAGCTCCTCTCCTCTGCACTGTTAGTGTTGTTAAGGAAGGGCATAAAGAAGATAATTTTGAAGCAACTGACTTCATGAGTGCTTTATCATATGGGACCTTTTTATAGGAATGGATAGTTCTGGACTATTGAATCCGGTCCTATAAAGGCAATTACATCACAGATTATCTGATAATGAATCAAATAACATTTTTTAATTACTTTTTATCCTCCATTTTCCCATTGAAAGTTTAAGCTACAGGATAACTTAACCTAGTAGCACCACTGTCCATTAATGAAAGCAGCTATGCTTCTGATTCCCTCAGTATCCCTCATTCCCCACACCCCTACCCATATACACTGACATACCGTGTCCCTTTCTCCTTCCTTTTTCTAGACCTTTGCTAAATAGATTTAGAGTTTATACACCATGCTTATACGCTTGACTTTTAGACACTGCAGATCACCGTAGCAGTTGTTTGCATTCATTGAGGTTAAATTTACTGTTCCTCAACATGGGTGACTTGCATGACAGAACTTATAGTATCTGTTAAATTGTAGGCTCTGCATTTTGTTAATATTTCCAAACCCGACTAGAAATATTTAAACTGACATTACCTAGGATCACATTTCTATTTTCACAGCCTTGTGATACATGTTGCTCATAGTCAATCTGTAAACAGTTAATGTGAAAATTTCTTTCTCTTCCACAGTAAATTCCAACTGCTTATATTTTCAGAGTAACACTTAGATGGTTATTATTAGTTCCTAAGAGTCTTCTGAAATTCTTAACATTAAACTTAATTCATATTCATTAGACAAGTTCTCAGGATCACGCAATTTTTTTTTTTGATACTTCATCAAGCTTTCATTATAGAGGTGTCTTTTAACTTTAGGATATCAGCAAATTTGAACAACAGGTTGCTTCACTATTATTTATATTTGTCCTATTTTGATTCTGAGGAAATTCTGACAACAATATAACACTCTTAAGATCGTTAACTATTTTAATTTTTCCTTTCAGCTAGTTCCTTCTTATGCATTTCCCCAGTTTAACTAATGATTTTCTGTGTCTCTCTTATGGAACTGATATTTTACTAAAGGTCCAGAAGCATGGCATCTTCTCAGTTTATTTAGAAAATAAGTTTATTTTGAAAAAGAGTTACCAGGTAAATTTGCCAGCCACTGTGTCTGCTAAAATTATGTTGTACCTCATTTCATCTGACTGAGCTGATCTGTCATAGTAATATCCACAGCAGAAATAATAATCAATTCTTACATAGTACTGTGAATTGTTTAAAAGCAATAACAATAGATATTTTGACATAGAAAAAGGAGAACACCTAAAGGTGTTGGTAGCACTGGGAATGGGCTTCTAACAGAGCCAGTGCCATAAAATTCTAATGTCATCCTACTCCTTTGTCTCTGAAATTATCAGGATGAACTGGTATGAATAGTTAGATAGTGTCAAGAACTTGGGTTTTTTTCTGTCTAACAGTGGACTTAACAGCTTTATTCCTCTTAAGAGAAGATTCTTTTAAATAACTCCTGGAGATAAAACAGTAATTTCACAAAGTATTTTATGATCTCATGTTATAAGTAATCATTATTTCATTATTTTTTAATATAAGACCATGAATTTGGGAAAGATTACTTCACACATGCACCTTTTTTCTTTGAATCTCTCTGGGATGCTTTTTTTTTAATTTTGGTTTGTTGTTGTTTTTTTTTTTTTTTTTATTATTATTATTATTATTATTATTTTCCCCTAACAACTAGTATTCTAAGAGTTTGTCCAGAGGACTTCCTGACTTCAGACAGAAATATCTTGGCTACCTATGCTCTACAATATTAATAATTTGCAGTTATTAAATCCACTCAAAGAACAGGATTCCATGTCTATCCAGAAATCTTCTTTTTCTTGTATTTACCACTTAACTTTTGAAAATTTCCATCCACTAAAATGTTGAAACATTAGCTCTGTCTCTGTATATCTCACAACACTGTTAAACAAAGATTAAATTTAATGTTATTAAACCTTTCACAAATGGCTTGCAAAGCTTGTTTGTTGCAATCCTGCACAATAACGTGATTGTGCATGTACTTACATGTACACACATCATTTGCTCTTTATGTCTGAAAAAAGTAAAAATCTGGTTTACCATTTATTTTAATGCAGAAATAGTTATAACAGACTGGACCCTATTATGCTCAGATCTCATTTGTTTTTGTCAGAAAAGTCATTGAAATAAACCAAATTGCACTAACATCAAAGCATAGTCACCCATATTCCCATCTGTAGAGAATAAAAACTTAGGGTTACATTTGAGAAGGCAGGAAGGAGTCCACAAAGTCCTGTACAAGAAGTTCTGTCTGTATCCAGGCACACAAGTGCTTACTAGGTAGAAAGAAGCACCAGTGTGTATGCAGTTGAAGATGTCCCAGATGACCAATGAGCATAAATAATCATATCGAGTATAGCATGGACCCCTAAGGAAACTAAATTCATGTGACTATGCTGGCCAACTTTAAAAGGTTCTCAAAGAGGAATAAAGGTCTTTAAGCCATAACATTCTTATGAGTTCTATGAAAGTCAGCTGTTTTGTTTAGGAATAGTACTGTCAGTGACCTTATTCAGGGAGACTATAAGATCAGATTAACTTTATTCTGCTCAGGAGAATCCAAACATAATGTAGAAAGCTAGAGGGAAGAGTCTTTTCTTGCTCACAGGAGTATGAACCTTATGTTATGCATAGGAAATTAGGGCTTAATTTACAGTTCTATCATAAACTTGCTGTATAGAATCAGATGGTTATTTAGGTTGGAGAAGAACTCTGGATATCAGCTACTCCTGGTCAGGCTGCTCAAGGCCACAGACCCTCTGCTCAAACCATTTCAGAGCTAAGAGTTCTTTGTGAAATTTCTTTCTTCCTAGCATTCATACAGATTTTTCTGTGATTCCAATTCTGTCTCTTTTCCCATTTTCTTTTGCTGCACAGCTCCAGGAAGAGTCTGACTTCATCTTCACTATACTCTATAATTAGAGAATTAGAGATGGACACTATAGTCCTTTTTTAGCTTTCTTATCTTCAGATTTAGCAAAATTAAGTGTTACAGAGATCTCATATATATGTATCCACAACTCAGCGAAATGGCAAGGTTTTTTTTTCTAATGTTTATTTTTTTATGTATGCTGATTCTCTTAAATCACTAAATAAATAAATAACAGTCAGATGTAAGATGCTTAATTGGAATTACAGAATTCTGTGAGAAATGTAAGCGAAGCATGAGTTGTGTGCAAAAATTATAATCTATTAAAATTTAAAGGTGGTAATAAATCTTCCTTTGTTCTTTTGTGATAATGAAGTAGTTTATTGGCTACAGCTGCAGAGTGTTTTGTTTTTTTTTTTAAATTGCAGTATGGCATAGTATAGGATCCCTACTTAACAAGGAGGAATGAACTTTACATACCTCTAATAATCAGTACCATCAAATCAAGTGTGGCCAGCTGAAGCACTAACTTCATTTTCATCCCACACCATGTGAAATTCAGATGGAAAAAGGAGGCAATGTAATTTTTTTTTAAATCCTGATCTGAGTTTTTCCAGAAGAAGATCCCAGTAAACCTTTCACACATCATCAGAATAATAATGAAATGCATTAAAACTAACTTTCATTTCTCTTTTGCTCTTTGAAGCAGAAAAGGAGACCAACAAAGGAAGATTTATAACACCTCGAGATTCTGTGAAAAATGCAAAATACATATTACTTAAACTGTTTTGGGTGGAACACAGCATTTATGCTTGAGTAAGAACATTCCCTTTTAATGTAAAAATCACAATCTTTTACACAAGAGCTGTGAAACACAAGAACAGGCTAGTGTCAGATTTATCATCATTTTTTAAAGTGAAGAAAAGTATGACAAGTAGTCAGTAGCAGTAGACCCAAAATTAGAAATATATATGTAAACACCTGCAGTTGAACTCACTGTTTAAAAACTTGTACAACAGAATGTGCTTCACACTCAGAGTCAGTTGGGTCACTTCATGATGAACATAACACCATGAGAAGAAACAAATATCAAGATTTGTTCAAGCAAATATACCTTTCTACTGGAGGGGTGCTGAGGGGCAGGAGAACAGAAAAAGTTAGGAAACTATTAATAGGAAAATATTTCTTTTCTCTGAAACCATAGATAAGGATGAATTCTGATAATGAAGACTGCCAAAAATGTTGAAATATTTCACTATCCTCATCTCATCTGTGTGCATATTTATCATTCAGTTTAACATCTTACAATTTTGTGCTAGTAAGGTATTTTAAGCTATTATTTGAGACTATGATCTACCAAGAAAATTAAGTTTACCTTATATATAGTGAACACTATTTGTATAATTTGCCAACTAAATGTGACCTTGCTGTGATAGCCCACCTAGGGAATAGGCACTGACTAACAGTGTGGGTGAATTCAGCCCATTTCTGTGCAAGTAAAACGGGTTAATTTGTCATCTCCAAAGATAAATAATACTCAACTGCTCTGATTTCAGAACAAAATGGACAGGGTATACTTACATGATTGGTGACTAGAAGTTATCATCAGTACCTCATTTTCTTTGAGAAACTAGCCAGCTGCTTCTTAACCATCTCTGAGATGCAAATGAGGCTGTAGGACAGATGTCTTCCTTTGATCCAGCTGGCTCAGTAGCTGACATTTCTCTTCAACACTTCCATAAAGCACATGAGTCTTTTGTGAATCTACCATCATTGCAGCACTATGAAAATAATTTCCATTATTTTTGACCGAAAAAATTTGGTGTTAAATTGTTTTGGCAAATTAGGGATTATTCATGCAAATCATGTGACTGAGATCAATAAAGGATGAAACTTTTTAGGAAGGCATAAGCAGTTGAGCAAAATAACCTTTCCTACTGCAATAGACTGATCCAGAGTAAGAAACCTGTTTTCAGATTGATTTCATGACCTTTACTTGCCCTTTTCAAGATGAAGTTACTTATTTGCTAAAACTAATTTCACTAGTGGTTTCAACTAACTTGTTAGACTCTTAATTGAAGAAACAAAATAAGAGCAAGCACACTAAGATCATAAATTAGTAGGGAGACAGTAAACTCCATAAGGTAATTCCAATAACTGCACTTCCTAAATTAGTTTACACACCAAGATCTAGGATATAGATTTAAGATTTGCTGTTAGCAGAGACAACCTTCAGGTGTTCTCTGAACTTCAGCCTTTCAGTTGTGCATGTAGAAACACACAAGTACTTACAACAGTGACAGATCAGGAAATTTATCAGTCATATTCTTGCCTAGGACCAGTGATCTAATGTAGATATGCCACAATTTCTGATCAAGCCCACTAGATGGCTTCTACTACATTTACAAAGGCTTCCATTTGTTCAAAAATCAGTTCATCCTGTGAAAACACACAGATAGCTCTGTTTTCCTTCAGATTTCCCATTTCCTTAAATTTTCAGAGGAAGATAAAGGAATGTCTAGAACACCTTTTTTAGGCAACTGTAATTTGGCCTAATTCTGATAACATTTTGTGGCCCATCATATGCAAAAGCCCAAATCTCTTCTGGCTTTAAAAATCTATTTTCTGAAGTCTATTATGTTTATGAGGGAGAACTATTGAAATATAATAGAAGAGTTTGCTTACATCTACCATAAACGTTCTGTATTTTGCATTCTGGCAGCAGGATCTTTGCAATCAGTTTTTAAGAGCTGTTTGGATGGATACTTTTATGAGATTTCTAAATGTGCTAAAGTGAAAAGGGATGTCTTTATTGAAAAATCCTATTCAACAAGGCAGCTCTTCCCTCATCTTCCCTTAAAATGGTGCTTTGTAAACCAATGAATGTTGTAAAATTATTCTGGGGTCTAAATAAGTATGTGTCGTGGGTTTCTATGATTAGTTGGTTTTGTTTTATTTTTTTTTTCTATAAGAGGAAGATTGACTTCTGTTGGAAGTCTCTGGAAGTTTCCCTCCATCCTATAGAGCAGAGCCAATGAGGGCCAGCTCCGCGGAAAACTTCCTGCTTTTGAACCATTAAGTTACGCCCCTGCGTGAAAACATATTTAAGAAGTTGTTGTGCAGTTAGA
>JAWWEE010000105.1:77309741-77334840 GCA_035221455.1 Xenops minutus | reverse complement strand
TTTAGTTTTTAGTTTGTTAGTAATAAATTTAAGCATTATTCTAAGTTCTGCTTTGCCCGTGGTATTAATCAAAGCTCTTCTTTTGGTTGTTATCTCTAGCTGTAAATTCCTTGGGTTTTTTTTCCCTCTTTCCTCTGGAAGGTGAAAGGCGGGGCAGAGATGGAAAGAAAGGCCTTGAAAGAAATTCATTGGACACCAGGCGTTCATCCAGAGTCAAACCACCACAGTATGACAGTTTCTAAAACAAACAATGTTCTTTTGGAGAGATCATATGCGTTTAAATTATAATTTCTAGTGGAAATAACTGAATCTTTAGAACCACATATGCTGTGTATTTGGGACTTGTTTTCTTACCTAATGATGAATATCAGAAATGCCTGTTTTATAATAACTTATTTCTAGTTAGACTATAATTTCTTCTTCAGTTTAAGAGACATTTCTTACACCGCCAAACACGGTTCAGGAAAAAACCCAAACCATAGCATTTGAAAAGAAGAACAAGAAAGGAAGAAATCAAGAAATAACAATCAGAGAAATTAGTGAATACACAAGAAGTCTGATGAAAGAAGGCCTGTTTTTACTTACATAAACATTGTACATTTAACTTGGAGGACATGTACATATATTATTTGCATTTCATACTTACCGGATGCTCAAATTAAAGGGCTACAAAGATTCAAGGCTATTGGTTTAAACTAAAAATATAGAATGAAAAAAACCAACCAACCAACCAAAAAAAAAAAAAAAAACCACAAACAAAAAAACAAACAAAAAGAAAAAAAAAAAAAAGAAAAATCTAGAAAACCAAACTGATAATAATGAAAATGATATGATGGGTTTCCGAGGGAAATATGGAGAGAAAGGCAAAATACTTTATTACTTGAAAACACAGAAGCTTCCCAAATTATTTGTATCAAAATTCAACCAATTCTTTAACCAGCAAAAGTACTTTGTCCCTCAATATTGTGATATGTCTCATTTACTTTTAGCTATCCATGAATTTGGTGTCCAGATTAAGTTAGTCCTTTTAATTCCTTCTTGGACAATGGGGAGAGGCAGTCACTTTCTCTGCTGATTTATTTCCTCTGTTTTAAATACTTGCTTTAGAATAAGATGACATGGCCTCTAGATAGGCCTCTCTAATTACTTAGTTATACTGGAGAAACCGTGTCCCCAGCTTACACATATGAACTGAGCAGCAGAGAAAGCAAGATCACGCACAAAACCTGGACCTAAGAAGGATTCAATGCAATATTCCTGAGTGCCACCAATATACTCCATGTACTAGATCAATAAAATACAAACTTCATCCCTCAATTTCTTTTTCACTCTCTCTTGTATGATTACCCTATTTTTACAAAATACCTTTCTTCATATGAAAAACCCCCAATTCTTTGTGTTGTTGTCCGTCTTAGAATCTCCTTTTTTATAAAAGCAGATGATTCTTAAAAAGAAGAGTGAAAAGTAGAGTCTTAGGACCAGAGGAAGTGAACTGTCTAATGACTTAGGGACAAGAAAATAAGAAAATAAATGAATAATTAAACAACAACAAAAGCCACATCCAAAAGTATTTGGTTGAGAAAAACTACTGTGAAGAAAAGGAAATATGTATTTTAACTTCTCATGCAGGCGAATTGAATACCCAAAAGACACACACACACACGACTTTTCTTTGGTAGGAGAAAGTTTATCTCATCTGTCAGATCTATAATCCATCTGTCACTGAAGAAACAACCAGAAAATTTCAGCCAAAATGATTCAGACATTTCTAAGAACAAGTGAAGTGAAAATATTTTCTTTGCCTATGTTAAAAATACTCTGGCAGATTTTTCTTGACAATGCTTAGCAATTCTTATTTCAGGGTGACAAGGTATGCATTGCTGACTGATGAAGATGATCTTTGTGTCTGAGATGTGTCTTTACTGAGGCTGAAAATCCATCAGTGTGAAGTCAGACTGTTTCAGATTTGGGGAAAAGAAAAAAAAATGTTTTGTAGGTATTCTGTTCCACAAAAAAACCCAAAAGAACGAAGGTGAAGGAAACTGCTTGACATTTCCACATTCTGCAGCGTTTGATTTTGCCGTGTGTTCTCTAACATCTTCTCTTTGTATGTGTGATTGTGAGCATACTTACACAGGTGTGTGTGTGATTGTGGAGTGTTTTTGACACTGTTTAGGTTTGACATTTATTTAGTTCTTTGGGGAAAAAAAAAAAAGTTTTCTCTTTGATGTGTACAGAAACAGCACCTGAGGTGTTATTGATGCAAGACTAGATATATCCAGGAGCAGTAGTATTTTCCTAAAAGGTATCTGTTATGTTTTATTGAAATTATCATGTACCAATTTCTTTATTCATGATGTACTCCTAAGTTTGTCCACTTGCTGTAAATATTGACAAATGTGCATTTTTCCCTCATGCACACATATATTAACAGGAGGTGAAAGCCCCACCAATATTCTTGGTACACTGTTTGAAATATGTTCTGTACCGTGAGTTTAAAAAATTGTGTTTGAATAGTGCAAAAACTGCACAGAAGAAAGCAGCATATTGCATGCAAACCTGTTTCAAATCAAATGGGCTGTAAAAGCATTTTAGAGCTGTCGATTTCATAGTAGAGTATTGTGATATTTTAGAATAACTACAACTCTCGATGTAGCATTTTTATATTTCCTTGGCCAGTAACTGTAGCGCAACTCACAAGCCAGTCCTAAACCAATTCCAGGTTGAGCAAAGAGAAGGAAAGGATCAGAAAAAGCCTTGTATTCAGGGGTAAGGTTGGTCTGTATTTGACAGAAGGTGACCCTATCATTTTCATTAAATATACTGAGATTAGCCACTGGAGAAGAATTTAGGATCGGGGGTGGGGAGGGTGTTTTGTGGTTTTTTTGTTTGCCTGCTTGCTTGTTTGTTTGTTTTCCCCAATCATTGTCTAAGGAAAGGACCAGAAAATAACTGCTGGTAAATCTTGGCATCACATGCTTCCCTTCTGAAAGGATGGAGAGACCAATATCTAAAATGTTGTTACTATGTCCAAAACATTGTGTGTCCTGGCATAGTTCAGTAGCCTCATTGATGCCTCTTCACTCCAGTACCTGGAATGGGTTTACTGTACAATATCATCATTGCCACAAAGCCAAATAAGTTGTTTCTTCAGATTAAAACTACATCCATCCCTCTGGGTTGATGCACAGAAAAGGTTCAAACAAGAGTATGAATAGTAGATTCATGTACAGTCATCTCATTAATATGTCCCACATTAACTGAATGGAGATAAAAAATGTATTTACTTATTCTGATCAGTAAAACCCTGAATAAATTTAATTCTTGTTTTTTACCAATGTTTTTGATTACCAAGACACAGTATTGAGCTTCCAGTAATGTTCTTATTTTGAGCATGCTCTTCAATTTTTTTTTTTCCTTGTATTACATTTTCCTTGTGTCTGTTATTTTGCCTTTTGAGCATCATAAATGCATCATTTGCAGTACTGGCCTATTTAAGAGACCTCAGTCATACTGCTCAATCTAGACAAGATACTTGGTTCTTATTAGCCAGAATATACCATGAATATGTCTAGTTTTAAAGATTTTATTTTAAAATTTTAAAATAGCCACATGACCAAGGATGTCCAGGAAAATGCAGATTTCTGCTGAATTTCTACAGTCCTAATAAAAGATGGTTTTGCTGAAGTGTGGAATGAGTGAAAAGGCTGTCAATTTTTCTTTTCTTTTTTATTTCTAAGTCAAACAATGCAGACTTTTATATTACAAATCTCTAAATATGTTAGGATATATATCCTTTTCCTGTTCATAAACTAAGTTATTGCCTTATAATGAAAAAACCATGAAAATGAGGAGGAGAGATGTCATTAAAAGATAACTGGTTTATCTGCATCTTAATCCCTTGAATATCAGGCTGCAATTTCCCTTCAGGAGATGAAATACTTTGAAATAGCATTGCTAATTTGAGTGGAATATCAGAACATTCATCAAATAATTGTAGTACTACTTTGCTGGCTAGGCATGACAAGTATTTAAGGAATTGAGCTGGCAATCTGAATATCTAAGGCATCTGAAAACACAAATAATCCAATGGATAGTTAAAAATCCACATGAACTGAGGTGTGGGACTATCACACTTACATGCCTATTTGATTCCAAGGTTAAATGAGTTGTGGAGAATTAAAGCAGTTTTGTTTGTAGTTACTATGCTGAAAACAATATGCTTGAAGGCTTGACTAGCTGTATTCTTCATATTTTAATTCAGTTGTCAAGATAGAACTGCCCTCAGCATGTATAAAATAACTCACTAAAAGGTCATCTTTGAATGTATTTCATATTGCAGGTAATCAAAACAGAGTATATTGGAATTTTTTTGATAACTTATGGCAGAGAAGATATGGAACATGATCACTGGGATGTGATGATGTGAGTAGTCCTAATGAAATACCACTAAAGCTACTAACCATTTAAAATGGAGAACAGACTCACGGGATCTAGTGTTTCACTCGTGGTAAAGCTTGATTTTCTGGCTCAGTAGCTGACAGCCACAGGGGTGGTGTTACATCTACCTGATACATTGACTGAAACACAGTGCTTCACTCTGTTCTTCCTCTCCGTTCCTTTTGAACTGTCAGGGTTATAAAGACAACTGTTTTTTTGCTGCATAATTCAGTGTGTCCTTTTCTTAAAATGTAATATTACATTTACATTAACATTTCCAGACTAATAATTGTGGGTTTGTGAAGACAGTAATATTCTTTAAAGTACTCTTTCTCTTGACATATTGTTGTATACTCAGCTTCGGACTAATTACAAGTTTTTACATGTAAGTAAACTGGGAACAAATGAAAATGCTCAAATAGCTGTGTGCCTCATAAGGCCCCATACTGACTCAGAAGACTGAGGATCAGAGCATGATGTACTGTGAGAGGAAACAAGAATATTAGGAAAAATATTACAGCCCTTAAATTCATCAAGATCTTCTTTGGAGGGATTATACTTAGATTATTAAAAAATCTGAGTTTGGAAGGGACACCTGCAGTTCACCTAGTTCATTTCTCCTGCACAGACCAGGGTCAACTAGAGCAGGTTGTTCAGCAATGTGGCCAATTGGTTTGAGTGCCTCCAAGAATGGACACCCCACAACTTCTCTGGAATACATATTAATCATTCTCAACCTGTAGCATTATGTTTGTCAGTCAGTAGCAGTTTGATCAGGTCAAGAAAGGAGGATTCATCCTTTTTAAATCATAGAAGTTAGTTCATTCAAACATGTCTGCAATATCCCCACATTTAAACACAAGATTTTTTTTTTTGTCCTTTTTTCTTCAATCTCTCTTACCTGTTTCACAGTTTAAGGCAGAAACAGGAACAGAAATATAAACTTTATCAACTGACACACTCCTGATCAAGTAACAAAACACCAAAACCAAACAATCTCTTCAACATTACTGGGAGTCTAGTAAATTCATTTGAGAACTCCAGTTTAGTTTGCTAAGCTGGACAACTCAGATAGTGTTCAGATTTGCATATCTGAGCTGGAAAATTTCATTTTTTTCAAGCTGTGCCCACCATTTGTTTGTGTTAGGTAATGATTTTTTGGGTTTGTATTTAACCTTTTAGCAACAAAAATTTTCTTTGTTATTCATCATTTTAATAATATTTACACCAAACTGCCAGCAACATCTTTCAAAATTGATCATATTATCTAGTTATACAAATCTGTTCTCACTAATCAGAACGAATGGACAGGGTTACCGGTTGATGAGTGAGCTAAAGTTTAGTTCAGGAAAAAAATCAAAGACTGCAGTTTTTCATGAAAAACACCACCTGCAACTTAATGGTTACAGTAGTTACTATTCTACATGTTTAAATAGAAAAATTCTCTCAAACAAAAGTAAATTAGCAAAAAGTGTTCTTGGAATTTACAGAATTGTGCTTACTTCAGTGAACTTTTGATCTATTTGCCATTTCTTAAGAAGAGCTTATAAGCTCCAAACTAGAGCTTCCAAACTAAACCTTCTAAGCTTCCCATATGTAGCTCTCAGACTCAGGCCAGCACGAATCACAAGGAACCAATTACTGCAAAGTGTTGCCATGCCAGCAGTGGCATTCACTTTTCTTTAATATTTTCACTAACCTTATTTCCCCTGTGAGCAAAATAGCTGCTGCTGTTTGCTCAGACTTGGCGGCCTTGGTAGGACTAGCTGTCAGGCAGCCTGGGCTCCTCTTGCTAATTTCAAGCTCCATTGAGCAGTACTGTGGTGGCAAGACTATCACTCAGTCTTTAGGAACACCCCCAGCAAGACATGAAAAAAAAAGAAAAAAAGAAAAAAATTAAGGAAATATATAGATTTTGCTTATCAGGGAAAAAATGTTGGCATTTTTTTATGGAAGAATTCATTCTTATTTAGTACTTCAAGAAAAAATTACTAGGAGACACCAGCCACCAACACATGCTAACACATGGTACAGGTTTAATTAGGATTATTAGAAATGTTAAGAATACCTGAATGAGAATAACTTAGCGTACTGACATTATTAATTCTACAGTATCAAAGTAGAACATATCTGAGCAACATTGGTACAGAAAGACAAATCTAGAAATAAAGAGAATGGCATGATGATGTAGAATATACCTACCCCAGACTGTTGACCACAGTCAAGCCACAGTCTTGTCTTTTTTCAGCCTTTTATTTTTCATTTTTATAAAGGGCATAAACTATATGTGGCACTATTGTCCACAGACAAAGTCTGCAGACATCCTGAGTAGTCCCATTTCCAGGCCATTAGCAAATACTGCCATTGGGAGAAAACATTTCCTAGCAGGAGGATATCAAGTTCCATAAGAGGAAATGCAAAGCCATGAGCCTGGAAAGAAATAAGCCCATGCACCAGCAAATGCTGAGAAGCCACTGAAAGATTGATTTGCAGAAAAGGACCTCAGGATCTGGTTGGACATGATCCAGCAAAGTGCCTTCACATCAAGGTAGGACAAAAGCATCTGTAGTTCCATTAGGTGAAAAGCATTGCTACCCTCTGAGGGAGGTGAGCTTTTCACTTTACTCATCACTAGTGAGACACATGTGGAGTGCTGGGTTCAGGTCTCCATTTCCCAGTGCATGAGACTCATGGATAAACTCAGGCAAATCCAGAAGTCGTGTGAAACTGATGAAGGGACTGATGCAACTGACATAATAGAAGAGATTGAAAGGGCTCAAGGGGATCTGATCAAGCTATATAACCTAATGGACATGAGGTAAAGAAGACAGACTTCCCTTGTTAGTGCAAAAGAAGCAAAAGACCCAGACTGAACAAAGTCGTGCACTAGTCTGGACGGATTGAGTTTCTGTTCCTATCTAAGATAGTTGTGTTGGAAAAATGTAATCAAACTCCACAGAAATTGGAAAAAGTCTTGTCAAACAGGTGGACATCTGTTTTATGAAACTGTTATTTCAAATGGGCTACATCTAAGTGAAAATAGAACCATGATGCTGAAACTTAAGTTTATGGGGAACTTTTACACTAAGCACTATGAGAAAGTTCAGATCTGCAGAAGATCCCATTGAAATAAACTTTTTAAATAAAGACTAATAAGGAACTTATAAAACAATGAGGAATTAAAAAGTCAAGTTTATTTTCTAAAAATTAAACTTCTTTTCAGGCTATCATATATAAGGATACAATCATCCCAAGAGGAAATGGACATATTCACCTATTTAAGTGTTTGAAGTGTAAAGCATAAAATAGGTGAATTTGAATGCCTGGTTTTTAGTGAGGACAGTAACTTAACAGACTAAAGAACTTGGGGAAAGAAAAATAATCTTTCAAACATGTCATGCCTGGTTAAAAATTACTTAAGTGGGCCAGACAAAGGTTTTGGCTAGAGTAAACAGTCATAAGCCATGAAACTAAAAATGTAATGACAATTTAAAACAAGTGAACAAGCAAAAACTTACATAAACAAAAAGAGTATGATACAAAAACTCTCCTAATAACTTCCAGATACTAATTGTGACTAAGGCAGACCAGAAAAGCTGCAAGAGCAATAAACACTGATAGGAATTTCTAGTTATTTCCATGAAGATTAAAATAGACATTTGAATAAGTGGCATCAGATCAGACTTCAGATGATGGAAGCTACTTTGTTAGACTTCACCTTCTCGAAACTGTTATTGACAAAGCCTGCTTTAGGGAGTAAATAATTCTTGTAAGACGTACATTGGACTTGTTTCAGAATGTATCTCTCAAAAAGCCTTTCTAAGGGTGATGCACTCTAGTTCCAAACTACAGCAGAGTGAAACATACACACAAAATAACCCACTACAGGTATGTTCACTTTTAAAAAGGAAAATTATGCAAAACCAGAAAGCTTGCCAGAAGTAATCTAAAAGAACCAGACAAAGAACAAAACTTCTTTAGCTAGTATGGAGGTTTTTTTCAAAACACCTTATTAAAGGAGCAAAGCAAGTATAAAATCAGTTTGGCTAAAGAATAGAAACAGTAAAGAATAACAGCTAAATAGTAAAAAGGAAAAAAAAAAAAGATAACAGGAGTAAAGGGTTATATTTCAGATAATTAGTGTTGTGTCCAGATAAGGTGACTGAAAAAGAAATAATCACTGGCAAATTAATTCTGAGATTTTAATAAGCCAAAAAATTACTTTGAAGAACAATTTGCCAAAGGCATGACATTATTAATTAGATGTTTTCAAACACATTAGAAGCAAAATTCTTGACACAAAGTCTTCAGGATCAATAGATACTTCAAATAGCAAAGGAAGGATTCTTAATATAGGAAAGGAACAGGACCATGGTAGAAAAACTGAAGCAGTGATTTCCATCACTTTTCACTGCAGAAAAACTTAGGAATAGTCCCATGTGGGAGTTTTTCCTCACAGGAAATGTCTTGGAGTGACTTTGTAAAATTACATTATCAGCTGAGTGAAAGAACAAATAAATAAAATAAATAATAACTTCCTGTAAAATCTAGGTAATATTCCATTCTAAGCATTAAAGGAGCTTAGAATAAAAAATTCTTAAACTAGTAATTGTTTTATAGACTAACATTTAAATTAGCTGGAGAATGAATGGCTAAAATTGTGGCAATTTCAGAAAAGTGCTTCAGGGCCAGTCAAACTATTACAGACTAATAGGTTGGATTTCAGAAGTAGGATAATTGTTCAAATTTCTAATAAAGAACAGAATAAGTAAATATTCAATTATATAAGCTAAGAGAGAGAAAGAGGGAGCACAGCTTTTGTGGAGGGAAACTATTTCACAAACCTATGAGAGGTCTCTGAATTAGTTTTTTGGAGTACAGGGTGATGATCCATTTTTTAAACATGCTAGACTTCTTAAAGCTTTTGATAAGAAAGTATCAAGAGGAAAAAAAGTGCTGTTTTTGCATATACAGCATGGTAAAAATGAAATTTGACTTCAGGGAGTTGCAGGCAGATCTTACAGTATAACAAGATGACAAATCATTGCAATGTACAAGCCAATGACTAAAGCAGTATTATGTATTAATGCGCAATCATGTATTGTAAGTTAGTTGTTATAGAATCATATAATCATTTAGGTTGGAAAAGACCTTTAAGATCAATGAGTCCAACTGTTAATGTAGTACTGCCAAACCCACTACTAAACCATGTCCACAAGAACCACACCTACACATCTTTTGAATACCTCCAGGGATGGTGACTTCACAACTTCCCTGGGCATCCTGTTCTAATGCTTATTAAATCTTTCAGTGATTTTTTTTTTCCCCCTAATATTCAATCTAATCTTCCTCTGGTGCAATTCGAGGCCATCATCACACTTGTTCTGTCACTTGCTCCATCTGGCTATGAACTTTCAGGTAGTTGTAGGTCTTCCTTGAGCCTCATTTTCTCGAATCCAAGATCCCTCAGCTGCTCCTTATAAGACTTGTGCTCCAGATGCTTCATGAGCTCTGTTGCACTTCTTTTGTTCAACCAGCCTGGTCTTCTTCCCCACCAGTTCATATTTCAGCATATGGGGATGGCCTGCTAGTGAGCCTTTAAGATTGCCTTCTTAAAGAATGTTCAGGCTTCTGGGACTCCTTTGCCTCCCAAAGGATTCCCTCAGCCAGTCTCCCTAACAAGCCTAACATCTGCCTTCTGGAAATCCCCCTTTTTAGTTCTTCAAGAGTTGAAAACTTGATCGTTTCATGATCACTATGCCTCAGACATCTCTAACCATCACATTGCCCACAAGTCCTTTGTTTGCAAACACCAGGTGGCAATTGCCACTCTGAAAGGAGAGTTTGGAGTCACTGTGGATAGACTTATAAAGTTATTGAGCTCAGTGACATATTGCATATATTTTTATTATTATTGAATATATTCATTATTATTGCATATATTAAGTGATACATTAAGTTTTGAAAATTATTGGAAAAGGATAAAGGAACAAAATAGAAAATATCATTGTGTATCTGTGTAAATCTCTAGAAAGGTTTGAAGTCTGTATGGAAATCTCGAAAGGGACAATCTTTGAAAGAGCATCAAGAGAAGAGTAGGTTTAAGAGAAGGATAGGTTTTTTGTTTGAGTGTTCAAAGAATATTGAAATAAATATACATTTTTATTCAAAAATACATAAAACTACCTTTACAGGATCAGGACTCCAGGTTTTTCTACAAAGAGACAAACCAATGCAATCAAACAGAACTTCTTTTCTCCAGAACTAGGTCTGGCCTTTGGCCAAAGTTAAGAATAAAAAATTTCTAATGTGTCTAGCCAGGAAATATATAACTTTTCTTTGAGTAAGGATGTCTGTCACCAGAGTTTATGTATTATTAGTCTACAATTCAATTCATATGCTGTTCTTAATATGCAAAGAGTAGTATTTTAGAAAGATAATGTCTTTTAAATAGTGATAAAAAGTTGGAATTTTTATTAACTGTTATTGAGAAGACCAGAATACTGAGAGTGGCGTACAGAAAGAATTTATACCATAAAAGGTTGATAATTAAAAGAAGAAAGAGCAAACAGTTTGAAAAGTAATCACTACAATGTCTTCAGTATTATTCAGCATTTGACAGAGAAGCATAGACTCAATGACTGCTTAAAGATCCCTGACTACTCCATGGCCTGAAATTCAACTGAACATTTTTCCTCTCCTGGAACGTTTCCTATATTTGTCACCAAAACTGAAAAAGTATCCAGCAAGCACTATAAAATCATTAAAAGATTTTGGTAGAAGGGCTGAAACAGAATTGTTGATATTCAGTCTTCTGTGAGTAAAATGCTGGTTTCAAGCCCTACAACATATGTAGCCAGGAAGGTATGACTCCTCTTGTTTCAAAGAATCTGTCATTTAAAGAACAGTGTCTTAACTGTTTGAAATCAAGCTGATGGAGGAAAAAAACCCTTCTTTGTGACACAAAATAGGAAGCTTCTTAGATGTATCTGAGTCACCCTTATTAAGTACCGAATTCTCAAATGGGATTCATCTGCCCCAGTTTAGGCATGCAAAACTTAGCCAGCTGATTTTCAGGTGATCTCACAACATTTCCCTTATAATTAAAGGAGAGAAATAGACATCTCGAGAGGGCAATTCAGCTACTCACTTTCCCTTGTTTTAAAATTCTGTTTTGGAATGAAATGAATAGATGTCTGGATGTGTCTCTTTCTCTTCACTAAGCATGACCCTTAAGTTATTAGACCTACATGGCTAACTTTTAGGTGTCTAAATTTGTGGAGAAAAATCACATCTTTATTTCTTCTTTTCCCTTAGGAAATATTTTTTTTTGCCATTTTCCATCCTTCATATAAAGAAAATTATTTTCTATTAACTTTTAAAGATGAAATGCATTTCTCATAAACTTCAGCCAAGAAAGTTTTAGTTTAAAGTCAGACTTCAACAAGTCATATCCAGGTAGAAACACTATTTTATTATTAAAAGAAATTTTGCAACCTTAACTTACACAGTTGGAATATAATACACATATGAGAACAAATTATGTTTTGTTGCCAAGACAATAAAAAGAAAAAACAAGGAAAGTAATGGAAGCAATTTACTGCTCTGTGGGACAGCTAGAGATACAACAACATACTGTATTTCTTAGAGAAGAAAACAATACGATTTATCAAACTTCTTATTTTGTTGCAGGAATAGATGCAGTATGACAATAAGGAAAATCACATTTCCAATAACCCAAAGTAAGGTTTATTCAACAATCAATCAGATGAGTATGAGCAAACATATATATTTCAATCTAAGAATTCCTTCTTACTCACACTGACCTACTCTGTCCCAATAATAAGTGGGACAAAAACGTTAAGTTTTGTTGTTAGTTTATTTTTTTTTAATTGCAGTGGAATCCCCATTACTTTAGTCTCTCTTCTTCCAAATGGCTTAATACTGTTTGCAGGAGCATTTAAAAATTATAATGAGGATAGTGTAATGCAACATTTTTATTGCACAGCTATTCTGAAGAAGACTATATAGCCTACAGGCCTATGATATGGTGAAAAAAAAAAACCAA
This sequence comes from Xenops minutus, assembly GCA_035221455.1. Lineage (NCBI taxonomy): Eukaryota > Metazoa > Chordata > Aves > Passeriformes > Furnariidae > Xenops > Xenops minutus. The sequence continues at coordinate 77,322,332 of JAWWEE010000105.1, read as the reverse complement.
CAACCAACCAACCAAAACAAAAAAAACTACCAAAAATTTTTTTTTAAAAAAAAAGAGGAAAAAAAAAACACCTAAAAAAACCAGCCCCCAAAAATCCTGAAAACAAACAAACAAATTTTAAATAAAAAACTAAAGAGCAAAAACAAAAACAACAAAGCAAAACAAAAATCCCCAAACAAAACAAAAAAAACCCAACCAACCAAACAAAAAAAACCCTGCCTGTCTCTGAGAAAAGATTAAAGTCTTCTAAAACACCCATGGTGAAATCATGACCTCTGATTTTAGAACAACTTTGCAATTACATATAAAAAGAATTACATGTCCAGTAACTGTCTTCCAATAATTTTCACAGTTGCAATTGCATTGAAAATGATGGGCAAAAAGGTAAAGCTATAGTTTGCAAATGCTTTTTAAAAATATTTCAATAGCACCTAAAGCCCTGATCTTAAACGATCTTGCCTCGGTCATAAGGTACTGCAGTAAGATCTATCATTAAAAATTATGAGGATTTCTGCCATTAGCTTCCTAAAATACATCTCAAAAACAGCAGCAATGAAAAAGTAGTTCCGAGTCCATACATTTCCTCAGAACTGACAACAACTTTGCTGGATCATGTGGAAAAAAAAAAAGGACTAAATGATGAAAACAAATTTAAAGCTACCAAGCCATTCTAATGGTAACAATCTGAGTCTCAGATATTTGTGGATTTTTAGAGGGACTGCAGTCTGATTTTTATTTTACATCTCCAGTGACTTAAGAGCTCATTGCCATTTTGTAACTAAAAACTAGGTCATAACTGAGCCCATATGAAGATGATGTCTCTGTTCTCTTTAAAATCTCTGAACACTAGTTCACCTGAACTAAATCTGTTTAAACTTCATAAGATAGGAAAGATATGGAAAATTCAAGTAGACACTTCTAGTAAAACAAGTGCTGTGAATCCACACCAAATCTTTAAATGAGTTCCACAGTGAAACCAAAGGGACAATATTTGCCAAAACAATTAAAAACCATGGAATCATAGAATGGCTTAGTTTGGAAGGGAACTTAAAGCTCATATAGTTCCAGCTTCTTAGGGCATGAGGGGCACTTTTCACTAGAGCAGGCTGCTCGGAGCCCCATCCAACCTGGCCTTGAATGCAACCAGAGCTTACTCATCTTTACCATACTCTGTTGTCCAATCATGCAGTGTTTACCCAAACTAAAATCCCACTGAAAACTGTGAATTTTTTTCTGCCTCTTGAGTGTATGACAACAGGTCTACAGACAAGCCAGCAAAATTCAGCAACTCTCTAGTAAGCTTATTAAAAATGGAATGTCCTAATTAAGAATGGTATAGGCTCCTCTGTGAAATCTACTGACAGCAGTGAAAAGGACAATAACAGTGTCTCTTCACAGGCTCAGTCTGTGAAATACAGTAATTGACTAACGATCTAGTTTCTTTTAAGGTGTAGACCAGATATTCAGCTAAGGTATACTGCTCTATATAATTTCCTTCAGCAAACCTTTATCAACTTTTATCAATTGAAATATTATTTTTTTTTTGTGATGTCTCCAGTGCCCATATGTTCCTAATTTGTCTAATAAGGCACACAGCTTCTCTCAGTCAGTAAAACATGAAATCCCTCTGCTCTTTTGCCAGTTTCTCTAAATAAACACAGTAACAGCATGGAAAAGCGTTCTTGTGCTGGTTTATTGGTTTGTTGTTTTTTTGTTTCTTGTTTCTTTTTTCTAGATCTGTGAGCTGTAAAAGATACAAACAATAGATAAAAAAAAGTGACATGCTTTTTTTCCTAAGGAATACACCTCATCAAAATATTAGAGATTATATTAAGTGCTGACTGAAGAGAAATCTGGAGTTATTAGCTTCTGCAGAAATGAGAGTTTCTGTCTTTATGGTTTTTTTCTTTGATTTCTTCCTTCTGGTTACTTTTCCTTGGTTTACCTTATCTTATCTAAATAGACCAAGGCAATGCACTGACTAATGAGCATCTCACTGAGTACATATATATGAAAGAACATCTTTGAAACCCTTCATTTTCTAAATATGTTCCTTATATTCACTTTAGACCATGCATTTCTGTGGCAAATTGAATCACACTACTGAGCTGAAGGCAATTTAGTAAAGACTATTCTTGGGGGGTTTTATTATTTTTGTTACAGATTTTAACTTAACTTGAAATCTGCATTCTTGCCTTGACAGTGAAAAGCACTGAAATGTTCTTCTCAGTACAATACATATCATTTGATGTGCCTATCTAAGTGTGTGTGCTTATATAATTTGTTCTATAACAATTGGTTTATTTTTCCAGATAAATACATTTAGATACTGATTGTTCGGGGTCTTTTTTTCATGAAGAGCATATTATATTTTATATTTAATGGCAATTTCACTGTTTTCACTAAGTTCTCTTCTGAAAAGCTTAAATAAATGTAGGAAATGTTATGACAGTAAAAGGAACATTTTTACATCTCCATACATGTCAGCCAGGTGTACAAACTCTCTCACACATTGTTGTTTTTTAAATTTAGAACTATTTTCCCTTAAAAAGTAATTGTCCATGATTTTTCTACACACACTTTACCCAATATGGCCAATCAGTATGATTTTGAAGGTCATTTATGCTCTTATATATGAGACAGCACAATAAATTGTGCAGCACTATCGTTTTGTAAGATTTTATGCAAATAAAGCTTATAAGCATTTGAATATCAAATTAAGTACTGCATCACACCTAGTATCCACCATGTGTCAAATAACTAGTGCTTTGGAGGAGGGTAAACCTGCCCTGCAGTCCAAACATAAAACCCAGGTTAAAGATACCAGTCATTGGAATGAGGAAAACAGGAAAGGACACTGAGCTCCCTTCTTGTTACATTACCAAGCAGGTAGAGAAAGCACAAGAGAGCTGTCCTACAACATAACCATATCTGTTAACAGCCTGAGAATACTCTACCATTATCCTGGTGTCTATGCAGTGTACTGCCCTCTGAAAGTTAAGAAAGTATTGTAGAATAAGAAGATGATGTTAACTTTTTTTTTTTTTTTTAATTTAGTATTGGCTTTAGACCTATCAAACTGAATGTAAAAGATTTTCAAGACTCTTACTTTGCTCTGAGACACTTGGTTAGAGAGACTTGCTGACAAAATATATTGATCATAGCCACTTGATGAAAGGAAAAGGCAGTAATGACAGGTTTGGAAACAGTTGTTCATTACCCTATTTGTATTTTACCAGTCATCTCTGCTATGCAGTCTCTGAATGTTAGTCCCCTATGAGGGAAAGTATCCTTGAATTTGTTTGAGAGTTTTTATTGTTGTCTGTTCCAATAGAGGACATAGAAACACCTATTTTACACATTATTTAGAACTATTTCTCAAGTATTAGAGTTCTATCTTTTAAAAGCTACTGCCTTCCAATTCTCTGCAGGTGGACACCCTCTCCTGCAACATATTCACTATAATAGAACAATTCAGCATTAAATAAGTCAGTAGAAGCAAAAATAAGTTAAGTTAAATGTGTCTTGAAGTACTTGAAAGTCTGAGGTGATTGGAATTTTCAGTCTTCTTTTTTAATTGAAAAAAAATCATTTTTTCTTGTGATAGTTAACTCAAACAGATTGAATATATGGCAGAGCATCTGTCACTGTTCTTTAGTATAAACAGAAAAATGGTGTTAGTCACTTATTGATAAGATGCCTTTAATTTCAATACTGTTTGTACATTTTTCAAAACTGTGTTTGCATTTTATTGCAAAAATATTGTGAGCTGTTTTCTAAATCAAACATTTTAATATCATATTTAATCGTTATGTAATTATGGGTTCCTTCTGTATATAAATGGGTGATAAAAACTAGGATTCACCTCACCTGTACTGTCACTCAAAGTTATTTCAAGTAACACTCTCTTTCTCTGGTTAAAGGAGAAAAACAAATACATTCAAGATACTTGTCAGACACCTATATTAAATACCTATTGTAGGATGCAATTTAGTTACAGGATAATATTAGAAAGCATTGATTATTTAAAAATAAAAGACGCAAAGTCCTGTCCTTAATAAAGTCAGCTGAGAGTATGGACTTGATTTATATATCTTTGACTGATTCTAATTCTCTCGAGGTTCTGTGTCAGGACTTCTCGTAACAGAAGCAGCTTCTAAGCTTATTTTATCAAAGTCACTTTCACAACCATGAAAAATTTTAGTGCAGGAAAAGGACAGAAGAATAGTTAGGAAAATGAGGATAGATGATCTATGATAACTCAGGGATTATTAATTTACAGTTGGCTGACATGTCATGACATTTGGAAATGTGCATTATATCCTAAACAATGCTGCAAATATATCTTTCTAACAAAAGGGATGTCTGCAAAATTGCAGCACATTTGGTCAAAACAGGACATCAAAATATAATAACTTTGTTTAGTAGCAAAACTGAAAAACTGTGTACTTTCTACAATGGACAACTCAGGAACTCAAATGACATTGCAATAATGTTAATTAGACTCTGTAATCCTTTCACATATTTCATGCAGTTACAAATTTAAACTAACAGACAAACTTGTTCCCTAAATTTTGATATGCACAGCTAAACAAAGTGTTAATGTATTGGTGGCTGTCAAGTCAATCATTTTTGTTTGAAATCCCACAGTATTTATTACATTTAATAAGTGACAAGCAAAGTAACAGCAAATTCTGAAGTTTACAAAATTATTTTACTTCATCAAAACCAGAGGATTAAGCAAAATATTAGAGAGAACTAAACAAATGAAGCAAAGGAAGAGATGGCATTCAGAATTGCAAAGTAATTTATACATGAAGAAAATCTTAAATTACTTGCTTACTTCTATCTCAAGAAAAGAACCATTAATCATGGCAGTAATTTGGAGATATTTGCTTAATTTACAACTTCAGTCATAAAGCAAACAAAACAGCATAAGTAGTAATATCATGAATAGCACAGAGTTTCAAAATACTTTTGTATAAATTTATATTTATATTCATTATATCTGGAAAGCTACATCTATGCACTATGATATGGTGCTAGGAGGTAAATTAGCACAAAATCCCAGTTTTTATGTATTATTCCAGCTTCTACTAGACTTCCAAAGTTCAGGGAAGACTGTGTACAGATGAAGGGAATAGGTTGCCAACATCAAAACAAGACAGCTGCGGATGAGGATGAATGCTACCTAAATGTCTTGTTTCCTGTCCCAAGAAGATCCATTTTTTATTGGTTACCACAAAAAATTACATGGAAAAGAGAAGCTTGGAGAGAATGGCCAAGATCAAGAAAGAGAATAATTTGAAGAAAGATTGGACAGGCTGGGTTTTTTTACAAAAAGCATTTATAGAATAGTGTATGCATATTAAACTGGTCTTACAGCACAATTAAAAGACAGCATAAAGATAATAAAAGAATCAGACACTTTAAAAATCAGTAGGAAAAAATATTTCTTTACATGATTTGCAATTAAACTGTGGGCTCACTTCCAGCATCTTAACAATGGTAACAAGGAAATTAAGATTGATTACTTAAGTCCTTTGTCTCAAGATGAAATCTGGGCGCTTACTGTGAGTGATCACTTTAGTGAAACAATGCAATTTGTGAGAATATCTGCTTATTGCATACTCAGCATAAGAGTCTAGTGTGAGACACTGGAAGGGAGAGAAGGAAAGAATCAAACTCCCAGGTATATAACCCCTCAGGTACAGGGGATAACAGAAACAACACCAGAGATCAGTACTTAGGTTCCTGATTGATGGGCCATTGAAGGAATCACTCAAAGCCTTGAGGGAGTTCAAACTGAACTTCCCAACTTAAAAAAAGGGGGAAACAAGATTACTATTAGTCTCATGGGAAAATGCAAATTTATTGTGGGAAAGCTGAGGTGTCATGTGGGATTATACAAAATTTACTATGCAACATTTAAAAGAATGGAAAAACATACAAGGGAAAGCCAGGGAATTTGGAGAAGATTGGTTGTGGGAAAATAGAGATAAGAATAAAAGACCTGCCTAAATATTATCAAACTGTCACTAGTCTTGTATGGCCAAGCCTGCACCTGACAGCTCTCCGATCTTCCAAACTTTTTGTTGTGTCACTCTGGTCTCCAGTGTGCATGAGTGGTGTACATGTGCAGCCACCAGCAGAATTCAAGACAGACCTGGTGGCAAGCAGGGTGGCAACAATTGGAGAAGGAGCTATAGGCCACAGAGACCTGTCTGCTGGTCTCCCAGACATGGGACTAGTGACTGCAGTTGTTGGGATCTGGGGGCTTGCCTTAGACAAATAATGTGACCAGGGCCAACTAGCGTATCTCTGAGCATGTGTATGTGTGCAAGAAACATTGGCAAAGCCCCATCCTGAACTGCAGAGCTGGGACCTGTGTGCTCAGTGTTTATCTAAGTACTGCTGATGTTTTTGTGGGTGGCAATTAGGCCTTGTTCTTGTGGTTGTGTTGAGCTGTGTGGTTGGTGATGATGTTGGTGTATACATCTGCATGTTTGGAGCTCCCTGTTACTCCTCAGACTTGCAAATGTGAGCAGCAGTAGCAACTCCTATCAGTCAGGGACAGGAGTTAACTGCAGGTCCAGGAGCCCCCTGGGTTTGGAAACCTTTAAGATTTAGAGCAGAATGTATCAAGGACTTGATACATTGACCCATTGAACTTGACCCAGTTCTGCTTATGTTAAAAAACTTCCCCTTATTTTTCAAACTGGTAACAGTGCAAGTCAGGAACAGGACCTTCTGGCCCTCAGGTTTGACAATATATACTAATTTCTTCCTCAAGACTTGCTGTTTGGGGAAAAAAAAAAAAAAAAAAAAAAAGCCTCTTCTTAACTACCAGAACTTATATGAACAGAGAAAATATATGATATTGTGTAAGAAATATTCACACTAAACGAGAAATTCTATTGACTCAATTTTGCTTTTCGTAATAAATAAAATGAACATAAGAACAGTTTGTGCTTAATATTTGCACCATCCTTGCCTATAAACTTCCCAGTTCCATTTCACTGTGACAATCAGCCTGTAACAAAGAGATTATATTTACTATTGCAAGTACCATGCATAAGCATCATATTTCATGCAAGTTATTTTTCAAATGTAATGTTATGTAGGTAGTAGTTTTCATGGTCTTAAAATTGAGTTAACTTAAGAGAGACCTATAAAAATTAGATTGTGTATAACAAATACTGTGGTGAAATGTCACACTGAAATCCATTCCAGTAGCCTGTGTAACTGTATATTTAGAACATTGGTTCAATTCACTTTGGAATAAATACCAGAGTACAAAAAGAACTGCAAGTTCTATTGAATATCGTAGTGATTTTACAGGAACAAAAACAGGGGGAAAAAAAAAAAAGTTTTGTTTTTGTTTTTGTTTTGTTGTTGTTGTTTTTTACAATGTATTGCACGTTGCTGCATAACCATGTTCCAGTTCATCTAAACACTTGGGAAAATCATCATTTATTTCTGTGGTTTTTAAGCCTATTCTTTAGCTACATACTGATAGACCATCAAAGAGCAGAGCACTGTCAGGACTATATAAATAGTTCCTTTAAAACTGTCAGAGGTTGGTTTTCAGAGAAAGATTTCCATATGCACGTAACAACAGGTGCAAAAGAAATAGCTACATCAGGGAAATATGGTAATATATTTACAAAATTCTTTTTCCTAATACCTACAACCTCCCATGAAACTATAATTTTGCTGAGTATGCTTTAATTGCCTGATTTACCTTATTACTGAAGAACAAAACTCTTTCAAAAATGTGTAAGCAGCTAGTCAAAAAAAAAAAAAAGAAAACAAACAAACAAACAAAACCCCCAAAACTATGAGTCAATAGTGAAGACACCTGTCTAGTACTAATAGGTTAAAAAGTGGGGGGTAGAGTTGAGGGGAGGGGTTTTTTTGTTTTGCGTTTGGGTTTTTTGTGGGAGAGGAGTGCCCTAAAACATTTTAGTTCATATTAAAAGTCTGTACACTGGCATGTACAAGTAATGAATGGCAACTTTTGTCTTCAATCCAGCTGTCAAATGACCACAGGCAGAAATATAGGAGTTATTTTCTCTAATCTTTGATTTCTTTTCTAAGATCACTTAAATAAAACTATTTTTTTAATGATGTAAAATGGGCATTTTTACTTTTTAATTAACCTGGGAACAAAAAACATTCTAGAAGACAGTCAGCAACTTTGAAATAGCAAGTGCTTATTGAGATATAGAAATTTTGGTTGCTATAATAAATGCACAGTCTTAGACCTTTACATATATATATAGTCCACCCTGTATGTCTTTTTCAATATATAGTCCAACCTGTATGTCTTTTTCAATATATACAGCCACCTTACAGCTGTAAAATAATTGTCACCAACTACTATAAAATAGTTCATCATAAACTAAGCCACACTCAAACATCTAAATGTGATGTAAGATGTTTTGTATTCTATTACTCAAACCATCAATTATACCAGTCCTCAGTATCTTCTGCTTTTGAAAGATAAACTGCAAACTGTGAACATCATCTACTTTATCTTTGGTCATCCTCAAAGATATCAATGCTTCTACAGCTAGAACACATTTAATCTCAAATATTAGAAAACTGCATTTTTTCATATACTGAGGCATAATTTCTTGTGCAAGTAGTGAGATTTACTAATTGTTGGTTCTCTCTTCATCTCCCTTTTCTTTTACCATTGTCATCCTTCTAATGTACAAAAAGGTTTAATAGGAAACAAGACATTCAAATATTTGAGCTGAGTCTACAAGACTTTTTCTCAGTATGAGGCCTTCAAAGACTATTCAGAGGCTTATAAAGTCAAGAAAAGCATTTTTTGACTAAAAATAAAAGGCTCCATGTTGTGGGTTAGTCATGCCTAGGGGTCAAAAGCCTACCCTGTCGTCCTCTTACTCCTACTCTTCAGTAGGAAGAGATGGAGAAAGTAACATGAGAAAGGTTATGGATGACTGGGAGATCAGTTACCAGTTGCTGTCAAAAGCAAAACAGACTCAGCTTGGGGAAAGTTCATTTATTGCCAAGCAAAATGGATTTGAGTGGAGAGAACAATATCTTTTCTTTGTCCTCTCCCAAGCCCAACTTCATTCCTTCATTCCTGCCTCAGCTCACACCCAAACCCTGAGCAGTGCAAAAGGGATGGATGTCACTCAGCCCATAGCAGCTCCTCTCAGCTTCTCCTTTACCCTTACACTTTTTTCCTGCTCCCATATGTAACACGTACTTCCTTCAAAGCATGTGCCAGCTGCTCCAGCATGGACCTCCCCTGGCTGCAATATGGTTATCTGCTTCACTGTGCTCTTTCTCATGGGCTGCAAGGAAAACTCTGCTTTGGTACCTGGAGTACCTCCTACCCTACTTCACTTACTTCTGTTTATCATTTTCTCCCTCTCCTTCTCAGTTTTCTCATCATTCCCTACCTTTTCTTAAAGTTGCTTTCCCAGAGGCACCACCACCTGGGTTGTAGGGCTAGAACTCAGGTTTTAAATAGCCAGAGATGTTTCTTTATGACTTTGATACGTGATAAGAAAGGCAATTACATTCCTGAAATGATCAGGAAACAAGGTTGTGGAAAGTACAAATGTACTGAAGACTCTGCATATTGAAAATAAGCTTAAAAATCAGCAAGTGGAGGAATTGAAAATGTTAATATTCAAAAATAAATTATTACAGTCATCATTTATGAATTTTTGCATACAAGATCAGAAACAGCCATTCTTCAGGATTAAGTATGCATCCACAGCAATCGTTACTCTGGCAGCTAAATGAAGGTATACATAAATTACTCTGCTGAAACTCAACATTTATATAAACAGAAATAGTACTTAGATTTATGAAAATTTGAAAGCACCCTTGACCCTTTCTTTACTCCCTGCTCTCACTTTGTATTTTTGTATTTTCTGAGATATATAGGGAAGATCTCCCCTATTCATTCAAATTTCAAAGTGAGAGAAACTTTTATAAAACAAAACAAAATCATTACTTCACATCTCAGGGTAGTGTCTATAGATTCATGATATTTTTAAGTGAAAATCTGGACAACTGGTCTTGATTATATATAATTATCTTGTTACAAAATAATAATGACTCCCAGAGAAATAAAAACAAAACAGTAGCTTTCTTTTAACCCATTTCCCTTTCAGAGGCAGGCTAGAGTTTCCTGTTCCAAAACACTTCAAATTAAAGCACCAGGCAGGAGGAAAATATTTTTGGTGCCTTCACTACTCATTCTTTTATTCCCTCCTTCCAATCTAGCTTTTTTCTCTCATCTTGCAACTGCCTTACAAACATCACTAATTCATCTTTGTCATCAATTCCCATCTCCCTGTTTCCCAGTTTCAGTGATAGTAATTTAGCACTTCTTTCAGCCCAGAAACCACCTAGGTCCTCATAAGAATTTCAGAATGCAGACAACCTGGTTTCGTAAAGAAACTTTTAATTTACTTTGACCATCTGTAACAGAAGGAAAGTATTATTGGAAAACAGTATATTGAGAAATGTCTGCAAATAAAACACCATGGAAAAACTCTTAAAGAATATCCAGGTCAATAATTTCACACAGCACAGTGACAAGTTAAATATGCCAGACATGATTTCATTCTAAGAAGGCATCCAGCCAGATTTGTCATACACCAGAAATACAACTGAAAAATCTTGAAGTCTACAAAGAGTATAGTGACTATAGGCTAGTAGGATTTCTTAAGTAGCAAGGGGCAAGGAGGACATTGTACTCAGGTGCAGTAACATCACTGCTATTGACCTACTAGTCACCTATTGGTTACTCTATAAGCAGTGAAGACATACTAGAAAAGGTTCACACCTGATGAAAAGTGAGATTTTATGCTTTGTAAAGGACATCAGGGACATGAAGTATTTTTTTTTTTTTTTTTGCTTAACTGCCATACCTAACAGTCTTGCCAAGATATTTTGCATGGAATAATAGAAAAATCAAAATTATTATACAATCACCACAATAATAAGAGAACTTAATAACATGCTTTTATTTTTATCTCAAATAAATTCATTCTTTGAAAACAATAGCACTAATACAATATAAGATTGAAAATAACCTCTTGCACCATCAGATTTTGTTTTTTATCATTGTCATTAGCTTTTTCAATTCCATCTAGAAACACATTTAATTTTCTACCGCCACTCTCATTCGGAAGGATGATCTTCGTTGCTTTATAACAGGAATTTCTTCTAACTTCTAGTCTGAATTTACTCATGGCCAGCACACACATCCTGTTTCTCTGCAGTCTTTTAATAACACCTCCTATGTTGCGCTCAGAAATAACCATTACTTTTTCTATGGCCATACAACATGCATAATTAGTCAACTTCAGTTTACATCATATAGAAGCTCAGGGATGTTCTTTGACTAATCAAAATGGACAGATCCTTTTCTTCCCCTGTAATTTTCATCTACTCTGCCAAAATTTACTGTTGATTTTCCTATTAAGTCCTGAGAAGTGATCTTTAACTTGTTTTTATTATTATATTACATCCAATTTCTCTTTGTTAAACTTTGAAAGTAGTCACCTTTTCCTGTAGAATACGTTCATCATTCTCTGTGTTCAAATGCTTTTATTTCAGCACCAGATTTCACAGTCTCATTACACCTTCTTCTGTCAAGGGCATCTAGAAACATTGCATAAAGCTCAGGATTCTTATATTTTCTGAATTTAACAAATGCATCATGTTGAGGAGACTTTTAGGCCTCAACACTCCTTGTCTAAATCATATCAGAATTAAAAAAGCCCTCCTGGTTCAACAATTTTTGCTTTTTTTGGAAAACATAATTGCCTCATGACAATAGAAGGCCAATGGCATCTTAACCTATATGAAGGACAGGAAAGTGATTGTCCCTCTGTACTCAGCGATGAGGCTTTACCTCAAGTCCTGAGCCCAGTTCTGGGCCTCTCACTTCAAGAAAGTCATTGAGGTGCTGGAGCAAGCCCAGAGAAGAGCAAAGGAGCTGGTGAAGGGTCTAGAGAGTCAGTCCTATAAAGAGTGGCTGATGTAGCTGGGATTGTTTAGCCTGGGGAAGAGGAGGTTCATGGGGGACCTCACTGGTCTCTACAACTACCTGAAAGGAGGATGTAGCCAGGCAGAGGTTGGTCTCTTCTGTCATGTCTCAAGAGAAAGGATGAGAGGAAATAGCCTTAAGTTATACCAAGGTAGGTTCAGATTAAATATTAGAAAAATTTTCCTCACTGAAAGAGTGGTTAGGCATTGGAATAAGTTGCACAGGGAAGTGGTGGAGTCTCTGGAAGTGTTCAGAAGAATCTGTATATGGCACCTGGGGATATGGTTTAGGGTGATTATTGTGGGGCTAGGTTGACAATTGGAATAGATGATCTTGAAGGTGTCTTACAACCTTGATGATTCTGTGATCCTGTGAAAAAGTTGATAGCAATTTTCAGAAACTTGAAACAACTCTCATGTTTGAAATGCAACTCTAGTATTCAGTACAGCTCCATTAGTGTGAGTACAACTGTTGCCTTAAGGAGAGGGGGAAAAAACTTTCCAAGACAACTTTATGTGGGTAAAGTAGAGAAGAGTTCTTTA
>JAWWEE010000105.1:77234375-77307740 GCA_035221455.1 Xenops minutus | reverse complement strand
TTCTTGTTTTGACTAACATGGTATCTAATTGTCTTAGCTTTGGTACATGTTTCTCAGGCATGGTGTTCCAGCTATTACCTGACCTTTAAGACAACTAGCACAGGGTTAGAGGTTGCTAGCTGCTCTAAATGGAAGAAACTACATAGAAGTATAAAAATCTACAAATTCATGAAAACCCTACGGCAACACAACTTATCACAAGTAGCACAGGTATCTGAAATAATTCTCCTAGTTTATACTCTCAGTCACATTTTACACAATTTACACACAGAGGAAAAGGACTGCTGATAATTCTAATTTATAGCTACTTGGATCCTTTATCTCTAACGTATTAAAAAAGATATTTAACCTACATATTAATTAGTAGTTATCAAGCACTTCTCTAGGAATGTTATAATAGTGGAAAGGCTCTACTATCCCACTATATTTCCAAATATTTGAGTCTGAATGATCCTCAGGAGCCATAATAAAAGCTTCCCTTGGTTGAAACTATAAATATGTTTGAGCCATTTTGTCTGGAGAATCAAAACTAGTAGACACATTAGTAATTATCTCACTTTAATCCACATATTGTCTAGAGAACATAACATTCTTTAATCATACAAGTTCTGATACTATTTTTGACTTACATACTCTGCTGAATCAGGACTTTTCACTTAGCAGGTCTATGAGGGTATTTTTTATTCTTCTGTTGTTCTACACAAAAAATAATCAGTACTGGAATCCTCCAGTCAGCACAAGTGATTTGAACAAATACCAAAACATGTTTAATATTGTGGAAATGCATTATACTGTATATATTACAAACTTACTCTGGAGCTTTACTTTTTTCTCTCAGCAAATAGAGTCTATAAAGCAAGGTGCATTCAGAACCCTGAAGCAGAACAATTTATGGCCACAAAATTGTTTGGCTTTTTATTTCCTTACTAGCAGAGAGGAAGAATTTCTGATTGATGATGTTTTCTGATGTACAATTAATTATACATGATGATAAAGAGACAAAGTTATTAGCTGGGGAACTGTAATATGTTGAAAAATTAACAGTAAAGCAATGAGAGATAATCTGTAATAGAAAGATTATTGTGACATGTTCCACCCCATTCTGATTACAGAAAAGTTAAAAAAATTAAGTGCCAAATGACAAGTTTATCTAGTGCAACAAGTGTGAGTATCAGTAAGCTTCTGTGCAAATTCTATGTTATGGAATGAGGTGTTGTACAACAATGGGATCGGAGTTGTTTTGACACACACTGCAGTCTGAGCCATCCCTGGACACTGAGGCATCTAATATTTCTGTAACATTATGGAAGGAAGGAAGTAATTTTCAGTATTCATGAAAGAGTGGTAAGAATTACCAAGCAAGCAACTTCTGAGAATTACTCAAGTACAATTCCAAATGTAGGTATCATTCAGCGTGGTGACTCAGTGAATGCATTTATGATAATAAACTGATTCATTTACTAAGACCGGCTGGCACAAAACCATCAGTATTTGTGACTAACTCTCTTTTTTTCCAGAGCAGGATGACTGCATGAAAACTGTTTAATGGGAATGATTCCTAGAATATTCTGATTTTTCAGTGACATTTTAGAATAAATTTGGGAGGATCCATTATAAAAGATTATTACAATCCCATTTCAGTGAGATTGAGCATTTCAAGGCACTGTTTATTTTAACACATGTAGCTTTAGAATCCAAAAATGTACTCTAAGTCAAGCAAGGCTAGTTTCCAATAATATAGAAAGTGACAGAGAAGTTATAGAAAGAAATAGAATAGGGAAAAAAATTCTGTAGATTTATTCCTAATGCATAGGGAAGGGTTTTTTGAAGAGCTGAAAGACAGTTTGGGAGTGATCTTCAAAAAACTGTTATGATCCTTGAAGAAAATGTCAGGAAAATTGTTCTTAATAAATGAATCCAATTCATATGAGATGAAGCAAGTCAAAGGGAGAAACAGTATAATAAGGAACTGACATTTTTCAAAAGAAATTACTTCTAGGACACTCATGTAAACTATGACAGCTAAGAGATGTAGTAAGTTACACACTTGGATAAATGTGGTACTTTTCACTGTTTCAAAAGCAAGGGGAAAAGATGCAAAAGACTGAATGAAAAACCAAACCAATCAAGATACTTGCAACCAACTGGAATGTGATTTGATAAACATGAAATGGGACCCAAATAGGAAGAGACAGACATCCAAAGTATAAAGAATCAACCCCACAACAACAACAGCAAAAATAAAAGCAAGGCAGCAATTGGTCACTACCCAACAAAGGGAAAAACTTGGTAACAAACAGATGGCCTAACTATAATTTAGGACACATTTTCCCAATTGAAAATAACAATTTTGATCAATACAAAAATCAAATGCAGAGTTCTTCTATCAGAAAATTAAAATGGAACATAAGAGTATATTTAGTTTTTTTCAGGTTGTCTGGGTCTGATGAATTTCATGATGGGGTAATGTATAGATAGCTGACAAATGGATCAAAAGACTGGAAAAAGGAAAAATGGTGTGCTGATCTTCAGTAAACCAAAGGAGAGTATTTAAAGAATTATACATTCTAGTTTCAAAAGAATTCCAAAACAAATAATCAAATAGCAATTTTATAAATAAGAGGAAGATAACAAGCAGTTAATGTATCTATATCAGACCAAACTAAATTAAGCAAAGTACATTTTTGACAACTGACTAATAGATGTTGTGGGTAAGAAAGAAGTCATATGGATATGTGTCTAGACTATAGGATGGATTTTTACACTGATTAATATGGCAGTATTGTAAGCAGCCTACGGAAAAAGGGTTCTGAAACAAGTATAAAATCCTCCACAGGCACGATGCACCAATGCAGAAGGAAGACTATATTATATATAATTTATATATAATTTATTTTAAAATTATAGTGTTGTTTATTCTAAGGGAAGAAGGATAATAATGTTCAGGTACAAAAAAAGCTATTGCAGATGAAGAAGCTGTCTCTTTCTTTTTTTGTGTAGTGGATATGAGAACTAGAAAACTGCAGCACAAAAGATACAGGGAAAGTCTTGGAGAAATTCAAGTGTTTTGAGAAAGAAAATCAGACCCATGGATACCAGGAGAGGAAAGCAGAGCAGGCAGGGCCAACACTTCCATTGGAGGGCTTTAAAAACAGAGAAGGTAAGGAAAGATCTGCAAGGAAAGGAATAGGAACAGTTCATATTGATTTGAGAGAGGAGCTAGATAAGATCAAATTTAGCACCATAGACTTGGATTTTCCTATGATCACTCCCTCACCAGCGCCTGGTGAGGTGTCTGCTGTTCACACAGTACAATTCTTCATGCTCTTTGGTGGATATGATAGGTTCAGTTATGAACATCTCTCTAGAAACAGACGGATATAGCAGCCTCAAAGATATATCAGAAGGATTTGTAATCTCACACAGACATGATGCCTCCTTTAGCCTTAGTGCTGTGAAGCACACAATGTCTCACTGCAAAGGTCATAAACTGCTGAAAGTAAGGCAGAACTTATCTGTGAAGCAGAACACCTCATTTCAGGCTTTGTAACTCCCTTCTTTATTTGACCCTGTTTGTAAAATGCAGATAATTATATTTTCTTATTTCTTGAGCATTTGTGTTGGGCATAATGAACCAGCCAAGCAGCACAAAAAAAGGATTCAATTTGAAAAGATACTGTAAACAAAAAACCTAAAGTAAAAAGGCTGCTGAAATAGAAAGAAAATGTTTATTTCTGCTTCTTTTTCATCATTATTGATTTTGTCTCTTTTTGGGAAAAAAAAAAAAAAGACAAACCAACAAAATAATAATATTTTCATCCAGTTAAAAGGAATTTTAATTTTATTAGACTTTAGAAACAGAGTAATTTCTGCATTTCTGGATACCTTTAAGCATTTCTAAAAAGACAACGCAACTTGACATTTACTTTGCAGTCATGCAGCTAAAGTGAATAAAAGTGCCCTGGGTGAAAGATCAGAAAATAAAAAGCATAAATACAATTCTCGTAATTATAGGTAGTGTTCTATCTTGAGTGATATTGAGATTACAAAATCTGACAAATTTGGAACCTAGAGGATCCCTCCTTCTGCATTGCCCAGACCTCCTGTGACTGTCTTCAGGGTTTGGCTTCCTTGTAAGTCTGATTCAGTCACCCAGTCCCTCCTAGTGGTGAGTCTGACTGTGATAAGTAGTTTAGGCTGCCTACAATATACATGGAGATACACATATACACAGGTCTGACCACAGAGCACAGGCAGGCACTCAGAGCACTCAGGTGAACACGCAGGGCACAAATGGTCTCATTCTCCTCCACTCTGAGTGAGCAAGATGGAGTTCTGACAATGCAAAGATATTTGTATGTTTATATAAAAGGTGGGTCCACTCAGTAGCTGTGCTCAAACAGTCATTGATCCCAGTAGCTGTCCCTTGATCCTGGTCTTCCCAGTTACTGATATTTGGTATATGAGCCCCCAAGGCCTCAGCCCCATTCCAGGGGCTAGTACAGACCCCTTTACTCACACACACCCACTCTGATCCCACAGCTAACCTACCTGTGTTCTTGCCCTTAGAGATAGAGGTACTTCCCCCACCCAGAGGTGTTCCTTAGAGGCCTACTCACCTCCTGGCTCCCAGGCCACTTCATCTACTTGCTGGCTAGTCCATCTTGATCTTTGCTATTGCTCACAGGCTCATTTGAACATCTTCACTCACCCCCTTATAGGCAGACTAAAGAACACGTTATTGGAAAATGGTGAAGAAAGTAATGAGATAGGACAAAATGAGGTGATTGGGCACAAGGCAAATGGGCAAACATATTGATCAACAAACTATCCCTCTATTTCCCACACTTTTTCCTGCACATGTCAACTATAATAGCCCCCTTTTTCTACCTCTGGTTCCTCCCCTAAACATCTTATGATAAAAGCTGTGAAATCCTAAACATGCTCTTTCCCTGCATCTGATAATGTATCACACATCTGTAGAGAGTGAACCTTCCCACTTAGTCTGAAAGGTGAGCCAGGGGGGGCTGTTCCCCATTATTAGGATGGGTCTCGTGCATGGACAGCAGATGTGATGGCTCTGCTGGGACAGTCCCAGGAAGGGCCTGGGCAAGGTGGACATTCCTCCAGAGCCCTTGATCTGCGTTCTTGACTGCCATTGTGCCCCTTTGCTCCTCAGGTCTTGTTGAGATGGGGGTTCTTTTGTTGCAGGTGGTCTGGGAGCAGCTAAGGAAGGTTATGGAGTTACTCCTTCTGCCATTGTTTCTCTATTCTTTCTTCATGTGTGCAGATGATCCTCTTAACTAGCAAAACATGATAGATGTGAAGTTATTAATGTACCTGAAATTATGCAATAATAAAACAACTAGAGAAGGAAGGACTTGTGAATATATTTTAAATTCGTCAAAGGTAACAACACTAATATATTCTTAACTACTTTAATAGATTTCATCTAAGTGATTGGCTTAACCCATAAATACAGTAGTATGTCTGGACCTAAGGTCCTGCATATCCATACAATAAAATGGATTTTTTTTTCTGTTTATGCATTTGTTTGTTTGTTTGTAGATAAGAAGAGTTAAGGAAAAATATGATAGAATTAAATAAGCACTTCAAAATTATTTTCACTGTTCTAATCTACAATCCACTTTAAAGAGTTCTCAGAAGTTTAAAAAAATAAAATGAAACTCATTAAAAACACACAAGTCTCCCTTTCCTCTTTGCTAGCAGCAATTGAATTAGTATTAATCTAATATCTTTCATTTACACTGCATTCCATCACAGAAAATTCAACTTGGATCATCTGAGGAAAGCATGACTTGTTTAGCATCTGCTCCTTATCATCTACACTTCTAAATCAAGATTGTCCATGTGATATCTAAGAGAATCACAAATGTATTAAACTAACAGAAAGAGATCTCTTTATCTTTCCCTCCTTGCCTTCTGCATTTCTCTTGTAAAGGTTATTTTTTTTTTTTTTAAAAAAAAGGAAAGGTTTTGCTTTGGTTTATTACTTGGTACATTAACTCAAGAGATTTTGCTCTTGTTGCTTGGAGACAGTTGGAATGAAGAGGGGATCTCACATTGTGCAAGCAGGTTTAGACATGTTATCTCTCATTCTGCCTACCTTTCCATGTCACCTGATCCAAATGCCAAGACGAAATCCTCAGGCATAGAAGAAACTTGACACATTTGCTATGCTTCCTTTTTTATGCACTGAGGTACATTCCATATTTTTCTTTGTTTCCTTTCACTGAAGACAGAGGAAATAGCAGTACCAAATTTACTGCGAAAGAACTAATTGTAACTGTCGTCACTACAGTGTATGGATAAATGAAAATGTTTACAGACACATTCATATATAAAACAAACACTGTGTGCAGTGGCATTAAATAAATAAGACATTATTCAGAATTCAAATATTTTCTTCAGTATCTGTAATTGATGTTCTTCTTGAGATTCATTCACTATACAATTATTCAAATCTTTCATATGAATGACAAATAAACAAACAAAAAAAAAAGATAATGGCTAATGTGTAACATTTATTGCATGGAGAAACTCCTTTTAATGCATATAGGTGCCTCTGGTTTATGCTTACTGGAAAAAAAATTACATGGTTTAGCAAAGCTGGTTTTCATCTCAATATGTAAAGAATTCCAGCAGCTCCATTCCCTTAATTGGATTTTCTATGCATTGTAAACCAAGCAGCACCTTTCACTCAGCTGCAAAAATAAGCAAAACTTTAAAAAATGACGCAGCTGCAGATATTTACAATATACACTGAAAGTCACTAACAGATTCATGCATCTTATTTCTTCTTCACATAAAGGCTAAACAATGCATTCATGTTTTTTGCTTGTAGACATAAGGGTTGGATGCTGCAAGGTCCAGAGTTGCACTTGGGAGGTTCCAAATACGTTCATACTCCTAGCTGATTTTGTTTTACCATTTAAACTGAAGTGTATGTTTAAGTGCTTTTCAGGATGAATGTAAAGGTTTTGACTCTTCAGGAGGTCAAGCTCTAGGAGAGAAACAGTAACTCCTTCTGATTCCCTTTTCAACTAAGAAAAAGTGTAACATCATACAAACTTCAACTCATATAGAAAGCAAAGACATACCTAAGACAGATGTCTTAAGTGAAGAATTTTTGTGTATATATAAAAAGATATATCTACATCTACTGTTGAAATATGTGTCTTTTCCAACTATTTCAGCACAATACGTTATAGTAGCTAGCCTTTGAGACTGCTGGGATACTTAAAAAATACACAATTATATGGCCACATCTAACACCACTGTGACGAAATATTTACTTTAGGAAATGGTACTCTATTAAATTTCAAACTGAATTCTTTGAATTTGATATTTTAGAGGAAATCTGGCCTGCTTTCTTGCAAGTTTGGTTAGTTATAAAATAAAAAGTTGATTATATCTCTGAAGTTACCTGCATGAACTCTTGTACTTACTTTAGAATTAGGCAATGCAGAGGACATATTTGCTATAAGTTACTTATTCAAGTGATAGTAATTCCTTTCACCTTTTACTGATTCTTTTTTAGCTGGACTAAAATCTTGGAGGTTTCTTCCAACCCAGCTGATTCTGTTTCTATGATTCTATTATCTCCCTTTCCAAAGACCACAGTCTTTCCCCTATAAGCCCTGACCGTTTTTACCCATTTGCTTGCAAATATTCTTACCATCTCATAGCAAAATATGTTTTCTCAAATTGGTCTTAATTTACAAGATGAATCTTGATGTTCCTTTTCCTAGAGATTTTTCCTTTCTCGGATATTTTTTTGCAATAGCAAGAGTAAGGTAAACTCCTATTTGTAGCATAGATACTTGTTTTAATGAGTATTTACTTGGGTAAATGAGTGACAGCATAATTGAGTAATGTAGATGCCAGATATAATTAAGTATAACAATAAGTTATGTCACCTGTTTACAAATAAAAGCCATTAGTTTAATGTTTAATTTCTTGAAGCATCTTCTCAACATCAAATGATTATATTGCTATTTCCATATTGTGGCCATCTCAAGAGTCAGTTGATTTATATCTACTACCTGGAATAATATTTTATAATAATTTTACAGGGAGGACAAAGTGATTTCTTTTAATAAAGAGAGGAATTAGCTCCTTTCAATAAAGAAGAAACTTCAGGTTGGATTCCCCTGTAGGCTATGTGCAATCTCCTGCTAAGTCCACCATATTTAAATGTTCAAAGATATGACAGTAGTGAGCCTAAGTGCTACCTGAAAGAATCTTCACAAGCTTATGCAGGAGGCAAGAAAGGCTACAGTATCAGCAAAATTCTTCTGGCACTTTGTTAAATCCCTAACTTCATCAGATTTTAAAAGTGAGCTGATACAACTTATTTAGAGACTAAGCCAAAACAAGGATTTTAGCTCTCAAAACGAGATTGTTCAGACTAAGTAACAAGGAAATGTTTACCTTCCAGAGCACCTCAGGCTAGAAGTCAGCAACATCCAAGAGTCCCCAAAACATCTGTAGTTCTTCACTGTGTGCATATCTAGAAACATTTCAAACTGTATTCAAGTCCTATCCAAACTGTACTGAGACTAAGAAAATATCCAGACTAGTATGCAAGCCCATTGACTTGGTCAGCATCATCAGAGCAGCAGTAACTCCCTCAAGGATAAAGATACTTCTCAGAAAATGTAACTGAAGCAAGTCAGAAGGCAGAAAAAGGGTAGTACTGAAGGTATAGAACTCAAGTGAGGTCCCATATCTATTCTATTTGAGTTTATCACCAAATTATGTCCCTGCATAGTCATGTAATAACAATATAATGTACAAGATTAATTTAACCAGATCATCTTCTAATAGGTACACTCTTGGGAGATGTTCATTTGAATCCCTTGAGGCTGAGGAGAATACTGAATCTTGCATTTCAATTCCCAAAGTATAAATTTTTCCTTTCATTAATTAATTATCTTACTACTCTTTAAAATAAGCATATTTTTTTGAGATGACACATTTAATAAACGACTTTGAGATTTATGTTATAACTGATGCTTAGAATGCATTAGGTAATCAATTCAAAGACCCAGTTTTCAAACAACAGGGTATTTTGCTTGATGCAATATGTGTGTTGATTATTAGTATCTACTAATTAATTGACTGTTATATTCACACATTACAACATGATGAGATCATCCCTATAAATCTTTATTCTACTAACAACAACAACAAAAACAAACAACTGTTTTCCTTTGCCTTGTATTCAAATTTTTGCTATATTTGTAACATGGATTACACACATGAGTTTAGACTTGGTGATTGGTGCAAGATGTGATGAGGAAAATTATTTGATGACATTAAAGGTGGAAAAACTTAAATTTTTCTGTCATCAAAGAAATCACAAATCAAAGATTTTGTATGGCCTGAAGATAAACATCTTGTTCAACATGAAATTACATAGTTTTTGCCATTAGAATGCAATTTTTTATCTTATCTTAAAAGCAAAGCAACTAAACTTTGAAACAAAATATCTCATAAAGTATAAAGAGATTTGAGCAATGTAAAACACACCATTTTGAGTGTTTGAATACTCAAAAATAGAATTGAAGAATGCAGATGTTGAAAAGGACTCAATGTGAATTTTTAAGTAGTTCTACTTGCCAGAATACTTTATGCTTTGCCAAAAAAACCCCCAGCAATATGCCCATCAAAATACCTCCAGCAGAGTAAGGCAGGTTGAGCTGGTCAGCAGGTGGAGTTCATTCTTATATGGCTTAGTCCATAACTGTGGTTAAACCATAAAACTCAACAAAGAAGACAAGCTGCATTCACAAAGATAATTCTCTTTTCTTCAGAAAGTCAGTAAAATGAATATATATCAGTGAAAACTGCTTATATAGAATCATGGAATCATTTAGGTTGAAAAAAGATCTGTAAAATCATTTAGCCTAACACAACCCAGCAGTGCCGCATCCACTGCTAAGCCATTGTGGTGGTTTAGTTTTAGCTGTTTTTAAATACCTCCAGAGGTGGTGACCCCACCACTTCCCTGGGCAGTCTGTTCCAATGTTTGACTACCCTTTTGGTGAATAAATTTTTCCTAACAACCAATCTAAAACTCCTCTGGTGAAACCTGAGGCCATGTCCTCTCATCCAATTGGTTGTTACTTGGGAGAAGAGACCAGTCCTCACCTGGCTACGAGCACCTTTCAGGTAGTTGTAGAGAGTGATTAGATCTGCTCTGAGCCTTCACTTCTCCAGGCTAAACATCCCCAATTCCCTCAGCCACTCCTCTTAATGTTTCTGATCTAGACCTTTCACAATCTCCATTGCCCTATTTTTGTACTTGGTCCAGTGCCTCAAAGTCCTTCTTGCTGTGAGTGGCCCAAAAATCAATGCAGTATTTGACATGCGGCCTCACCAGTGCTGAGTACAGAAGGATGTTTGCTTCTTTGGTTCTGCTTGGCCACACTATTTCTGATCAAGCCAGGCCATCACAGACCTTCTTGGCCACCTGGACAAACTGCTGGCTCATGTTGACCCAGCTGTTGTCCAGTACACCCAAGTCCTCTTCCACCAGGCAGCCTTTCAGCCACTCTTCCCCCAGCCTGTAGCATTATATGGGGTTGCTGTGACCCAAGTGCAGGATACAGCACTTTGCTTTGTCTCCATAGCATTCCCCAGCACATGACCACCCTCCTCCACTCCAAACCCCCCCCCCCCAAAAAAAAAATAAGTAAGTAAATAAATAAATAAAATAAAAAAAAACCCAAACCCAAACCAACAAAAAAACACCCAGCTGGAATACCAGTACTATAGAGTAGTCAATATAGAGTAGTGCTTATTTGTATTTTCTTCAGTTTCTAGTCTCTAGCAATAAGGAGCATTCTCCATGGCTCAGGACTCTACCAGGAACACCAGTGCCAGGTAGTTGTAATATTGCTTAAGGCATGTGCCTGGAGAATGAAAGCTGGATATTTGGGACCTCTGTTATTAGTGGTAAACTTGATTTTAAGTGTACCTTCCCAATCGTATTATACTCACAGGTTACACTAACAGTGGACACAGTTAGTTCCATCATCTTCCATTACATTTTTGACTGATTCAGGGCAATTAAGAAGGAGTTTCTGGAAAAACCCCTTATTTCATGTGGTCATTTTTGTCAGCGCTGAATGCCTCTTTTGTACACACTTGAAGATCCCCCAAATCTTTATGCAATTAATTTTCTTCTGAGTGGTCAGCATATATCCCAGTGACTTCAAGTTAGTTCTCAGTGGTTGCAGAACACCTTTCACATTAAATTATTAAGGAAACTGTCCTAAAGCAAAATAAAATTTATTTACCTTTCCCTAACTGTCAAAAAACATAACAATATCTAGAATCACTCTCATATTTGAAAGAAAGTTACTTTTATAATCTAAGATCTTCTAATGATTACTATAATCATCATAAAATCAAGCAAAGCTGCAAACTTAGGTCTATTTCAAAGTCCATTGAAATCCCAGATTGAATTTCAATGTATTCATTGACATTTAGGTCAGACCTCCTGATATGAGGAATAATCATAAATAATCAGAGAAAGAACAAAAATAAACCTGTATCTCATGAATACAGTGTGAAAGCTACCATGTGTAATGGGAAATTGCAGGTAGGATTAAAAAAAACCCGCACAAATGGGAAATCCTGAACAGCATGCTCAATCAGATAATTTCAAAGATATGCTTGCTGGTGACCTTCCACTAGGTGATAAGCATAATTGGAAAATGTAACGCATTATGCATTCTAGTGTGTAGTCCAAAAGCTCAAATTTCCCCTTTGTCCATCAATCATTAGCTCATATGGGGAAAGGACCAATGTTTCATAGCTAATGTCAATAATAATCACATAGTAATGTGATTCCATATGTATTTAAAATCCATGAATTTTACCTTAAAATATATACCCATGTTCTAAATAATGACTTCAGTGTTTTTAAATCTATTCCTTCCCCTCTGTGCTCTAAGTGTGTACAATACTCAGTGGAGATTTCAGTTGGGCTTCTGTTCTTATAAACACAAAACCTTTTCCATTACCTCAAATTCTTCCCTTAGGACTCAGAAGCTGTCAGATTCATGTTTTTGTCTAGTCTTCATCGTCATCTAGAGACAACTTTATCCATGCCAGTGAGGTAATTTTTCCCATTACCAGTGTTATCCCTATTGCTACATTTTTATGTAATATATGATAATATTGTAGTACACATTTCTCATTCAATTATTATTTCTTTTTTCCTTTTAGATTGCTGTACCTTTTATTGATTAGAGATTTACTAGACCCTGTTAAATTAACCTTCCTTTAGTCATCTAGCTTTATGACTTAGCTTTATTGACCTTTACTTGCTAGAATAGTGTACCTTTTATCATCATTTTGGACAATCTATACTGCTCTTTAAATATATATTCCCATTTAGATAACCTGCATTAAAAGGAACAAAAAAGTCAGTCTAAAAGAAAATATTAGAAAAGAGAGATACATAACAAAAGATAAATTCTATCATGTTTGCATTAATTTTCTCAAATTAGTCCTTGGTTACAGAAGGTTTTTGCTAAATTGTAACCTGACAGAGAGACTACTGTTCAATAGGCAATACCAAAGCCCAGAAGGAGCTCCTCCCATCTTAGAGTCTTTCTATAGCTTCAGACAGATCCTTTAGAGAGAATTGCCCAGGTAGGTTGCTGTTCTGTTTCCTTTTTTTGTTGCTGTTTTTTCTCCCTAAGTGACCTCTACATTCAAAAATTGCCCAAGGAGCCAAGTGATTATGTTATCAACTCTAAATAATAGGAAGTATCATTCATGCCATTAGAATGGAAAAGAATATGTATGTCTCTGCAAGTTTTTGTTAGAAGATATTCTGAGAGGTTCTGAAAGATCTGTTACCCTCATTATTGTTTATTGATAATTGTGAAACTGATTTAGTTATCTACTTAGATAAACTATGATTCACTAAGACTATTTTAAAAAAGATTAAAAAAAAATATTTGGGCACATGTCTATGTTTGCATTACAGGTAAAAAGTAGATACTGGAGAGACATGCTAAGGATAAAACCATACAAAACAGAAGAGGTAGACTGCAATCAAATTTCATGACTGTGACTGTATATAACTGTGTTGAAAACAAATTTAGGTAGTTGTGGAGACAGACCAATAAAACCTTTACCTGGGCTACATTTTAACAGAAACCACAAATTAGAACAAAAACAAGCCCCAAACAAAACCACTGATCTTAGTAGTATATGTCAACAGTCTGCTTAATAGAAAGTATTTTAGTCCCAGAAGTTGTTGTCTGTGATACTCAGGATGTATCTTGGGGGTGATGTGGAGGTGTCTGAAAATACTTATTTTTGGCCTGATTATATAAGAAGAATCTGTTGTCAAGATAAGCAAAGCATTTAACATTATCTATAGAAATTAAGGTCTGCAGTTCAGCAGAGAATTAGTCATGAATATCTCTTATGTAAGAAATCACATCAATTTCAGTGGAACTGTACATATACACAGTTTGACTATACTAAAATTCTCAGGATCATGAATCTTAACATGACAGGAATTTTGAAAAATCTATGCTACTGGAAGCCATATGATGACACAAACACATTATATTAGTTTCATGTTGTTCGTTTAGACTCATATTTCATTAACACACAGTCTAAGGTCCCTTGAATTCCTTTCCAAAATGTGAGTTTTCAGAAGGCCCATATGCAATTTATACAATTCCCTGACCCTGCTAGGTACCAAATATGTTCTGCTACTCAGAAAGATTATAAGCATCTGGCTGCATAGTGAACCTTGTGAAAAAAAAAAGATCTAAAATAAGACAATGTCAGTGAGCAGACAGCTCAGAAAATTAGTTTTTCAATTCATCATAAAACATTCATTGTTGGTAACAGTACTGGGGAAAATTTGGGAAGAATATAGTGTTGCAGGGGTGAAAATCACATACCTTGCCATTTTGCTTGTTTGGTTGGTTTGGGGTTTTTTGATGTATTTTTTTGTTTGGTTTTGGGTTTGTTGTTTTGTTGGGTTTTTTTTTAAATTATGTGTCACATTTTTAATATTTAATTTAAAAAAAACCCCCAACCTCTGATATTATTTTACAGTGACCTAATTGACACAAATGTAAAAACAAAAGTAAATAGGTCAGATAAATTTAATATCTATGAAATTACAATGTTTGCAAATATTCTAATATCCTTCATACATGTACAGTACAGAGAGAAGAATCACTCTTCAAGAAGTGGCTGATACGTTAGTTCTACACTAAAATGTAAGTTAATTTTAATGTAAGATCCTTCATGAAAATGCTCAAATTCAGCATAATGTACAAGGCTGAAGTCTGTAACTGCTTTAAAACTCTTTAGTGGAATGTACAAATATGTGTACATATGAACATACATAGGTATATATGTCTTATCTAACTACAGAACTGGAAATAGAGAAGTTGACTTCTTAGAAGAACTACACTTGATGAGATATTGTGTTCCTGCTACTGCTTTCTGCAAGATCATATCAACACATTATTTCCAGTTTTAAAAAGAAACAGCACCACCTTGTATCCTGAAATAAAGCTACAGCTACTCAATATCTTAGTGGCAATATAATATATAGAGACGCACAGAAACATAAGTATTCACAAAAAAAAGAGTACATATTTTTTGTATTAGAAATCTCAAAATACAATATGAAGCCTTGATGTCTTGGTTCAAGACATGTCTGTTTTTAGAATAATTTTATTACAGAGAATTAGATGAGTACTTGAGCTAAAGCATGCTTCTTTTCAGTACCGAAGGCTCTTGAATTTTGGTGTTTGTAAAACAAAAGATTAGGTTCAATTTGCTTTATCCATAAGAACATACTACTTATTTTTGTTACCTAAACAGTAATAGATGTAGGTGAAAATGTTTCCAAAAAGGTTTGTATAAATTTTTCATCAAATATATTCATCAGCTGATACTCGCCTTGCTGCACTATAAATGTTTATCATTGAAAGGAGAGACAATACAATAAGAAAAAGATAACTGAGTCCACTACTAAGAAAAATAAATTGTTATGGGGTCCACAACTGAAATATATATACATATATATAAAGCATTGTGTTAGTCAAAAACCTAGAAGATCTCTTTGTGGAACTCATTAAAATTGCAGACAAGTACTGTGTCATGTTTTGTTTTGTTTTCTCTCCATTGCTTACAACACCCTGCAGAAGGCAAGAGACATTTTCTTTCACTACGGATTCTGACTTTGTACTCCTAAATGCTGATTTTTCCCATGTCACTCATCATCCAAGCTCTAACAGCAAAATTTGTCTGCCATTGGAGCTGACTGAACTACTGAAACAAAAATGTCATAATTTCTAACATTCAGAAAACAGTGTGAATATGACCTCAGCTCTTGGTAATATCAACATTTTAAAATCTCAGTATATGCATCAAAATATGGTTAATCTGATACCTAAAAATACTCTTGGACAAACTCTTTGGTGCAGGTTTTTCTAATGAGTCCTTTTCTTGGAAACCTGTAGAATATGAGTTTGAACTTGAAGGAATGTCAAAACAGCTGGGATCATGATATCAGTGTCACTGCAAGTGCTGACCCTTTTTTTTTGAGAAGGCTAGCAGTGGTCGGGATTAATTGAGTTAAGGACCTGTATGATATAATAGGAAAAAAGCTGTATTTTGATTTCCTGGCTTGCAGAAATCAAAAGAAAACTGATATGGGATATATGCAACCCGTTCAACTTGAACACAGAAGGAATCCTGGAGAACCTGGTATCAGTTTGAAAGAATAGTAGGAAAGCAGTAGACAACATGGAAAGAAAAATTAAAGTAAAGAAGGAGGGCAAACACAGAAAAAGTGGAGATACAAAAGAAGAAAATCAGATATATAAAATCAATATTTTTTATTAAAAATCACATGAACAACAGTTGTGGCATTATCTGAAACAGAGAATTATTTCAAATCTTTCCAACATTCATTGAAGCCACAGCTACATAGGCCGTTCCTGATGTAATCTGTATTTTCACTAGCAACTTTATATATATTTCACATGATATTATCATTTTGAGACAGATTTTTGCTGTTGCTGTTTTTTGAAACTTGCAAGCATATCAAGAAGGTTTAAACTGGTTTTGAGGCCACTGTTGCCTAACTCTGAAAGTGCTTGAATTCATGCTGCCCCTCACTGCTCAGTCTCAGAATCCAGTCATGAGCTGTCTCATGTAGAATCACTGAGGAGCTGCTCTGCTCCACTTTTGTTTCCAATAGAAGTTGAAGTGCTATCCCAAAACAGTACATAACTCTTTTCAATATCCATGAATCTTCAGCTGTTGTCAGAGCAATCCTAAAACATGCCATAGGAAAAAAATAAACGAACAAAAAAAAACCCGAAAAAAAACAACAGAGTGACAAGGAAAAATATAACAGAGAAACAGAAATCTGACACTCATTTTTCTCTCCCTTTTTGTAGGGAAAGGCCAGGGAACTAATACATTCACCTGTGAGAAGAGGGTTATGTACCCAATTCCAAGACTTTTCATACAGTCAATCCAATAGCTGATGAACAATACTTAAAGAGAGTTAATGAGTAGATGAGAAATGTATTTCCTTTAGAAATATGAGAAGGTTGCTATTAATAAGGCAGATAGTTGCTATCATAATGGAAATATGCCTTTCCTATTATGCTCTTTCATCTGCTCTTTTTTTTTTTTTTTTTTTTTTAACTTTTCTCCCCAACAGCATGGTAACAACAGTGATTTTCTGTTTCTTGAAAGCCCTAGTGTGTGGACAGAAAATTATATGAACCGTGGATATATAAATGAATCTCCAGAAGCAGCTGTTGAAGGTACTGAACAGTAAATGACTGTGTCCCTTTTATAACATCTTTATAAAGGATGCAATGCTGTTAGGCACATGTAGTCACATTTGAATTCAAACATACTGTGATATTTCTACAACTCATACTCTGCAGCAGCAGAATTCTTAGCATCATAAAGAACCCCACCCTGCCTCTTTCAGTCAAAAACACAAGGTATAAGGAATATATTAAATCCCTTTGCTGTGTATTCTTTCAGCATTTGGGGGAAATGGAACAACTTTTAGAAAATTACATGGTATCATATAGTTTCTGTGGGTTTTTTCAACTGCTAACATTTTTAAGGTTGGGTGGGGGTTTTTTTGATCACTGGAATTAGCTTTTATTGTTGCTCTTTCCCAGTTATTTATAATTATTTTTTCTATATTTATGGTATTCATTAGATAACCAAGATAAACTTGGGCTAATAAGCCTCTAAATTTATAATTGTAACTACTATGTTTCTAACAGCCTGAACGGAAACACAAAGGAACTTCATGCAAGTGAAAGGAAACAGTTTGCATCCCTTCTCAGTACCTTCTACTTGGGCAGCAGAACATGGGGTTACAGCTCTTAATGTGTGCAACTTCATTTTTCTTTCCATGTGCAGTTCATTCCAACATGGGCACTTGACACAAGTGACAGCTGATTTTCTGTTTTGTTTCTTTTTCTCTACACTACTAGACACAAAAAAAATAAAAGGTGAATGAGAGGAATAATTAGAAAGTGATGCAACAATAATTTCCCTTGATGATGTTCCTCTTTCTTTCTTCTTATAAAACCATTATAGTATTAGTGTGATTACTGTATGAAATCCAGTCACAATGTATAAGAAGGAAAAATAAATACAAATATAAAATTGGAACAAACAGCCTAACAGGTTTCAGAGCTTTCTTGCTCTGGCAAGAACCTCAAGGCCTGAATGGCTTTGTACACTTTATTTATTAAAATACTCTGGAAACAGATTAACTTCCTTTGTGCATTATTTATTATTGTTTCACCTGCCATCAAGGGGAATGGCATGTAAACTGATGAATATACTGAAGGTGGCCTACTTTCAGTGCAATGAAATCATAGATGCCTGTCATTCAACTTTTGCAATACTACTTTGTAAAATATACCTTTTTGAACTTCTACAGAAAAGTTACAGTAAGAAAATGATTACATGAGGAATCAAGGAGCTCATCTTTTTCTCCTGGATTGATAGTTGGCACTGCTCTTGGACTCGAGTTTTCTGTTACTTATATGAGTGAGGTTTGCAGTATGAATATGAAACAACAAAAGGAGATCAATTTAGGGTATGAACTGAAGGAGATACGAAACACTGATAGCAATTCTATCAAAAGGGTTTTCTATGCATTTTCCTTTTTGGCCTTGTTCATTAAGGATACAGGTCTTTCTTCTCAGACATTAATTTCTGTTATCTGGTTCTCTGGCTTTATGCATGAAGCAGAT
Source organism: Xenops minutus (assembly GCA_035221455.1). Classification (NCBI taxonomy): domain Eukaryota; kingdom Metazoa; phylum Chordata; class Aves; order Passeriformes; family Furnariidae; genus Xenops; species Xenops minutus. The sequence continues at coordinate 77,289,414 of JAWWEE010000105.1, read as the reverse complement.
GAAGAAAACATTACAGAGAGTAATTATATAAAGGGAGAAAGTCTCCACTGACCACAAGGATTCTGCCTTCATTCAGAGATTAACAATACTTCTTAAGAGTGAAAATTCAGAAAGATATAATGTACACTACTATTTGTAGCTATTCCAGAAGTCAAGTCTCTGCCCAGCATTTGTCCTGGCAGTAGGTTTAGCTTTTCTTTTTTTTTTTTTTTTTTTTTTGTTTTGTTTTGGTTTGGTTTGTTGTTTTTTTTTATCACAGATAGATGTATCACACTCTGTTTAAGTAAAAACAAAATGAATAACCCAAGGTAAATCAAACTTTCATCTTTCCAAGCAAAACAAAGCAATGAACATAAAATGTGACCCCTAAAAGTGATGAAGCTGCATCCCAGTAGTGACAAATTTTCTCATGACTGATGTAGAGTATATTTGTCAAGGTTTCAGATACTTCTTCATAATATACATGCTGCTTCATTTTCACACTTGCAAATGAATAACCTTATTTATACAAAATTGCTAGCATGCTATTTGCGTCAGACATCTGCTTCAATCTTTCTCCCTCTATTCCTGGATCTTTGTCACCTAAATATTTGGAATTTTGGACTTTTTTTTATTTTTTTTTAAATATCTTTGACAATTATTTTTCTTTCATGGCATTTATACTTTTAAATATCATATAAAGTCACACCTATTGTAGCTGCCTTATATATGTTGTGTGTTTAGCTTTTATACTTTTTTCTTTATTCTTCTTAGAAATCAATGTGCCTGCTTTGCAATCATTTTAGTACTTCTCTCTCTGAACTATCTACCTAGAAAAGCTCTCAGAGCTGTCCATATATTTCTAGTGTTGAGATGCCTGGAATTTAGCACAGAATACCTGACATGGCTTGATAAGAACTATGTAAAGATTAACGTTTCGTTTCTGCATGACTTCATTCTTTAGTGCAAGCAGACAGAAAATCCCGCTTGCCATTCTCCCTTGAGATACATGGAATGAGTTCATCTACAATTTACTGTTCACAATCACCCCAAGATCTCTCTTATTATTAGCCCTTTTCAACTTTATCCTTGATGAGGAATATTGTGATTCAGATTAATTCTTTCATATATGAAGGGACTAAATTTTTCAGAAAGCCATTTTTTTCAATTTAACTTTCCTGTGGTTTTAATAATATTTATTTCTCTTTATCTATTTAGAAATACTGTTACACCATGCACTTCCTTAAACCCCAAAAATATCACATGCCCATTATGTCATACTAAACATGGGCCCATTATGGAAAATGTGGTAAAAACACAAAGTAATCAATTATTTCTGCCTCCATTAGCTTCAGTCTATGCATAAGATGGGCTAAAAGAGTTAAGGATCAAGGTCAGTGTGGTGGGCTACCAGACATCCATCCAGCCACTCTCACTTCTCTTTCTCAACAGAATGGGAAGACAAAATAAGTTGGAAAAGATCATGCACTGAGAAAAAGATAGGGAGATTGCTTACCAACTACCACCGTGGTCAGAACAGACTCAGCTTGGGGGAAACTCTTTTATTTGATTACCAAGTGAACTAGATTTGGGCCACGAGAAACCAAGACTAAAACTAATACTTCCATTGACACCTTTTTCCCCAGGTAAAACTTCCTTACTTCATTTTCAACTCTTTTATCTTCTCCCACAACAAGAGCAAGGGGGTGGGGAAGGGGGTAGAGGTCAGCCTGTAACAGCACTTCTCTGCTTCTCCACACTCCTTACATGTTCCGCCTGATTCTGCATGACTCCTCTCCATGGGCTGCAGTTCCTCCAGCCCATTGATCTCTTCTCTGTGGTGATCAGTGACAGGACCCAATGGAATGGCCTGAAGCTGAGTCAGGGGAGGATTAGGCTGAATATTAGAAACACCCAGAGAGTGTTTGGGCACTGGAACAGGTTCCCCAGGAAAGTGGTCACACCAGCAAGACTGAGAGAGTTCAGGAAGCATTTGGATGATACTCTCAGACACATGGCGTGACTTGACAATGATCCTGTGCAAGGCTAGGAGCTGGACTCCATGCTACTTGTGGGTCCCTTCCAACTCAGCATACTCTGTGATTATGTGATTCTGTGGCATATGTACCTGCTTGGCATGGGGTCCTCCTTTGGCTGCTGGGGCATCTCTGCTCCAACACCTGGAGCACCTTCTCACCCTCTTCTCCTCTCACCTTGGTGCTGACAGTTTCTTGGTGCTGAATATGCTTCTTGTATATTTTTTTCCCTTTATTCCTCACTACCTGTTCCCTTCTTAAATATGCTTTCCCAGAAGTGCAACCAACTTGACTGCAAGGCTCAGCTCTGGTGGGGGCATTGGAGATGATTCTAATCAGCCAAGTCTGGCACAGGACAGTCCTGGCCATTCCTCGCAGATGCTGCCCTGCAGCCCCCACTGCCAACACCTGAGCACAAACGCCATACGCTAAGAACCAGAGATGGACTAAAAATATGAACACAATTATGACAATGAATAAAATATTATAATCTAGAGATTTTGTTGTTGTTGTTTTTTTTAATCAGAATGTTAAACACAAACTGGAAACAGGAAGAGAAAGAGAGCAATGTAGAAAAAGAGTTTGTTTGGTTTTGTTTGTGGTTTGTTTTGTTTTTGTTTTTTTTTAAAGATTATTTAATGGAGAGCTTGCGATGATCTGAGCAGAAAGGATTTAGATCAAAATGTTAATTGGAAAAAGAAAGAAAATTATATATCCATCTTCTTTAAGAATAGAATGGAAAAATTCAGCCCCGGGTATGACTGTTACAGAAAGCAGGAGGTGGCAAAGAAAACTGGTTTGCATTCTTAAATAGATCACCTATGAGCAAGTGCTTGCTGTAGTAAGTACAATAAATAATCTCCATTACACAAATTTATATTTTCCCTGCTGCTCTCCATCACTGCTGATAGATGTTCCCTTTAGATTTCCAAGTCTTTTTAGCCTACACATAAAACCAGGCACTTTATTAAATTTCATCTGTTTATTCTATTTTAAAGATAAAAGTAAATGTACTTTGCTAGTATCATTCATGTTAGTATGCCCATATGTTCATGAACCACCTAGGTATTCATTAAAAATAAGACAAATGCATCTCTAGGGAATGTTCTCTGGGTAATGAATGTGTAAGCTATATAAAAAAACTGTATTACAATGTCTTCCAGGCATGATATTCCCACTTTCAATACAAATTTTCATCAGATCTTCTGTTGTTTATTTATTTTATTCTTCTTCTCTAGTCCTGCATTTCTTTCAGCTCTCCTTGCTACCCCTCATTTGAACAAGACTTTTTCTCTGACAGGTATCCATTTCTTGGTTCTTTTTGTAGGCAACCTGAAACAGGATTAACAGATGTTCAGGCTTGGGAGATGTTTTCAGGACTAGTTGTTCTTCCCAGCTCCAGAGAGGTAAGTGTTTCTTGGATAGAAAATCATATAGGAATATGAAGGTAGTGAGAACAGTATTATAGAGCTGTTACATGTCAGCAGTCAGGAGTTCACATGCAAACTCACAACTTGAAAGATGAAATGCCTTACTGAGGGATTTTGACTGTGAAGTCTGGACCATCACTTTTACTTCTGATCCCAGTTTTGTAAGAGGTATTTTGAGTTGTTTAATGATAAAGGCACTAGTACCATATTTAGATTTAAGTTATTCGAATGGCTATAGAGAGAATAGTGATTAAATTGAAATTTTTTTTTATCTTGGTTCTTTGTGGAGCCCATGTCACCTATGACTTTAATTATCAACCCTATTTCTTTTGCTCTGTGAGTGAACATAATTTATGCTATGATTCTTTTATACTGGGCAATCTTGAAGTAATGACAAACTAATAATTATTTTATCCCATCCTATCAATGAAAAAACTCAAGTATACAGCATGGGAGTGATGCATCCAAAGATCTGCTGTAGAATATTAACACATTCAGTCATAAGTGTTCCTAAGTATAATTATAAAAATAATAATAAAGATCCATTGATTCCTTATTTTCAACAGTTAGAACTAAAAAAAAAAACAAAAACAAAAACAAACAAAAAAAAAAAACCATCACCACACACAACAATAACAAAAAGGCACTATCAGATTTATTACATTACTATATTTTCATGAACAGAGATTACATCAACAAACAGGTTTTTTGGGGGGAGTAAAAAGCTCAAATCCAGGAACTGGTAATGCATACCACAGTGCTGGAGGCTATTATGTAGTTCTTTATGACATGAAGGATTAATGGTATTATCATTTATATTCACTGTTATAGTAACTGTACATCAATATAATGGTGGATAAGTAGTCATTGGCTTCTTCATTTTAAGCATTAAGGATGTTGTTTACCATCTCTCATTTTCACAGGATGTTGCTCTGTAAAACAAATAGTGTAAGCAAAAAAGACATCTTGAAATATACACATGTATTTTCAAAGCACAGGAGGGAGAAGGAAGGTCACTGAACAATGTAATTGATGGCAGTAGCAAAATGTTTCCTAACCTGCAACATTGGTAGGCTACGTTGTCCACAAATGCCAAATCAGATCAAAGTATAGAAATGCAAGGTAACACCCTCTGTTGTTCACATTGATTTCATCAAAGGAAATAGAATGTAAATTAGAAAAGCTTTGATGAATGGATAGGTAGCCACCAGACGCACAATAAAGTGTTGGATTTCTCGTTCCTAGCAGAAGTATACACTACATTACCCAGCTAATCAAAATGTGTGGTGCATATTTCAGCAGATTGAAATCAATTGTAACATGAGATAGCCTTTTATTTTATTCATCTTGACTCTTCTGAATGATTACTTTACCTTCTGCTGTTCAGCAACTTTCAGAATAATGCACAACTCAGTGGTCTTACTTAATGCTTGTGTGTTGAATCTTTACTTTATGTAATGTATTTACCAGAGACTAGTGGTGCAGAAGACTGCAGCCTCATATGCTACCTTGAAGGATATGTGGGTCATAGCTTCACCAGATGAAACTTTAATTTTTGTACCATTTTTGCATTTCTGCCAGCCAATTAGTAGAAAACCATTGATCATGTAGTCTCATAAGAGGCCAACAGGCATCTCACATTATAAAACAAGAATAAATTCTGTGAAAACTAAGGCCAAATTACTGGCAGCTGAGGTGCACAGTGAAATGTAGTCAATTAATGTGATCACCGTAAATCATGGTTACAGCTTGCTGTGTAAATAACAGTTTATAACAAACATAAATAACAATAAAAGTGACTTGGCTTAGTAGTGGCATAAACTGTTGTTGATAGTCCACATACTGAAGTGTGGAAATTTTACAAGGTAAGTATACATCAGAAAAGAATTGTTTAACCACTAAGGCAGGGGATTAAGTGACATACAAAAAATAAGATGAGGTTCAAAGTGGCAGCTGACAGAACATAACCAACCAAAGTAACTCAAAGGTAGAAAATAAGGTCAAAATATATACAACAATTAATGAACTATGATACATTTATAAACAAACATCTCAACAAACATCTATCCTGAGTGTCTTGTGTTGTACTTACTGGTCTCATACCCTCTTGAATTTACTAGTCTCTTTTTCTCTTCCACTGCACACTACCCAATTAAGTAGCTATCAAAATTCAGAGTTACAAATTAAAATTCTAATTCATTCTAATGAATTGAATGCAATTCTCTTAGAAAAAATGGTACCTATTTTTTTTTAAAAGAATAGCATGCATGAGACCCAAACTTCTTTATGAAATCAATGTATTTTCTTGAGCAAATATTACTGATCATGTAAGTTAAGCAAGTATTGATTTCTGTCTGTTACTGAGGGAAATGTAATTATGGTATGGGTTTTTTAATTTTTTTTTTTTTAAAAAAAAGAATGTAACATTGTATCTCGTTTAATAAAAATTAAGAACCTGTCAAATATTCATGGCAAACCTTTTATGCAAGTTCTCAATGTTTCTTGCTTTCAAGTGCATTTATTTGTTTTTAACTCAATACAGAGGGGGGTTAACTCTGGTACAGTGAACTGGAGAAATTCTGAAGGCATGAGTATGTATTTCAGAATGTAAAAGTTAAGTTGTTCAAAGCCAGTTCTCTGCCAAAACTGGTTCTGAAAAAAGCTATAGGATATCCAAATGCAAGACCCACAAAGACAAGTTCTGTGGAAAAGCCTCAGTAAGGGATGCCCCATCCTTTGCTTGAGAGCTGCGCTCTTGTTATTCAGCTTCCACTTCAGCTGTCCTGCAACTGTGCTTGTACTGTATTCAACCATGTGTCCCAGTGCCTCAGATTGTGACCCTCCACTTGCCGGCTGACGTCTCAGCTCAGCTCATTCTCACAGCCCTACCTGGTCTTCCTGTGACTTTGTCTGACCCTAAGTCCCCTCATCAGACCTTATCCTAACCCCTATTCGTTGACCAGTGGCGCAGACTGACCTCTGACTGTCCCTGTCCCCGGATGCCTGAGACAAACAGTCCCTGGTGCCCCTTGGCTGTCCTGTCAGGTGGGCCAAGTGCTGGCTTCCAGATGCTGCCCTGATGGACCCCAGAGACTCTGGTGCCTCAGCCACAAGGAAATTCTGACCCATGAGGCACCCTGGCAATAAGACACAAGAAAAAATACTTCATCAAGCAGGTAGTTAACCATCATGGCAGATTTCCGCTGCAGATGCTGCAGAAATTCCATCTTCAGAGATGTTTCCAAGCTCAAATGGACAAACCTCTGAGCTAAGGACCTGCCCAAATTGCAGCCTAGAAGTTGACCTTGATTTGAGCAGGGTGTTAGAAGAGATGACCTCTAACCACACTGAGAAGTGGGAAAAAAAAAAATAAATTTATGCTTGTAAATTAAAGAGAAAACTCAAAAAAGGGACTCCAGAAGGAAAATTTGCTCCGTTGAAATTGGAACTTATTCTTTTCGAGTTGAATATAAGATGTATGAATTAAATTGCTAAGTACTGAGGCAGAGAGAGCATAAAGAGCCTTGGCTGCTAGAAGGTGCTAAGACCTGCTATCACAGATACCACATTTTATAATCTCCAGTCTAAAAACAGCTAATTTTTTTCATTCTAGTACTCTCAGAGAACACATCCAAAATCTGAGTGCTGCATTGGTCATCAATATTAATCTAATTTTCTGCTGCTGTGCCAAAAAGATTCTTTAGTTTAAAGAGCATTTCTTCATTCTTTGGATATTTGTAAACAAATCCATACTTCTCCACAGTTTGCTTGGATAATGAAGTCAATCTCTTCCATTAAAATGTAGCCTCTGCTAAACACTTTAGATGTCCTTCTCCTGCCCAGTTCCAGCCTCAGTTTCCAACACAGGAGGTGTCTTATACAGCAGCTGTACAAGAAAAAAACTTCCCATTTTTTTCTAGATTGTTTTTTTTTTATTCAATTCAGAATCATATCTTGCCTTTTTGGAAGTGAATTCCCTCCACAGCTCTAACACAGCCCATAGATCAGGTAGAACACTGGAATACAGCCCATTTGTTTTATGTGGGTAATGCTCACTGAGGGTAGAGCAAAACTCTGTTCTGTGGATCATCAAGGGCTAGACCTGGCATTTTAAGCTTTTTAGTTTCACCCCTTTTTTATTACTTCATTTATACTTTTTTTTTTTTTTAACTTTGTTTCATTGGGGTGTTGTTTGGTTAGGTATTTATTTCATGAAGTCTACAATCTTCTGCTTTGAAAATAGCTTTCATATTTAGTGTTAGTGATATCAGCATAATGTGGCATCCCAACAGCAAATATTCAATATGAAGCAGCTGAAAGGCACTCTTGAAGATACCTCCATGCCCCATGGTTCAAAGCTTTACTGATTCCAGAAAGACTAGTTCAACACTCTAAGTTCTATTAGTTATCTGAATAGAATCAGTTTTACCAAAGCATCTATGAGTTACATTACAATTTAACATTGATAATCCATACATAAGTTGCTTCAGTTTAGATCACATAGAAGGAAAAAATTCTTCACCAAAAGAGTTGTCAAGCATTGAAACAGGCTATCCAAGGAAGTGATTGAGTCACCATTCTCAGAGGTATTTAAAAGGTGTGTAGTTGTGGCACTTGGGGATATGGTTTATTAGTGGACTAAGCAGTACTGCATTTAAAGTTTGGACTATGATTTAAAATGTCTTTTCCCACCAAAGTAATTCTATGATCTCTGGTTTAAAGGTTGGATAAAGAAATGATTCTATGATATCTTTCTACATTTACCATTAATACTGTAACTATATTTTTATTTTATTCCTTTGTGTTACTCATTTTCATACCCTTAAGAAAATGTAATTCAGTTTAGAGTTCAGATTTTAACCCCTTTCTTTCTGCTCCTAAGACAGGTTCTTCCTGATTTGATTTTTCCAAAAATATATCCCAAACTTATATTCCAAAGAATTTTTTTTCCTCTCTTTAAATATGCAGCATTGGTTGACTGAATTCAGTGAACTCAGGAGTTGTAACTATAATTGTAAATTGTAATTCAAATTCTTATAATATCGTCATGCCAATTAAGAATTAAACATTGATGTTATTATATTTTTTCTGCAGAATAAATTCTCTTATGACCTCAAGTATTTCTGTTTCTTTTCACACTAAGTTCTACCAAACATTATTGCATTTTAATTGAGAAAAATAGGAGTCTATTTTGACTATCCATTTATGAATCATGACTATAGGCACAAAACCATTTGTTTTTGTTAGTGTTAAATGAAAGAAGAAAAAAAGATTCATGCTTTCTCAAAAAAATGTAAAAAGGTGCCCTGTCTATTAACAATATGTTTATAGTTACATACTTCGCCTAATGCCAGAAAAAATCTAACAAATCTATCACTATTACATGTAGAAGCTTACAGCTTAGGTCATCTGTCATAGTATGCCATTATTATACACCAAAGGTCAGATCTATATCAAGAAAATGGAAAGTTTATTTTCTTTGCATCATTTTTTAGCACTTTACTTGTTTCAGTCCGAAGTGTTTTTATTGTAGACTTTTACGATTTAGTTACTCATGATTGACAATGTATTTTTAAAAATCTGCTTTAGGTAATATACAAATGATAATGAACATCAGACTCTAGAGGGTAGTGGATAAAAAAAATTGGTCTCCCCGTGCTTATATTCAGTGAGGGTATCGCCCTGTAATGTTTAAAGGCGAAAGAAGGTATGCCAAAAGGCTAGAAATAGACAATCCACTGTAAAAATAAGCCCATAATGAATACCAGTTTCCAAGTAATTGAAGCTAAGAGGGTTTTACTTCTGCTATATGACAAAAGACAATTACCGGTTAAGTATAGAAATACCAGCAGACAACTGATGGTGTTGCAAATCGAGGTATCTGTGTACTTTGGCAGATTAGTCAGCCTCCTGTGCAGTTGCTTGTTGCCTATGGGACACCAGAGGATTAATTACACTGTGGCAGGAGGCATTTTCCTTACTTAGTTTTGTCTGTACAACTAATTGAGTGTGCAGCAATGAACAGTGGTTGCTGCTGTGACCATAATAAAGACAGACAGCAAGAGACAGGCAGGCCCTGTCAACACAGCCTACAGACCACAGTGCCATCCCAGAAAGTGGAACTACGGAGCAAATCACACATTTTCCCTGAGTTTAAGGATCAATCCTGCTGCCCCAAGACAAGTTGCTCTGGTTAATTGAAAGCAACTTATGTAAAGAGGATAATAAAGAATTCTACATGGTGCCAGAATTATTGTTTTCATCCAAAGTAGAGCACCTTAGGCCAGATCATCAGCTGATATAAATTAGCACAGTGCAGCTACTTTGACAGCCATATGAACTTCCCCTAAATGAGAATCTAAGGAGCTGAGTTTAGGAGTTATGACTCTCTGAGTCAAGCCCAGTATTTTAAATTTTACTTAACTCTTTAATGCATAGTTTTCATGAGGATGTTGGTAAGCTTTTCTGCACTGATCCAGGAAAAATAATGCCTTTATTTAAAAAGAAGAAAAAAGCTCTTATTGCTATTTAATTATAAATATTCTGTTAAATATTATGCAAAAGTTTCAGTTCACAGGGTCCAATCTGTTGCTGTTACATAGGTACATAGGATGGACTGAACATTATGGTGAATTTAACCATATTCATAATACAGGATGACACATCCCTTCTGACGTTGCTTCAGCTTCATTTCTCTTTGGATTCTTTCTGTCACATAGACAAAACAAAACAGAACAAAACAAAAGAAAAGGTGGAGCTAACTATTTCTAAACTGTTTCCTTAACTTTAGGTCCTCTATACATACTTCATCTAGATGCAATATATGTTTTCCACCTCTATGCAATCATTTTATAGACAGTATAATTTTGGGCTGGAAGGCCATATACTCTTGATAGTCTCAGTTTTGGTAAGGAAGTATCACATAAGAGCTGTAGAAAATGTTTCTAAAGATTCTGAAAATCCTGTGGATCCTGAAAATAACTGGAAGGCAGTGGCTTTCTGGGAGAATAAGGAGAGGCATGCAACAGACAGTAGAAAATTGCTGGATGTGCCAGTGATGAAATAGCAGTAAATCACCAAAGGAGGTAGAGGCTACAGTATCTATCCCACCAGGTGGAAGCATGACTTCTGGCAAGTATTATGCCCAGAGTACTGTACTCTGAAAGTATATTTCCAACAAAGAAGAGAACTGGAGTTTTTGTTCTTGGTTCTTCAGAGGCCAATAACACCTTCTGCGGAAGACATCAATCTCTTTTCCTACCTGTGTTGTTATGTCAATTCTAGTCATTATGCATCACGAAACCTGTACTTGGACATGCCGGAATACTGCACATGCTGGCATGCATTTTTAGTTTCCACTTTATTTAGTGCTTTATTTTGCATTCTGAGTTCCTTAAGATTTTGTTTTTTGTTATTTTGGGGATTTTTTTCTTCTTTGAACCAATGTTTTATCTCTTCTGTAGTCAGATGCACTAAGGGATGCAGATGAAGAATTTTCACATGAAGTCTGGCAGCAAAGAAATGAAAAGAATCACATTGCAACAAATTTAATCTAATTTATAGGCTAGGTATAAAGAGATAATATAACAGGAAAGAGATGGTATCTAATGTACTGTGAAAAGTAATGTCAGGAAGGACAGTTTAAAACAATTCAGATCCCTTTTTTATACATCAAAAGGGGCTCTCACTGTTTTAAAGGCATATGCTTTTTCAGCTACTCCTTTGAACACCTTTGGGAAAGTGAAGACTAACTATGAAGAAACCTTGGATCTGATAGGAATTATTTTTACTTAAAAATTTATTTCCAAATTAGCAGAATATTATCAATTTGTGAGCTACACATTTCTAAAAAGAGTCGTATGATATTCTAGTGCTCTAATAACAATGACCAACCTACTATTTCACATGGAAAGTATAAATTTTTATTTAATCTTCTACTTTTTACAGCTGCTAAATAGTAAATTCTAAAAATTGCTTCAGTAAAATTCACAAACTGTACCTGATTGAGTATTGATCCTACTACAAATATTTCAGGTGTCTGATTCTCTCAGTTGACAAAATTAAGTGTCAGCTGCAATTTTCATAAACTGGAAGCAGCAAATACCCCTAGTACCCTTCTTTAGTTTTTTATTACTGCAGCTGTTCTCAAAGCTGCAACAACATGAATCATTAAAGCAGCAAAGCTACTGAAGGGTTGATGAGAAATACTACAAAAAAGACATCTAGATTAAATAAGCAGGTAGTGAATTTCAGCTCATTTTGTAGGTCTTGGCTTATAACATATGGCATCAAGCATAGAGGCTCATGGTGAAGAAATATGATAATAATTAGATGACAAGTAAAAGTAACTGGGTTCAATAAGATAACAAATACAAGGGTTCCTGGTGGAAGATCTGAAGGGAGGTGCTTAATGTTATTATACCCTCTTCTCTCCTTTAGAAGTGCAAGGCTTTGATCAGTTTTTTATAGGTGGGAGGTTAAACAATTTGCGTACTACGAGATTTCACAAGATTGCATATTTTTTTTCTTACAAGTCTGCAACTACATACATGTAATATCTTCTAGTTTTGTTTTCTTAAATATATATTACATTAACACAGAAACCTACACAAGAAAACACATTTTTTATAATGTGTTCTCTGTGATCATTCATAAAGATGAACATTTGGTTTCCAACAAACCCTTGGGAAATGACTGATGAGAACAATCTCCCAAGTCTGGAAGGTTGGCCTATTCTTGATCTTGAAGAATCTGAACTATACCACTCCACAAATAAATATTTCAATAATCCACAAAGTAGGGTTAACAGACATTCACTCCAGAGTACTTTTTAGCAGATCTCATAGTCCTGGAGTGATTTGAAACTATTTCTCTCATACCAAGAGTAAGTACTACACTGTCTGATGTATATTATCAAAGAGAAGGTATTTGCTTCTTTACAGCAGTTATATTTGCTTCTTATATAGCACTTTCCATGGCCATTAGTGTCTCACCCCTACATATTTTCTTCATAAATTCTTAAATAATTCTTAAACTACATTGGTTTTTTTTTAATGTTTTAATAAAAAACAAATCTTTCTTAATGAGCTCAGTGAAGAAATGAAATTACCTGGCTTGTGCTAGAGATGGCATAACTGTACTCTCAGTTATAGTCATATATAAAAGTGGATAATTTCATGTATTTAATGTAGATAAACCCCAGAGTATATGATTTTTACTTACCTCAGCTGTTTTACCAAATGCATTAATTTGACATTAAAATAGATAAATAAAATCTCTCAAGTTAATACTGTGGGAAAAGGTAACAATGAATCACTCTCATCCATTTTTTTCCTTATGATATTTCATATATGTCTGGGTATGTTCCTGCACTGGTTAAAGTCCTACAATGTACTGTACGTTTTTGTCTTTATTATTGGCAAATAATTTGAAAATACTGAGTGCTGTAACCCCTTAGAGCAGGAGAATATTGATAGCCAGAGAAGAACAATCTGCATGCTTGCAATACAAAAGAAGGACATATTGATTTGCATGGAGTTCGCTCAAATTAATTGTGCCAACCAATAAGAAGACACCATCAATTATTTGTTGAACTTGAAAAAGATTGGTGTTATGGAGAACAGAATTCTTCAAACAGAGTAAAATAAAATGCATAAATGTGGAAGAAAATTGCGGTCAAGCATAAATAACTGTGAAGTATGGTGGCTATATAATTGTTTAATGCAATTTTGTTTTAGTAAAACAGCATAAAATAGGAGGAAGAAAGGAAATTAATTAATCAATAGGGAATCTAATAGTAAGTAAAAATGTGTGTATATTAGAATTTTATGTGTAATACACAGCAAGATGAAAAAAACCTGAATCATAATATCTAATTGATAATTGTTTTGACATCTTTTGAAATGAAAAAGGTTGATGATAACTGAAAGCAGTGAAAAGCAAAAGCTGAAAGAAACAGGAGTGCTTTCCTATGATGAAAGAAGACAGCTTTTTTTTTTACCAAATCTGCCATAAATACAGCCAAAAGGGGCATGAAAGGCACTTTTTGCCTTGGAGTAAACGTTCAGAGATGGAGATCAGTTATAACACAATGATCCAGAGGTTCAAGCTGAGTTCCAGGTTTCCATGAAACAAGAAATGGAGGAAAACTATGACATAAAAGTGGACTCTGACAACCCTATGGAGATGTCAATATATGATCATCATAGTCACTGTCAACTTTGGCTAGTATTAGTACATATTGATTTACTAATCCCACATTTATTAGAACTGTCTCTATCCATCCTCCCAAATAACCGCAAATTCTGTAAAAACAAACTGGATAGTAATAATTTAATAAATACATAAATAAACAAATTTTGGCTGTCAGTGCAAAAGCTGTTGTAAAAGAGAGATTGTTTAACCCAAGAGCAATTTACCCATGTTAAATTGTTCTTGAAAACAAAACCAAAGACACATTCAATTAAGATACATAAGCAGCTAAGCAAACAGCTAGATATAGTTAATTTGTTTCTGGTTACTAATTTAGCTGAACTTCACATATAAAGTTTTGGATTCAGTATCTATAGTAGTACAATTCCAGTGTATCAATCTGTTTAATAATACCATAACTCATAATAAGCCTTGGATTTGATGTGAGCTCTAAAGAGAAAATCAAGGAATTTTATTTTCAAGGAGCTCAGTAGCAGGCCACCAACAGAAAATTGTGTTTCCTAGAAGTTATTCCTTTTAAAATGTTATCCCTAAAAGTAGGAAATTTCCCAATTCTGTAATTGAATTTTCATTTGATGTCATTATGGATAGTTCTGAAAAAGAAAATGTAATCCAGTTCAACATTTTATGGCATAAAGTACTCATTCATCTAAAGCTAAACAAAATCACTCTAATATCTTATTTTAATCTGTAACCAATGCCAAAGGCAAAAAAAAAAAAAAAAAAGACAAAGTATAAATGTATTTTTTTTAAAATATTTTTAATCATATAATTTTCATGCAACCAGCAGAAAAACTAATTTAACTAAGGATTCTCTATCTTAGAATTTGATCTGAATTGATCAAATTCAGAATACATTGTATTGTATCTTGATCAGAAATACAATCATATTTCGAAACACCTGTTTCAGAAAAAGAAAGAAGGATATGCAGTTCTTGAAATACATCTGGGAAACTAAAACAGATGCAAATTTTCCATCAGCAAATGAAATGTCTTAGAAGACAGAATGGGATACTGACTGAAACATAAAAATCAAACTATGAGATAGTTTTGTATTTTGCAAAAAGGTACATTTGTATTTTAGTCACTCAGTTGAGGTATAGATGTAACTGTAAATCTGTGAAATAAAAATGTAACACTAACAGCTATGGGTAACTACAATAAATTCCAAAATACTCTATTATTTGCCTTAATAAAAACGTTAGTAATGACAGTAAAAAACTATGTAGTATTACAGCACATAAGAAATGGATCACATGATCTTACAGTTTATAACACATGTGCCTTGACAGCTCTTTCCATGCTATAATACAGCATGGCTAATGCAGTATAGTTCCTTTCCACCTAGATGTATCTTCCTATATGTCTCTGCACACATCCTTTTTGTGGAAGACATAGATGAGGATAATATAATAAATTTGTGAACAAGTCTGAAAAAAATCATTCCTTATTAGGAAAAATAAGCTGAAACAGAAGTGAGAGCAGACATCAAATTTACAGGCATCAAAACTGACAAAAGCATGAGGACACAAGAGAGGATCTGAATATACAGCATGATTTACCAAGGGAGGTAGAATCATAGACTAACAGAATCATTTAGGTTGGAAAAAGGTTTTAAGATCAAGACAAACAGTTAACCCAGCATTGCCAAGTCCACCACTAAACCACATCCCTAAGTGCCACATCTACACAGGCTTTAAATGTCTCCAGGGATGGTGACTCAACCACTTCCCTGGGCAGCCTATTCAGATGCCTCTGCAGAGCCCTCCTAACTTGTAGCAGATGAACCCTCCCACTCAGCTTGGTATCATCTGTGAACAGAGGGTACACTCAAATACCCTCATCCAGATCATTGACAAAGATATTAAACAGGACTGTTCCCAATACTGAGCCCTGGAGAACACCACTTAAGACAGGCTGGCAGCTGGATGTAATTCCATTCACCACCACTCTCTGGGCTTGGCAATCCAACCAGATTTTTCCCATCAAACCATGCACCCATCCAAGCCATGAGTAGCCAGTTTCTCCAGGAGAATATTATAGGAAATGATGTCAAAGGCTTTACCTAAGTCCAGGTAGACAACATCCTCAGACTTTACCTTATCCACTAAGCAGGTCACCTTACCATAGAAGGAGATCAGGCTGGTCAAGCAGGACCTGCCTTTCACAAACCCGTGCTGTCTGAGCCTGATGCCCTGGTTGTCCTGTATGTGCTGTATGATGGCACTCAAGATGATCTGCTCCATGACCTTTCCCAGAACTGAGGTCAGGATGACAGGCTGTAGCTCCCAAAATGCTCCTTCTGACCCTTCTTATAAATGGGTGTCACACTGGTCAACTTCCAGTCAACTGGGACCTGTCTGGTTAACCAGGACTGCTTGTAAGTGATTGAAAAGGGCTCAGTGAGCACTTCCACCAGCTTCCTCAGTACTCTTGGGTGGATCCCATCCGGCCCCATAGACTTCTGCGTGTCTAAGTGATGTAGCAGGTCACTGACCATTTTCCCTTGGATTATGGGGGCTTCATTCTGCTCCATGTCCCTGTGTCCCAGTTCAGGGGGCTGAGTACCTGGATAACAATTGGTCTTTCTATTAAAGACTGAGACAAAGAAAACAGGAAGTACCTCAGGTTTTTCCTCATCCTTAGTCACTGTTTCCCTCCACATTCAGTAAAGGATGGAGATTCTAGTAGGGCCTCCTTATGTTCTTAAAGTATTTATAGAAACCTTTTTAAATTGCCTTTTATGGCAGTAACTATATTAATTTTTAGCTTGGCTTTGGCATTTATAATTTTCTTCATGCTTGACATCACCATATCCTGAGCTGCTGCCTCTTCTTCCAAAGGTCATAGACTCTCTTTTCTTTCCCTGAGTTCCAGTCAAAACTGTCTGTTCAGCCCAGCTCACCTTCCCTGCCAGTTCACCTGTCAGAATGTGGGGACAGCCTGCTCCTGCAGCTTTAAGATTTCCTTTTTAATCAGTGTCCAACCTTCTGTCTTGGGTCTGGTTGAGATGGAGTTCATTTCCTCATAGTAGTCCTCACAATGCTGTGCTTTGCATTGGTAGCTAGAAAGGGCGTTGATAACACATCAGTGTTTTGGCTGCTGCTGAGCAGTGCTGGCACAGCATCAGCACTGTAACGTTCCTTCCCCAGTTGAGAGCAAGATCCTGGGAGGGGACACAACTGGGCCAGCTGACCCAAGCTAACCAAAGGGGTATTCATACCGTATGATGTCAGCTCAGATATAAAAGCTAAAGAAAGAAGCAGGAATGGCTTTGCATCCATTGTTTCTAATGGCTACCTGATGAGAAACTACTATGTGTGCTAAAAGCCCAGCTGCCAGGGAAGTGGTTGGACATCAGCTGCTAATGGAAAATGGAGAATAAACCTTATTTTCCACTTTGCTTCTGCGAGCACAAACTTTCACTTTTGCTGCAGCAAACTGTTTTATCTGAACCTGTGGGTCCTTTTCCATCTTATTCTCTCTCCAATGTCTAGCTGGAAAGAGAAGTGACAAAGCAGCTTGGTGAGAACCTAGCATCCAGTCAAGGTTAACTCACTACACCTTCCCAGATTCCCAGAAATGAGCATTTTATGTCACTTAATATGATGTGCAATAGATATGGGTCACAACAAAATACAAAAATACAAAAATATGTTCTGAGTGCCTATTTAAAAGTGAGGAAAAGGTTTATGCTTGGAAAAATGAACAGACTATGGTTTGTTAAAGCACTGAGAACCAACATGCCTATCTTCCTCACTCAACAATGTATCTGATAAGCCTGCATGTTTTCAAATTTAAACTTAATTTTCCTTATTCACATTAAAAATACATGCACTTTAATTAAACATATTTGATCTTGCTAATCGGTTTTGTACACTGGTTGACACAATAAATAATTCATAAGACTTGCTTCAACCTTTGTGCTTAGATTCTACATTTCTGGGCCTCCACATCAAGAATAACACTGAGATGCTGGAGTGTATCCAGAGAAAGGCAATGAAACTGGGGAAGGGTCTGGAGAGTAAATCATATGAGGAGTGACTGAGGGATCCTGGAGAAGAGGAGGCTCAGAGGGGACCTTATCCCTCTCTACAGCTACCTGAGAGGAAGTTGTAGTAATGTGGGGGTCAGTCTCTTCTGCCAGGCAACCAGCAACAGAAAAAGAACAAATGGCCTCAAGCTGCACAAGGGAAGGTTCAGGTTGCACATCAGGAAGAATTTCTTCATTGGGAGAGTTGTTAAGCATTGGAACGGGCTGCCCAGGGAAGTGGTAGAGTCACCATCCCTGAAAATGTTCAAGAAATTGCTAGACATGTCAATTAATGGTGTGGTTTAGTTGACATGTGGTGTTCAGTCAAAGGTTGGACTTGATGATCCTGAAGGTTTATTCCAGCCTTAATGATTCTATGATTTTATACATGTAAATCTGAAATGTAGAAAGTAAGGAAAACAACATACTTTACATTCTCTCCATTACTGAAAATGTTGTTTCTTCTAATCCTGTTAAGGACAATCCTGTATGTATAACCTTTACTTTGGTAGTATTTTCATAAAAACAGAGAATAGTCGCAAGGAACCTCTAGGGACTGTCTAGTCCAACTGCCCTGCTCAAATCTGTATCAGCTAGAACATGTTGCCTGTGGCTCTGTCCAGTTGGGTTTTAACTGATGAAGACTCCACAGCCTCGCTGGGAAAACTGTTCCAGTGTTCAATCACCCTCACAGAAAAAAAAAAAAAAAAAAAAAAGGCGTTCATACTCAGACAGAGCTTCTTGTGCTTCAGTCTGTGCCCTATACATGTTGTTCTAGTCTCTATTTGACTAGACACCACTGGCAAGAGACTATTAGTGGGAATAACAAGTAAGAACTTTCATTGTGAGAATAAGGAGATACAAAGTACATTTACTTGACAGATTAAAATGATAAAGGTAGCCTTTATAGGGGGTGAGAATAAAACAACACTGATAGATGGAATTAGCCCAAAAACACCCCTGATCTTAACCAGTCTGCGTCACAGTCTATAAAACAGATTGTTAAGTCTTTGTAAGGCCACAGTTGCAGCCTTGTCTCTAATTCTAGGAACCATACTTGAAGAAAGTCCCTATCAATTGCATCTAAGCATGAGGGAAAAAAGAACGATGAGAAGTCTACTAGCAAGCTCTCTCAGGAACAACCAAATTATCTCAGTTACTTAGCCTGAGGTAGAGAAGACTGTAGGCAAAAGAGACAACTACGAGATGATATCCATGATATACACAATGCTTTTCTTTTTTTTCCCTAAAGAAATTTTTTTTCATGCCTGTGGCAGACAGAACTAGGGATAATACTTTCCTATTCTAGTGAGGAAGATTCAGATTAGATATTAGAAAAATATGTGTCTTTTGCAAAGGTAGTGGAGCACTGAATTAGACTGGTCTGGAAAGCATCAATCTACAAAACTGGAAACACATAGATATATATATATTAGAAATTATATAAATATGGTTTCCTGTTGATCACAGTCTAAATGACCTCTCAAAATTCATGTAGTCTTATGAGCCCATAACACTAGAATTAAATAAACATGCACTTATTAATTATACATGCATTTAAATAAAGCTAATCTGTACCAATTTAAAAATGAATTAAAAAACACCAACTTATCTCTTGACAAAAATGAAATCCAACACTGTTTAACCAGTGGAAAGACTAAAATTAATATGTATCCTTAAGAGTAAAAAATCAAAACTGCACAAAATTCTAGAATTATAACTTATGTGGTGTTTTTCTTAAGAGCTGAAGTAGAATTAAATTACTCCCTGAGGAACAGAATAATAACTGAAATCAGTTCTTTGTTGCAGAACTAAAGAAGCACTGCTGTGTTGCTGATGCTGACCCAGTATTTTAGACTTCCTTAATCTATTTTTTCCTAGATCTATGATTTATGACATCTGAGGACTGACCTTTAAATTTCCATCCTAACAAGCAGGTTTATTTGCACTCCTTGCTAATAAAAAATAAAAGCCTCCAGGCCAGTATGTATTAAGTTCTTTAAGCATACCACGTTGTCTCACATATAATCTCCTAGAATTTGTGACAGGCAACACTATGTGATTTTTAACTAGTTTCTAGTCTTCTAAAACAAATCTAATTTATACAGTCTAATGTACCTTATTTTGCTACCTAACAGCTATTTCTAAAGGCAGCTGAAAACTACCCTGCTGAATCAAACTGGCATGGGAAATGTAATGCAGTAAAAAAAAACCATAGAATTTTTTTTTCCAACATGACTATGAAATAAACATATCTATTAATCTTAGTACATCAAACACCACACATATCAACTGCCTGTCTACTAACAAACTATAAATGTCAAAATTTCTCTAATTATCTCTTAAGAAATATGACATTAAAGTCAATGAAAGCATTTATTTAGATGAATTTTTATAGAGAGACCGGACTTCTAGATATTTTATATATTGAGTCTGGGATAGGATGGCTTGAAATCTATGTGGCTGCAAATATATGTGTCCAGATATATGTGGACTTATACCAAAAGAAAATATGACTATTTTCTCTTTAAATACCAAATTGTGTTAATGTCACATGGAAAATTTGAAGGCAGTTGTTTGATTAGATGCATTAAATTATTCTGAAAGTCTATACTGTTCTAAGTCAGTTACTGGAGTAGAGACATCTCTGAGAGAAATATCAGTTTTGTCATTATGTTGCTCCCAAATCTTCACTTCTTCTTTTAACTTAAAGAGGAAAGACCTTGGTACACTGAAGTATAACTTAAAGCAATGGACAACGTGAAGTCATATAGAGAGATGAAATCTCTAAGAGCAACAGAGCATGGGGGGGATGGGAGAGGGGGAGAGGTGGAACTTATTTGCCATTATAATGATTCACAGCCTTTAAAAATGCAGATTCACTCAGAATACCAAAACCAAAGGCACCATTTCAACTAGAAAAACAGGGTTTGAGCTAGTAGGTGTATCAGACTTCAACCTATATCAATAAAAGACAAAAAAAAAAAAAACAAAAAAAAAAAAAAACAAACACCTTACAGTGACTTATATTAAATTTACTGAATTATATTATTCTACAGGCAGTGGCTCACTTCCCCTTTAGCAACACTGATGAATAAGTAGCCAGTGGGTAAAGAAGAACTGACAGTGGGGAGAAGACCCCTCATTTCTCTCTGTGTATACCTACATCGGAAGAGGGTTCAATTACACTTTCAAGTCTAGACTCACTATTTCAGTCCAGAAAAAGCCAAAGCTGCGTCACTAGCTAGGCTCACAGTAAATTTGTCTGACAGTGTTACCCTTACTATATCACCTTCCTTTCTGAAATTTATACATTATAATAAAAATAAATAAAAAATAAAAAATACAAATTATAAAGATGCAGGAAGGTGTTAAAGCCACTGTGCATATTAGATAAAACATGCATGAGTGCTAGCATTACAGACAATAGTCTATACCACTTGACACAACTGTTCAAATACTTGAAATTTTAACAATGAATATTACTAATATAGTTTTACACAGATGAAAAACACACTTTTCGTTAGTTTCATAACGGGCTAAAGCATTTTGGTGATGTGAAATGAAAATTATAAGAGGAAAAAAAAGAAAGCAAAGAAACAAGGGATAATTTTCCCAAGATGGTAATTTACCTATAAAACCTTGTGCAAACAGCAACAATTTAAACATTCACCATTCCAGTCTCAATATAGCTGTGAATTTTTAGAAAACTCATTAAATGAGGTTATCAAACCTATCAGAAGATGAATGTGCACATACCCTCATACATTTAACATTCCAGATTAAGACAATTTGCAAGATTATGTGCTGAAAAATGAATTAATATTCTTTCTAATTGAATCAATGAGTTATAGAAATAGAAGAAAAGATAACCAGTACTTTCCACATTTGACCAAAGGAATGCAGCAGGAGAAAACCTCTTCAGATATTTAGACACTGAATACCAGAAATAGATAACTTAGACTTGTAATCATTTGTATCCTAAACATGACATTAACATCCAAACACTGACCTAAAAGAAATTGTCAAGATAAAATTACCTTACTTTCAGAGAAACATGTAATACATGTCATATCCAGCAGAACCTTTGAAAAAATAGTTGCTAGCCTCATCAGTCAAAAAGTGATGAAAAGTTCTAAGTTATTTCAAAAAACGATTAGAGTTTAAGGAAAAATAGGGGTTAATCCAATGACTAAAATGACAGAGGCATTCAACTGACTCATTGATTAGTCACAGTACTATAAGCAGTAAAAATAGTCTCATTAGATTTTTAAACATTTATTCCTTATTTTACTTGAAATTGGTACTTAATCACTTTTCTAGTGTACAACAGGCACTTATCACACAGGGAAAACTTGAAGAATAGAAAGTTTATAAAATCTCAGTCAATCTCTCCTGCATATTAGGAATGATTCATTATAATGGGCCATGAGCGGCAAGCTGATTCTGAAGCCTTTAATTAACTTTGCTTCAAATTTTATTGCTAGTATTTGCTGTTTTCTGAGATCTGATCACATATCTTGAGCAATGTGTAAATGTATGGATACTATGCTTAAATACCCTGGAACTGGGGGATATATGCAAAACTAAATAGATCAGATGGAAAATGTACCACACTCCTTGTGATCTGCATGCACATTTAAATTCTCCCTTTTCTGACACCTTTTATATGTTGTTCCTGTCTCAAAACACACTTTGCATTTAATGTAAAACATGGAAGTCTAAGTTCTTTTTTACTGTCTTGAGACAATATTTATCAGTCATGGGCATGCTGAGAGAGAATAAGAAAAAAAAATGCTTATTCTCCCTTAAAAAATTTGTACTTTGAAATACTATAGATCTCACACTTCAAAGCAAATTTAGAGTTGCAGACAATTTGCAGTTACAAACTTGAAGAGAGATGAATGAGTGTGAATGAGCCTTCTGTTACCCTGGTAGCAAGTCACCCACAAATTGGGAAAAATATGATGCCTTTTTTTTTTTTTAATATGGGTAATTTGGCAAAGCTAAAAACAAATTTACAAAATCCTAAAAGACCCTGGATGATTTAGAAACAGATGGTGTGAAAGGCATTTGAAATCCCTCCTGTAAGCTGTGTTCTACTTCATATAAACAATATCAGTAGAAACTTACAAACTAGGATCTTCCTCCTAATAGTTTTGATCCTAGTCTTCACTTCTGGTATCACGTTCCTGATCCTAAGGTACAGTCCTATGATACATCTACTTCATGTTTCTAAACTTAAATAACTTCCTTAACTAAAAAGCCTCAGTTAGAGGAGGTCCCTGTAGTGCAATGAATGAAACAAATATCAATGGAAAAAAAAACAACTCACCATACAGTTGCATAACTGTGGACTGCCTTATAGGCATAAAAGAGAGAAATTAAAAATGCCAAACCATAAATATTTCTGAACGTCCTAACTATTGAGTGGTCAATTTGGCACACTTAATGCTATTCCTTCAATATTAGTTTTATGCCTGTGCACTTATTCAAATTCAGACTTGGCTAATGGTGGAAGAAGAGGAAGCGAATTGACAGCAAGTTGATGGACCAATTTAAAACTCTTATTATATGGAAGATCTTCTTAATTAAAACGAAATTAGGAAAATAAGTGATGGATAATTGAAAGTTTTCTGTCAGAAACACAAGTTATATTTTGGTTTCATGGACAAACCTGGAATATGTGTGAACTGAAACACAATTCTGTATATTGGCAGACACAGGCAGTCATAAAAGCATGACTTATGTTTTAAAAACTCTTAGAGTGGTTTAACAATCATGAAGTTTACAGAAAATTTTACATGTTTTTTCACTGTCTTTTGGTTCCTCAGTTTTAATAGCACATTTAATTTACATTTCCAAGCATACATCTGTCAATATGACAGGCAGATTCTCATACAAGCTCTTGATTCTGTGAGTAAAGGGTTTGTGACAACACGCTAAAAGAAATGAGCCTTGTAACAAAATCCCAAGATGGAAAGCATTGCTGCAGTCTTATACTGGTTTGAAATAGTCTTTCTTGATTTGGCACAATCGTTAGGGAATTTTTGCTCTACTCTTTACAATGAACAGTTCCTTAATTTGACAGGCCAAGCTGTTTACAGTGACTTTTAATAGCTATCTATCAATAGCTCATCTTTTCAAGCAATTTAAAAGTCACACAGGCATATATGTCATTCAATCTGTATTATGATCATCTACTGTGAGTTATTAAAGCACTGCAAATTTCCTATGAGACAACACACCTAATACAGTGAAGGTCTAAACTATTTTGAAA
This sequence comes from Xenops minutus, assembly GCA_035221455.1. NCBI lineage: Eukaryota > Metazoa > Chordata > Aves > Passeriformes > Furnariidae > Xenops > Xenops minutus. Next base: position 77,265,444 of record JAWWEE010000105.1, on the reverse strand, counting down.
AAATTACCAACTTCATGCTATGAGTCATTAAGTCATTAAGAGTTAGTAAGAGCCTGGTGGAGTAAGCCCAAGTTTGCAAACCAAGAAAATCTGAATACAGAAATTCTGTCTGTATCATAACTTTGACCCATATCTTTAATATTACTCAAAAAAACCTCCAACCAACCAATCAAAAAACAAAAACAGAAACAACAACAAAAAACCTTAGTAGATACATATTTTTAATAAATATTTTTATGTTTAAGGAGAGTTACAGTTAATGAGTAAGCACCTTCCTCACATAGGGAATGCTAAACCAGATGCTAGCATGTAACTAACTCTCATTGGCTTAAGCAGACATTTATACCCAAACCCCTGCAGATGTTCAACACAAAGATGATAAAATAGGATTTATTCCTGTAAAGTTCTATTCTTGGTATCTTTCTCACACAAATGAAAAATGTTGATTACTTTTTTAGCCAAATATCAAGAGAACAGAAATGTAGATCACTCTGGTCTGTAGATGGAACTCAATGCTAGTAAGTTACTTTTCACTAAAGATTTAGAAAGATGTTTTTGTAAAATTTTCTTGGCTGCAAACAAGGAGAGCAACAACAGAAAAAGGGTTATCCAAATTGGTCTCCATGAATAAAAAACATAGAACAAAATGACCTCCCATTTGGCCAGTGAGGTTTCTGCTTGGTTTAAGAAATTATTCAAATCAGTCCAACTCCCAAAATGTTCAAAAAATAGTTGTTATTTTATATATATACACATATGTATACACACACATATATTCATCATAAAAACTGAGCGTATCACAGAAAACAATTGCTGGTACTGATCTCTCATGTGCATCCATGAAAATGCAAATGACCTTTCAAAATACACTTCTTTACATAACTTTTTCAAACTTCTGATAACCTCTCAGGAATGTTTTGAAAGCAGTCAGTGTTGCAGCTTTTTCTATCCCTTCTCCTTTTCCTCTTCTATACAGCCTTTTCCTCTTCTATATAGAAGAAATGAGGGAGATACTCTAATCCATTCCAGTGCTACTCTGTTGATGCATTTGCAAAGTAGCGTCCAAACCACCCTCTGAGAGCAATATTTAATTACTGCAGATATTTAGATTATATCATGATATCCCAACCAATCCTCAAATACTTTTAAAATTACCTAAGTAACATTTTATTTTTCTTAATTATTAGTTCCACTGCCTCTGAAAAGCAAGGTCTCTAAAGAAATGTGGTGGATGAAATGTTACTTTTTGCTACCATCAGCAAAAAGATTTTCGTCTACGAGGTTGTGTCAAATAAAAAGCTTAGTAGGCCACTAATGGCCATGACCTGTGTCAGCCTTGTTGTACCATGTAACTGAATTATTTCCTTTTCTAAATCTCCAAGCATGCCACTAAGAATGCTAGGTCAGCATATATAGTAAACAAATCACCAATCACCCAACAACTACTTCACCATCTGCCTCCAGAATGAAAGATCCTTTTTCTAGCTTGAACTTTTGGACCTTGAATTTGACCCTGTCTGAACTTTTGTTATGTTAACAAATGATTTTGATGGTAAAACTGTGAATATACATACAGGCCTGGTGAGGGAAACACATCAATAAATAATTACTTACTAAGTCAGGTTGCTTGACCCAAGCATACAAGCTCTCCAAATTTATTTCCTTCTCACTCTGCCATATTGTCACTGCAGCTTTAATTTCTCCCTTCTCCTCCATGAATCCATTTATACTGACCGCATCAGTGCTCTTGGCAATTTATTCAATATTTCTAGTATTCTTTGCATGAAATCGCTCTGCTGGAATTCCTGTTTATTTCTAATTTAATTTTGTTTCCACTCTTTTTTCAAACAGCAGGTTACAGTTAATTAAAAACAGATACATTTAGTGTAGGAAATGTTTGTAAATTGATCCATTTTTTTCTTTAGCAATGTTTTGAAACTGTGTTATTAATGAAGTTACACAAATAATTACCCTAAATCTCATATTCAGGTAATTACAAAATTAAAATGAACATCTGTTATTACAAATGCATAATGCCAAGTCATAATGTGCAGGTTAGGGGTTAACACAACCAAATTGGACATGGTGCATAAACACAAGATAAATTATTGTATGGTAGTGTAATTATATTCTAAGCATTATGTTAATTATAATTTATATCAATTCAATAATTAAAGAAAACAAGCTCTTCCCTTGGTTTCCTATTCAGATTTTTCTGTGTAGTAAATTATTCTGTGTCAGCTAGCCTGGCACTGGACCATAAATCTGACAGCAATGCACAGTGACAGTATTTTTAATATCTAAGTGAAAGCTTAGTCTACATGTTAGATTTGAAAGAAATGTTTTGCTAATTAAATGAGGTCAAAAGTAAACAAGATAGAGTTAAACAGGGCATAGAAAATCCACTTGTTGTCTGTCCAAGGAATTAAATGAAATATTTATTACCTTACAGATACTGACCCAAAGTCTTACTTTGCAAAACTAAATTAAAATGGGATAGATTCTCTAAGGACAATCCTAGAAAAAAATCAGAAAATCCTATCATATAAATATGTGTCTGAAATTAAGTTTTAGAGATATACATTTCCTTTCATAAAAAAATGCAATGTTTTCTATATCTCCTTTATATAAAGGGAGATATTTTTAAGAAAGTTTAGATTCTGCTGCACATACAGACATACTCTGAATTTGCAGATAGTGAGTATGAAGAAGTTTTACCAGGACATCACCTGAGTAATCTTCTCTACCCTCACAGTTAGAAGATTAATCCTAATATGTAACCTACCTCCATTCTGCAGATTAAGTCAATTACCCTTTGTTTTCTCTAAAAATAATGGAAGCACTGCCGATGTGCTCCTCATAATCCTCTTTTCACTAGGATGGTAAAGAGATAAGAAGGGCAAAAATACTATGGAGTGGTAATCTCTTTTAAATGGATATAGCGGGAAGAAAAAAAAAACAACACCTTTGGGCACCGTGCTTCTTTATCAGATCTGAGGAAAAGCGGACATCTAGATTCAGCAGAGAATGGACAGGCATTTTCCTGTTGCTTCCTTCAGAAATTTCTACTTTATCTAGAACATCCTTTGAATGGGGTAGCAAAACTTTATGGAGTAATTTGATCCAGACACAATGATACTGAGCTGAATAAACAGGAATTATCTTCCATAATTGTCTTCATTGTTAGCATGTTCTGACTGACCTTTTACCATGTTCAGATTCCCTCAGGTTCCTCACAGCACAGATTTGGTAAGAGTACAGGGATGCAACTTATAGCTATAATTAGAAATGTTGGAGAGAAGGAAAGCAACAACATGGACCTGTTACAATATACACAGCAGGCCCTTCTAATCATATATTTTATGGTGATATCACCTTTATCTAATTCCTAACAAAAAGATCTTGTCCATTCAACTTCTAGAATTTTTTTTTTTTGTTGGTTTGTTTGCTCCTTTGCTTTTCTACTGTTTTCCATTAAATCATGGAAACACTGTTTAGTAATTATGAAATGTTTCCTTGGATGTTAAAGGTCCACAGAGCAAAAGATTTGTCCACCACTGAACCAAGACACCTATGTCCAACGGCAGAGTCATACAAAAGATACATTCTAATATAGCTCTTCTTTCCCATGAAACCCTCAAAGGACACAGACATAGGACCCCAGCTTGAGACTAAGCTAACTGAATAGATCAGAAGAAACCACTGGACATTACAAAAGTAATTGCAGAATATAAAAAATAACAAAGTGAGAAGTTGGTAAAAGTTGCAGATGGAGTTATGAGGAATCCTGTAGATAGATGGTTAAGGACAATTGATGGGTGGACTTTCACAGGTAACTGGAGACACATCAGGATGTGACATCTTCAAGGCCAGAATTACTTAGGTAACCTCCCCATGGTAAATGACTGCAAATTATGTTAAACTAGAATTTCTACTGACAAAAAGGAAAATACTTGTACCTCAGCGATACCATCAATGTCAGTAATCTGTTTATCACAAATCAGTGGAGGTACAAAGGGCTGTATGACTGTTCACTTTATGCTGCAGACACACAAAACTCTACAGCAGTATGTATATTATGCTACTTACCTGCCTGATACAGCAGGCTATGCATGTTCCTGAATTCAATCTTATTTTAATTATTCATAAGCTATATTATTAATAATTAGAACTGCAACAAGCAGAAAAATATTAAATTCATGAATAATCTACTTTTATATATATAGATAACTGACTTATAGACTGCAGCTGGTTTGGACCTTTTTGTTTATTTGTTTGTAGTTTGGTTTGGTTTGGTTTGTTTTTTTACCAGAGAAAAATCTGGAGTATGGAAGATGTACCTTTGGTGGAAAAGGTCGTGCTCAGGGAATATGTAATGCAAACTGGTTGAATATAGGTCCATGAGCTGTGGTGGCATGTACACATGAGTGCTGAGTCATAGTAACTGGGAGAAGTGCCTGAAGACTGCAGCAAATGCTACTCCTATCCTCAAGAAGGAGGACACAAGGAACTACAAGCCAATCAGCCCCATCTTGATCCCTGAAAAGGTAAAAGAGCAGCTAATTTTGGAAAGAATTTTCAGGCTTGTGAAAGACAAGTCATCAGGAGTACTCAACAGACTCTCATCAAAGGCATGTCCTGCTTGATCAACTTCTATGATTAATTGACTGGCATGGTAGATGAAGAGAGACCAGTGGATGTTGTCGACCTGGACTTCAGTAAGACCTCTGACACTGTCTCCAATGAGATCCTCATAGAAAAACTGTTGGAGTACATGCTGAATGAGGAGACAGTGAGGTAGATTGAAAACTGACTAAAAGGCTGTGTCCAGAGAATGGTGGTCAGTGAAACAAAGAGCAGTTTTGACAGTAATTAGTGGTGTACTTCAAGAGTCAGTGCTGTGTCTGATCATGTTTACAAATAATAATTACTGAAAATCTAAATTGTTCATCAGTAACTCAGATCCATGCCCTGGAGCAGTAAAATACTGAAATTATATTTACAACATTCAGTGGTTAGTTTAAGAGCTCTCCCACATAATTTGTAGCACCTTTGTAAGAATGATGATATTCTGTCTACCTAAATCACTTTATATACTTCATCTGCTTTACATAAATGAAGGATATAATTGACCCATCAACAAAAGACTATAATCTGAGTCAATCACTAGAGACAGATGGAAGATTCAAGATTCTTGATGTTTATCAGATATCCAATACCACACATTCTAAAACATCTACAGAAAGCAGGTTTCTTTATGATACTCCTTTTCTGAATTTGTGTCACTGAATACCTGTCACTCATTGCATTTTCTCTGATACCTTTTTCTTCATCAGAAGCTTAAGTGTTTCAAAACTTTTCACTTGACATTTTCATTTGTCTGAATTATTTGTACCAAAAATAAGGATCTTCATTCATTCGCCTTGCAAATGTGTCTGTAGCACTATTTTCCTTCTACTGACCTATCCTGAAATACTACTCGTCCTCTGCTAATGCTCCATTCTTCCATACATATGTCATAGAATAACAGAAACAGAATGGTTCTGTTTGGAAGAGATCTTAAAGATCATTTAGTTCCAATCTCAGTGCCACAGATCATCACTAGACCAGGTTTCTCAAAGCCCCATCCAATCTGGTCTTGACGGGGCATTAGTAAGAATCTACTCTACATCTACTATTGTATTTTAGTCCTATATCCAATTCAGATATCCTCATGCATCTCAAATGGTTCAAGTTGCCTATATTTAGCCCACCAAATTAAGCCCAAAGCATATCTTCCTTCCTTTCTTTTGCTGAATTCTTGCAAAATTTTGGACAGACTTGACCCTATGTTCAAGAATCAATAGCCAAAAAACCCTTAGTATTTCTATTTGCAGATGTCTGACCACTACTTTCAGTCTAATTGAAAGATATTCCCCAAGAAGAATGCAAGTTGATATCCAGGATATTAAGTCTCTTTATCAATAACATTGCATCACAGTTCAGGATTGCATTTCAGCAAAAGCAGTTGAAAGAAATGACATTCAGATTCTTCAGTTAAGAAGAATTGCTGAACGCAATTGTAGTATAAGTTCCTTTCTGACAAGTTAACATGTACTACTTTGTCATGCCATTATAATCTTACTATTTTCTTCTTGTCTGTTAGTACGAAAAACTAAGGACAAAAATCAGAAACTTTCTATGTGATATTTTGACAAACATTCACAACTTTGTCATAGTATGAAGATTATTGATATTGTCTAGTCTTATATAAAGCCCTTTTCCAATTAATGAATTTAGAATATATAAAAAATCTTCTCTTAACCATCTCATATTTTAGTTTGTATAAAAAGACTGTGAATAGGTGAATAAAAGTGTTTTCACTGTCAATAATTAAGCCATTACAAAAAAGTCAAGTGGAACAAGAGAACAACCTGTTTCCCAGAGTATAGCACAGGACTTAAGGTGTCACTCTTGAGATGTCTCAGAATTACTAATATTAAGTCATATTTTAGTTTCTGCTGCAGAAAATTTAACAGAAAACTGACTAATATGAGGAAAGATGATTCAGCACTTGCCATAGTGTTTTTCTTTTCTGAATCAACCATTCTGTATTTAATTTCAACCCTTTTATATATATTTATTTCTATTTTATATTATTTATATCATCACTTTTTTCTTAAGAGGAATTAAACTAGTGATAAGCCCCCAGATAAACACAGAAATCCAGGGGAAATCAGGTTGGGGGTTTTTTTGGTATTGTCACTAGTGTTAGTGGTAATACGAATCTATTCATATATTCTTTAACAGCGTTTATATTTCAGATGCCAGCTGAAAAATGCCTTCTTAAGTAGTCTTTGTTCCTGTATAAGTACCTTCCATCTAGTTGGCCAGATGGTCTTTGATGGCCTTTGAAGTCTGAACTGACTATGTAGGAAATTCAAGTACCTCTTTTAGGGTCTCTCGCTTACTTAGACTTAGTTCTAGGCCAGTTTTTTTTTCTTATAGCAATTCAAAATGTGACAGAAAAAACTCCTTCTGATCTTTTGATTACACTGGAAAATAAGTGTTTGTTCCAATTTAGTCATGAGGCATGTCTGAGTTTTTTCCTCCTGTAGAGTCTCTGACAGGAAAATACCACAAATTTAAATAGCAGATGTCTTCTGACCTCTTCTGTCCACCACTTCCATCAAAATAGCAATTACTGGACAATTACTGCTAAGTCCTCTTATAGCTACTAAGCACAGAAGATACCCAAAGCATGTTCTCAGAAGTGTGCCAAGGTCTGGCTACTGAGCTGGCACTAAAATAGAAGTGGAACTCTGAGTACTGAGGCTGGAAAACTATTCCTCCTGAATCAGAGCATAGGAGAGAGATGACACTTTGCTCTAAGAACATGCCAATACAAGTAGGAAAGAGCAGATGTTATTGCACTTTCTGCTTTTTAATTCTCATATATGTTATCAGAACAAATAAGGTTCTTCGACGGTTGCCCCCTGGTAAAGACATTATCAAAGATGGCAGTCAGAAGGAAGATATCAAAGCAATGCTACAACCAGCTTGTCATCTGAAGTGCTTTTTGCAGCTCACTTCAGCTATTTACTGGAATTTAGAGTTCTTTTGAAAGGCAGTGGTAGAGGAAAGCACTGTCCAGGACATAAAGAAGATATTAATGAAGATGGCAATTAGTCCCAGCTGATTTTCAAAGATTTTTATACAGATTCACAGCTAGAAAAGGTGGCAAACACATAATATTTTAGACATGATGAATTACTTTCAAGGAAAAGTTATTATATAGTCAATTTTAAGTTATAAAAGAAATTTACTTTGGCAGACTTCTTTTATTTTTAACCTGGATTGTATCAGCATTATCCTATAATGAGTTGCATTACTACAACTAAAGTGCTGGAAAAATGAACAGTCTAGCTTAGACAGGAATATCCCAAGCAGGTGTCAGTGGTGTAACCCGTGACTGATATAATCAACAGATATATAAATATTTCTCATTGTTTGTTAATACATCTCTGTAGTAAGGATATTCCACGTAATCTCCTATATTTCAGCACACAAATATAAATGTTTTTCCATGTGTTTTTCCTTCAGGAATGACTTCACAAATTTTGGAACAAGTCTATCGTATATTATATGTATTAAATGGATTCCCCATTGACATGGAGATATTATTTATTATTGGCATCCCTATTTCTTGTCCCCAAATTAATTTATCTGCCACTGTAATCCATACTAGTCACTAAGTTGCTAACACCATGCTTTGTATTTGATAATTGGTCAGCCATTGATTGCTATTTAAAATGGGTATGTGCAGTGCAGAAACAGTATGTAGCTGGCACAGCAAACATTGTCTGCCACTCCTTTATCATTCAGTCCACCACATCATTTAAATTCTTCATTAATATACATTTAAAAAAAATATATTGACATATATTTTAAAAATTTTGATGATCATAATCTACAACAATGACTCAAAATACAAAGTTTTAGAGAAAGCACATTCAATAATAACTGTATGCTGAATGTTTCAGGCAAAAATTTGCATTGTTTATACTACTATGAAGTTGTGTAAAGATTGAAAAAAAAATCCACATCTTCCTACTATCTTTGGGCCAACACACCTTCTGCACCATAAGGTACTCTGATTACATTGTTCTACACAATATACTTATATTTTTAATACATGAAATCTCTGCACTGCAATGGTTCCACTTTGGTCCATAGTCAATATGCTATGAAAAACACAACTTAAATCTTAGTGTGGAATGCCTGGGCAGTTTTATGTCTCATCATCCAAATACTTCAGAACTGTGGGAATCAAGGCTTATAGGACTGGAAGTTATTTTGATGGAACTTTAAACTCTGTACTACTTGTATGGAAAAAATAATGTTGGATGGATGAAAAAGTGAAAATTAGATTCTAACTCTGAATCACCTGCTAGAGAACCTGTTTTGAAAGGATTCAGAGCAGTAGCCTATGTCTCCATACTCAAAACTGCTCCTTGCAGCACCTTTCACAGAGGAAGCCTTAAGGTACTTGGTTTTCCAGGCTGAAGCAACCATCTGTGAATACCAATCCCTACAATTCTCTTACTGATATTTGACTGAAATTTTAGTGTAAAGGTAAAATTTTAATGATGAACGGTCTATACTGTCCTACATTTGATAGAATGGAAATTTGTTGTCAAGGAAACAATAACTAAATGCTTTCTAAAAAGAATAAAGAGTGCCAGAAAGAAGTTTGCTGGTTTATCACTTTATGCATCTTCAATGCCTAAGCTTTCAAGATCCTGCCTATGATTTGAGGACATATCCACCTGCGTCTGTTAGGTCTTCATGATGCAAACACACCTGAAAACGCAGTATGCATGCTCTTTCTGAGAATGTACTGTCTTTACATGGTGTGATGTACACTTATTTTTTTCTTACCCTGCGTATTATTTTAGCTAGTACTCTATAATAACAACTTAGGATCCCCATCGCAGATACAAACATCCACTGTTGGGAAGACAGAAACAACAGGGGATAGGAAGGAGGATACTGAGTGGTTTTTGTTAACTTGTTTCCTTCAGGCATTATCACTATTATGCTTTTCTAAGTGTTATGGGAGAGGTCATTATAAAATACAACAATGTGTCATGCTAACAGTGCCATTAAGGTCTCCAATGGAACATTAATTATTGATCTTTGCCTCAAGAGCATCAGAATGTTGCATTAGAGCTGCAATGAACTGTTCACCTTACAAGCATTAAACTGAACTATGTCATTCAAAGGTGATAAGTTTTAACTCTGCTACTATATTCAGAGCACTCCAAAGACTGCAATAGAATTACTAACACAGCCAAACCTGTCTAACAAAAGCAAGATATCTACTTAAAGAACCTTACTGGTTTTTTTAACTCATTCTCAGTTTCTTACTCCTTATTGATCTTCTGAGTTCCCTTGCTTCCTGCAAATAAGGTTTTTAGCAGTAAGGGTCCAGGAGATGGTTTATCACTCTTCTTAAGTGAGTGGTGCTGTGGTCAGTTCTCTTGATATCATGCAAGAATGAAAGAGCCTTGTAGATAAAGTGCCAGTAGCCCTCCTGGCAGGTGTTCTACCACAAGTAAATAGTGATGTCTCTGCAGCAATATGGGCTGAGATAAGTACACGTGTGGCAGAACACCATCCCAAACCAATCACTGGGAAAAAGTAAAGCCTTCTCCTGCTGCAGTGACACTAGCAAAGCCTCTGGCCTTGATTTTTCAGGACTATTGAAGTTTCCTTCATTAATTTGAGCTACTGAAGGGTTACAGCCCTGCTGATATAAAAACTGTCTGGTGAGTTGTTTATCATGTGGTGTCACACACCACAGTCATCCCCCTCTAGTCCCTGCTATTCATAAACATATGCCTTACTTTTAGCATTAGCAACTGACACATGGTAGGACCAGAAAAATACTTTAGGCAACTATCTTTCTTTCACCTGTGCCTATATCTAATTTTGTTTAACCTTTTTTCCTCTGTCACACTCATTTCTGTCTCTTACAGAAAGGAGAGAATATTCGTTTCTGCTTCCTATTAAGTTTGTGCTGACTTTGAGAAAGCATCTTTTTACTTCTGGTCATTCTTAAACCTAACAGACTGCAGACCATACTTTTCATATTCACAGAAGCAGGAGGTAGAAAAGCAATTTTTCAAACAACACTTTTCTTACTGTAATTTCCTTTTCTCTGTCATTTTTCCACTTGCTGACAGCCATTAAAAAGTATTCACTGACTGATGTTATGTTGGTCAAACCTGGCTCTATAGGTGACACTTTAGCCTGAGCAGGTAAGCAAAAGTCTATAGGGCTGGCAGATTAATTCTCTTAATGTTAGCATCCTCAAATTATAGCTACTCTGTTTTGAGACAGTGCTGTTGCTACACTGTGTCAGGTTTTCTGACAAACCACAACAATCCACAGTGGTAGAGAATTTAGTTCTGATATATGTCAGGATGAAAACATCTAGATTAGACTGAGATATCCTAATTAAAACCAAATCTCAAATCACAGATATATTATTTTATAAATAGACAATCCTTATCCTTAAAAAGAATCTCCAATTCTTTGTAACCTGGATAAATTTTAAAGGTTTAGATTCTGCTGTGCTTCTGTTTGTTTTTTGGGGTTTTTTTCCTTTATCTTCATGCTTGTTTAGTAAAGATTAGGTAATTTTTTCTTCTAAAGACTGTCCAAGAGATTTGAAAGAAACAAAAAAAGATAAAAAGGAAAAAATTTAAGATTCTCAAATCCTGAACTATATGAATAAACTATGAGGCAGGAGCTATAGATCACAAGCTGTCTGAATAAGCTGCAACAGACAGATGTTCTCCTTAGGTGAGACCATAGTGTTTTATCAACGTTGTTGTGTTGGGAAAAAAGTCTACAGATATAAAATCCCACTACTTGACTGGCATAAGTTGGCAAAATCTCTAGAACAGATCTCTAGAACAGCCATGCCAGCAAATGAGGTTTTTCTCAGCTTAGCCTGTGACCTGACAAAGGTAACCCAGCTTTGTAAGTAAAGCACTCCCTTTGCCACATATAAAGTACCTCAGCTAGGGAGTTCTGTCAGCATGTGTGGAGGTAGCACATAGTGAGAAAAACCTGTGTTGTACATATGGGTATGTTAACAGCTTAATAACAATCACATAGAGGACACACAGGGGGAGAATGAAAAGACACAGAATTCATTAAGCACTGGAAATAAAACATAAAAGACTAAGAGAAGCCTGCCAGCTCCTCTCAGGCTTGTTCCAAACTTAATTTCATGACCTCTGGCATCACCCACAGCACCTATCATTGTACAGTAAAAGAAAGCAAGATAAGCTTGCTAATACTTTCTTTCTAGATTCTGCTACTGTAACTTTGTGAAATAGCAAGATGACTTAAATGCAGAGAATTTCACTGAAGTTATTTCAAAATTCAAGTTATTCACTAGCTACCACACAGAAATTATATGAGAATTCATTTGCAGGGATTTAAATCTGCCATCACAGTCACAGTGAGTTCAAGCTGAAAGCAACCAACAGCCATCTGATGACTGTTCAATGCATAGTGTAAAATTATTTTAATTCAGTGTTGGACAATACCCAAATAAAAATATGCATCTTCTCAAGCTCGAGTGACACTTTAACTGATGATATCACCATTAAATCTTGTGCCCCCTTAGACAGCTCCTCCAGCAACTGGCCTTTTGCCTACTGAAACTGAGAGGCATCAAAGTTCTAACAATTCACCTATGTCCCCATTATTCTCTGTGGTTGTGTCCAGACCAAGCTTCAGTGCCTTTATTGGAGCTCTGTGACAATTTAAGCCTTGCCCACATGGATCATGTTAAGTGGACAAGCATCGGTTTGCATTTTAGGTCCAGTCTAACAAACCCACTTCCCAGCCAAATTCCAAAGGAGAGAGTTATTCAAGTGAAGATTACGGATTTAAAAAGAAGCATATTAAATTACTGGGCAATAAGCAACCAACAAATTTCCACTCCTGTACTTGTTCCCTGTGGCTGTGCTCAGAAATGGGGAGCTGTAATATCTAGACTTCCTTAATTTTACCAGTGCTTTGAATAACTGACAGCTAACATTTCAGAGTTTGCTACTTTGTAAGAACTAATAATAATGTTAGAATGTAAAACAAAATAAAATAAAATAACCACTCCACTACCTCATATCCACTAGTGGACTCTGAATCAATATTAACTAGAATAAATGTACATTTTTCAATACAGCATACAGGTAGAAACAATGGTTCTAACTTTTCTGCCTTTGTAGAGAGCCCCCACTGCCTCCAAAAATGAAAATATTTATTCTTATATCAATGATTTAATCCTCCAATATAATATTTCCTAAACTTCTAATCTAGTTGAAACAAAATCTTATTCCCACTGAATTTAGTCTACTTTCAAGCAAGTAGTATTTACAATCAAATATATTTATTTAATGTTTACTAGAATTTAAAAGGTAAACATTACCTGAAAAACACTTGTTGTTTCCATTCTCTAAGAAACAGTAATTTATAGGCTTCTCTAGATTTTGAATTCTGGAACCATAGTGGCCTCTATTGTTGTCATATTAGAATAGCATGTATTTCAAGTGTAAATAAACCACCTTTAGGCATTTTTTGTTCGTTGTAAGCATATGAAAATAGTTCTTGTAAATCAACCCATCACCCTGGCTCCAATATACAGAAAAACTTTCCAAGGCATTTCTATGATAATAGCATCCTCATACATCCATCTAATGTATCAGTCACAGACATGCTAAGTTTTGTTGTGAAGTGAAATTGGGTTCTGCTTTGAAAATTATGGAAGATGTAAGGCCTGTAAATTTATCTCATTGTGCTGAGAATATCAGAAAATGACATAAACTAACAGTAATTTTTTTCTTCTTGCTGATTAAATGATTGTTTGTGTGAAGACAACTGATTGAATTGCACGCAGCTTTAGCAATCAACAAACTTTGATTAGATCATACCTTTAATTAAGGCTTTTCCAGGGCTATAAACACCTCCATTAATAAAAAAAAATGGATACCTTTTCTTTTTTTTAAATTGTAATTTAACTAAACTTAAAATGTTGATATAAATCTGCTTTTGAGACTACATGTCTCTGTCCACTGGCTGTTGAAGAATTCCAGGCAGTGTCCATAGATAATGTTTCTAAGTGAATAAAATTCAACATGATGAAAGCTAGTCTAAAAGATTAAATCTGACTTCAGTTTACAAAAAAACAAAAGAATACTCCAGAAAAAATGTCCAAATGCAATTTATGTCAACATTTTATATATCAGAATGAGTTTTTATTGTGAGAAAGCTAAGTACCATTTAATCAGTTTTTGCCCAACACTGTCAGGAGAGAACTGAAATTATGCACTGAATTTCAGCTCTATGAAGTCTGATAATAAATATTCCATGGAGAATAGGCTAAAACACAACTCTCATTTTCTTTCTCCTTGGAAAGCATGACTGATATTCCTTATTCTCACTACTACCAAGTGATTTATATTCTTTGTGCTTACCATTGTATGACAAAATTGTTTGCTTTCCTAATTTCTGAGACAAAAGTAATCCCCATTATTATACTGTTGAACCTATAAGAAATGAAGCACTCTTTTTCAGAAAAGAATGGGACTAAATATTCAAGATTTCATATTATACAGCATCAAATATTCTTAATACTTGGTGGAGAATTAATATGAAATAGTAAAATAAATAAAGGTCTTAGTAATCCTATTTGCAATAAAATATGCATATATTTGTTGATTGACATTTGGAAAAATAAATGAAAAAAATATTTGTTGATATTGTGAGCCTTAAAATTTAGTACAATGGGCTTTTTTCATCCATTGCCAAGGACATGATGAATGAAGCTTAGGTAACATGAACATACGACTTAAAAAGCAGACTAGACTAACACAAAGTAATCAAAGATGTTGAGAGATCACTGTTTGCATATTTCAGTGACTTTGCAGCAAATGGATATGAGGTATTCACTCTAAATAGGCAACCTGATTCATGATCTGAGCTGATCACTCTGTCAGTCTCATATTTTATGTGGCTGTAACAAGGCTAATTTTAAGTTAAATTCAGACTGCAAACATTCCCAGTTTCTACTTTCTTGACTTCCTTAAATTGGCAAAAAATAACAACAATAAGAGAGGAAAGAGAAGAAAACAGACATGTGTGAGGTACTTTGCTTTGACAGATGTTTGTTCCCTTTCAGATATCAGTAATGAAAAAATTAAAATAGCTTCTGATGGTAAAACTAACAGAAAAAGCAAGTCAGTAGTAGTTCTTTATGTTTGCCTTCTCTATGTTTACTTTGCTTATCCTGAAGATACTTATCCTGAAGAAAGATGATATTAGTAGTTAGATAATTCAGTAGAAACAGTTATTAAATAATTAACATTACTGAAAAAAAAAGTACTAGGGCTGTCTCCAAACAGTCTCTTTTTCCTTGCCCTTCCAAGAGCAGATTTGATAGATATGACAGAACTATGGAACACCCCAAGCAGAAAGGGACCTCAAAAGATCGTCTGGTCCAAGTTTTTGTGGGGAAGGGAACCTGGATGAGACTATCTAGCACCCTGTTCAATTGCATCTTGAAAACCTCCACTAACAAAGTCTCTACCACATGCCTGGGGAGGTGGTACCATTGAATGATTGGTTTTACTGCAAAAAATTCCTTTCTTATTTCATGATAAAACCTCTCCTGGAACAACTTGTATGGAGTCTCTATCCTCCTTGCAGCTTCTCTGTAAGGAGTGGAATATCATGATGAAGTTCTTCCCTAGGCCTTCTCTTCTCCAGTGTGAGAAAGGTGCAACTCCTTCAGTTTCTTCTAATAGGACAGTCTGAGTAAAAACCATTGATCACCATGAAATCACCAAGAAATATTACTCTATTAAAAACTGAAAATAGGTAATAAGTGGCAGGGAAAATGTAAATCTGTAGGTTACACAGAACATTACAATAAAGATTAATTTACAAGAACCTTCGTCTTTAAAATGTCTGTAGGGTATGCTGAGCATCTTTTGATGTTATAGTATTTTTTTCTCTTGTAACACTAAACACTAAGAAGTGTTACAGTAGATATGGTGTGGTGACCTGATTTTAAATACTTATAGGATGTTTTTTACCTTTTTTTTTTTTTTTAAATTTAGTTGAAACAGAACTTTCAAAGACAGGATCTAATAAGGTTTTTCTTAAATTGGTCAGATTCAGATGCCTGGTGGTGTTAATGTCACTTAAAAGAATTCAATATTTTTTTTTTTTTCTTTTTCATCCATCTTCAAACTTCTTCTAAGTCTGTGTTTTTCACACAAAGCATCTGCACAGTTCTCATTTCCCCCACGTCTTCATTTGGAGTAGAAAGGCAGAGTTGAGTTCAAATGCAACTGTGCTTTCAATGTTCAGATGCTGCTAGAGCTTGCCCATCTTTCTCAGAAACTCACAGCATCCTTGAGGTTCTGTTTGCCATTCTAATAGCAGAATTAGGAGAAGACAGATGGTAAGAGAAAGAATTAGAGTTGGAAGCAGCTGTTATGAAATCTGCATCAAGAATACAATTGCTTATATAGACTTACTCAGACAAAGCAAAGAAAGGAAAATATATTTTTCACCTTGACACACCAGATGGTGTCGCTGCTATAGTCAATGTAACTGTACTGCTTAGAAAAACGCGAATTAGGAACTGCACCATCCATGTCAACATGAAAAAGGATACAAATACAAATTAATATGTCTCACTCATTCTACCATAAATCTTGCAGCAATTAGATTTATGTGACAATAATATAACAATAAAAGTAAGTTTTAACTTAACTCAGGATGTTTAACCTTGAGCATTGTGTGCTTGTGAAGCTAGTGAGTGTCATGTGCATGCTGCCACTAGGGAGCTACAGCACTAGCAAGTCCTACTCACAAATGGTGCTTAAGAAACACCTTGTCTGTGCCAGTCAGGGTAGGCAGCCTTGTCCATGTCCTGTGTGTGTCTGTGTGCCAGTATCTCTGGAATGTGCACATATCTTACCTACAGTTGGAGGCAAAACCATTCAGACTGGGACTGAGCCCTCAGATCTCTGAGCTCCTGGGCTGGGCAGGAGAAAAACCTGGTTTTGGAGTTGCTGGAGTTCACAGCCATTTATAGCATTCTTTAATATTCAGAGTCCCAGAAACCTTCTTCGTGATTTGAAGGAGTTTGAAGCATCTAACATGAAATGTTATTTCCCATACCATAAGACAGGCAAGAACAAACTGCAAAACCTTGTGGAGGCACACAGTAGAGGGAGTGAGGTAGTTAATTTAGTAGATCACTCTCACAGTAAATTTCATCAGAAAATGAGAGTTCTTAACAATTTAAAAGCTTCAGAACTGTTCCTCACCTCCCTGCCATAGATGACTAGTGGAATAGAAGTTGAAGCTAGAGCTTGACAGGTCATCCAAAATACAATCTGTTCCGTAACATGAGCTAGCTGCAAATCTTCCACTCTCAAAGAAACAGAAATTCAAGCCTAATTAAAAAAAAATATGTACACATTTGTTTTCATGAAAATAGTGCCCTTAATTCAACAAATCCTCTAACCATTTGTCAGAGCATTCCAAGGTATTTGCAGGAAATATCAGCCGGCATTGTGCTAATCTAAAAATAATAATAATTAAACAAAAACAAAAACACACAAAAAACTAATTTTTATTCCCCTCTTGTAGGTTGTCTAATCTAATGGGAGATTTGCCAGTCCTGTCTTGAACTTAGATGTTAATTTATCTTTCTTTAACATAGCTGACTAGACAATATCATGCCATTATAGTGACTTTTTCCTTCTTTAAATGCCTCTTCTAACAAAATTTAGATTTAAATTGGCTATTTTCTTGGTTGCAGACACTCTTAGCTACTAATCTATGAGCTTTATCTACTCTTTATACTCTTATTTTTCTTCAAGGGGCTTACTGCACAAATGATGTTATTCATGCTAAAATGCATCACCTACATCCTGCTGTACAACTTTTTGTCTCAAATCCTTCAAACATATTTCAACACTAATATTTAAAATTATATGCAGTAAGGTCTGAATGTCCTGGAAAAATCCTTTAATTAGCCTCTAATCATTAATGAAGAAAACACCCCACAGCTATTCCCAAGGCCCCACCCTTGGGGCTGTGGTTTGGGTAGGTGAAGGTATGTGCTTGCAGACTTGGCTCAGGTACATAACTTCCAGAGCAGGGAAGGCAATCAGAAATACTCAGCACACCTCACTATTAGGAGCTGGGACTCAAGTTATCTCTGGAAGTCAGACTGTGCACTAAGCCTTGCTGAGTATCATTTGCAGATAATCTTTACTGAATCTAAAGTCCCTGAGACCAAATAAAGAAAAAAATATTTTAAGCCCTTGTCAAGCCTCAGAGGGGTGCAGCAACACAAAAGTACAAAAGCATTGCATAGATCTGAAAGGACTAAAGATTCACAAAACAGGAAAGAAACTAATTTTATTTAGCTAGTTTAATGAATTAAAACTCTTGAAGAGACTATTTTTGCATTCAGCCTTATGTAGAGGTCAGAAGGATGTCAGAACTGCAACCACAGAGCACCATGTAATAGCTACAGGTACAATGAAAAGAAAAAAAAATATTCAGAATTAACTGCGCTTTCATTCTAAAAGCACTTAGATTGCTGAAATTCCTACAATGGTGCAAGATTGTCTCTAGGCAATCACAGTTTTCCTAAGAACACTGACATTGTAGCAAAAATGTTGGCATAGGAAACTGGAAGAAAACTCTCCCTAAACATGATGGATTGCCATTTTCAGCTGATTTTTCAAGAACTGTTTATCCTCTATCTAGATATTCATACGGCATGGACATAAAATTTTGAAATATAATTTTAGCCTTTATTAACCTACAGTAATTGTTCTCTAGGACATATATTAGTGCTCTAGCATAATTTAATAGTGAAATAAAAACTAAATAAAATTAAATTTAATGTGTTCTTCTGTTTACTAAACTCGTCTTGATTGGGATAATTTAATTATTTTAATTGCAGTTTAAATGGCCATAATGACATGATTTTCAGTATTCAATATGTGATTCAGACTACATGCAATAGATTTTTTGAACATTAACACAACCTGATTAATCTACTTAACAATCACTAACTGATGAGTATATTACAATATATGACAACAATTTATAAGATTTATGGTGCTTTTCATGAAGAAAAAACCAGACATATAATTTTCATTTTTGATTGAATGTTTATTTTTGTACTATATATAAAGGAAGAAAAATGACAATATTTTGTGATGTTAAAAGAAAGAAACAAATGTTAATAATTACAAGTAGGAATTAGGAATAAGGGAACATATATTGGTGGGAAAAAAATTTTAACAAAAATCCTAGCCATAGTTTATCTCATGTGATGTCCAGAAAAACTGCTTTTATTCACATAAGAATTATGGCATTTTTCATCTGTAAGCCAGCCTGTCCAAAAACCACTTCTTTTATATTAACCTTGGCTTCAATGCAGCATTCACAGGGACCTTGCATATGTTCTGATCTCTGAGTCATTAGAGTTTCTCCAGGTCCAACTTTGGAGACTTAGACTCCTGACTCCAGGGAGACCAAGCAGTGGTGCTGAAGTGAGAAACACATCAAAATGTCCCCTGCTCTTGGGCAGCACATCCAAAGTTGTGAGAATACCATTCATCTCACAGCCACCACCGTTTAACAGGCTCTCCTATTAACATGCATTTTCAGTGATAATTCTTAAGAAGGAATTCACAAATCAGTGACCTGAGGCACTGAGGCACAGAAATGTCTCATTCATTCCTACTATAGAGGCAGGAACCTTCAACAGGAAGACAAAACAGGTTGTTGTGGGTAATAATAGCTACACTGGATGAACCAAGTCTGCTTGAAGCTCTAGGCAGAGACCTTGGCATACAATGTTGTCGAATGGAAGAGTCTGCCTGACTACCAGAAGCATCTATCCCAGATGATATGAAGCATCATCAGCAATGGTAGTTAAGATCATAAGATCCCTGGGGAAAGGGTGATATTAAATACATACAAAAAGCAGCCTTTTGCCTTCTCCCATGCCACCAAACAAAATAAAACAACAAAACAGTAGCGGGAAAACATAGAACCAGCTACAAAGAGAAGAAATCTTGCTACAGATCTCTTCACTCTCATGATCACTGACAGGACTTGAGGAAACGGCTGGAAGTTGAGTCAGGGAATGTTTAGGTTAGATACGTGGAATCACCCAGATTTCACTAGATTCTCTGGAACAGGCGCCCTAGGGAAGTGGTCACAGCACCAAAACTGTCTGAATTCAAGAAGCATTTGGATAATGATCTCAGGACACAGTGTGTGATTCTCAGGGCTGTCCTGCGTATGGCCAGGAGTTAGTCTCAATGATCCCAATGGGTCTCTTCCAATTCAGCATATTCTAGGATTCTATGAACACTTTACAGTGAATTAGGAGAATACGACATTATTTTCTCTTTGATCGTGACATATACCCTTTCTACTCCTGTTCTTCTACTGGTCCTTATTTTAAAATTTCTGCTACTGTTTAGAACATTCTGATAGTAAAAAGATCTTTTAAAAATGAGCTGAAGAGATATTTTCTCAGATCTTAACACATTTTTCTCAGCTTCCTAAGCAGATTAACATTGAACAATACAACTTCTTAGCCCACCTTTCTCCCAAGTCATGCCAGAGCTGCTCATGCCATTTTGGCAGATCCACAGCCCTTCTTCTTCAGGAGTTAAGCAGCTAAAAGCCTCAAGAGCAATTTTCCTTACTTGATGGTTCTTCCGTTTTATCTTTGTAGACCAGTACTCAAAATTACACTGTTTATTGAAAGATGTCTCTACTACTTTTCTGTAAAAATGTCCTTATTCTCATAAAATTGGTATTTCCTATGAAAAAAAGAAATCATAAACTAAGTGTCTTTTGGGTGACAGAGACTCACAAATTTTAGACTGGAGGAAGAGGGTTTAATAAATAAATATTTATAATCACATTTTGCAAGTAAAAAATAGGGCACTGGAAGGCATAGTCTGACATTTTCATTTGTTGCAAAGTCTTAAGAGCACAAACAATACATTTTTTCTTCAGAATATTTTCATTTATGGAAACTTTTTTGCTTATGATATAAGGAAGACTGCAGTTGCACTTTTGTTACAGTTGTTGGTTTGTAGCATCACCTATCTCAGGTTTATTCTAATCCAATAATTCTAAAACTACTGAGTATCATGAATCCATCAGAGGTTATTTTCAGGGATTAGTTAAACAGAATGTTTTCGGAACCATGTGGCAGAGAACTGGAAGAGCACTGATCTATTAACCTTTCCTATTGCAATCAGGAAACACTTGCATTCATAGATGCAGTGAAACTTTGCATTGAAGTTGAGTTTTTGTATTATCTCCTAAATGTTTATTTTTAAATTATTTTGAGCAGAACCCTGAGTACCACGCATATTTAACCTCAACTGGTGCTGCACTAAGCATGTTAATTAGGATTCTTCCTTATCTTTCATAGGAATATTACATATTTTATGCAGTATTCTTCCTTCTCTGCAGAGCTCCAAATAAACGGAGGGTGAAAAACATGCCATTCACTTCGGCAAAACTTCACATAGTAAAAATGCATAAAATATTTCAAAAGAAAACCAGTATGCTGGAGTCACAAGAATTAAAATATAAATTGTACAATTTCATTCTCATACTCCCAGAGCACCAAAGCAATGACTAAGGCTCTCAAGTCAATTTTAAAGAAATCCATTCTGTCTACCCACAAGTCATGTCCCAAATAAGCATAACTGGATCATTGTTACAGAATCAACGAAACATTTTGCAGCAGATATATGCTGCTCTAGCAAGTGTATTGCAGCTTCAGTTATTATGCAGCTTTCATTACTTTGTTTTGTTAAATAAAGCAGCAAATGTTATCCTTAATATCAAGTGTCACAGTTTGAAGAAAAAGCAAACTATTTGCCAATTAATTTCCTTGCCACTACTTTCAAATTAAAATTCGGTGACTCTCAGCTTCCCTTTAACAATCTGGTTGAATAAAATGTAACCCAAGGACTGTAAATAAAGATGGAGTCTTAAAAGTGCATCAGTGGATACAGACAGGAAAAAAAAAAAAAAACACATAACAAAAAACACCATTTTCAAAACAATCGTAAAATTTTTTGCTTTGCAGTTCTGCACCAGAATCTAAGTGGATGAATTTGAGTGAACACTTTGAAAACTAAAATTAATACCTAGCATTCCTAGGTAATGAATTAGGTTTTCCCTGAGCATTTTCTAACCAAAAGAAACCACTAGAGGGCAAAATGTCCATTTCTAAAAGCATAAGTGACCAAGGCACCTTTATATGAATAAGAAAAGTAATAAGGGGGAAAATTCCCCCAAACAGCCTTTTCTTTGCTTCCTCCCCAAATTAAACAGAAGCTTGTAATCAAATAACAATTAATAATATCCTAATTGTCCCCTAACCTCTGTCTCTGAAAGGAGATGAACAGGTGGTATTTCTCTTGGGGTTAAATCTATGTTTTTTCTTCTTCTTTCTTGTTTCTACAAATAGCTACTTTTTCAAACATTTTGATGTTATTAGCACTAAACCTTTATGTTTAGGATATCTGGAAATGACAGAAACTTGAATTTGGGATTTTACCAAGAGTGAGGAAAAAAGAGATAACTAGCAAGTCACGGGAGTGACATGTTAATTTAGCACTAATTTTGGTTTGTCCAGCTTTAAGAGTAAATATTCATTGCAATTTTTTAAAGATTCAGCTGTAAAGTTAAGTTGCTTTTATGACCAAGTGACACATTCAACTCTGAGACTAAAATCTTATTGGGACAGAGCAATTAGAGCTATTGCCAAATTTAACTTTTAGGCAGCTTTCTCTCCAGCTGAGTCAGAGCCATGAGCTGGAAGGCCAGGCACCAGACAGAATACCTGGGGTAAATCTGATGCTGAAAGGTAGAACCACACACCAGCACAAGCTGGGGCCTGCCTGGCTGCAGAACAGCTTTGCAGAAAAGCACCTGATGTCCTGCTGGAGTCAGCAACGTGCCTCTATTGCAAAGAACACAAATGGCATCCTGGGCTGCAGTGGGCAGAGCACTGTCAGCAGATTGAGGGAGATGACTCTTCCCTGCTACTCCACACTGGTGAGGTCATGTGTGCAGAACTGTGCATCCAGTTCTGGGCTCCCCAGTCCAAGAGAGATACACTCTTACTGGACTGAATCAAGTGTAGGGCCAGTAAGATGATTAAGGGAGTGGAGAATTTCTCCTTTGATGAAAAACTGAGAACTGGGACTATTCAGCCTAGAGAAGGGAAAACTCAGCAAGATTTCATTAGCATCTCTAAGTATCAGAAGCAAGGGTGAAAAAAGGAATGAGCCAGGCTCTTCTCAGTGGTGTCCAGTGACAGGACCAGAGGCAACAGGTACACACTGAAACACAGAAGATTCCCTCTGAACACCAGGAAACACTTTTTCAGTGTGAGGGTAACCAAACACCCATACAGCTTTCCCAGAGAGGTGGTGGAGTCCCCATGCTTGGAGATGCCGTCTTGACGTTGTTCTGAGCAATTAACTCAGTGTCTCTGCTTGAACCAGGTGATCTCCATAGGTCCCTTCCAACCTCAACCAGACTTTCATTCTGTGGGCAACACTGAGAAGCAGTGACTCATTCTCAGCAAGCCAGCTATAAATGACCTTGGGTAGTAAAGATTCCTAACCTTGTTTTCGTGAGATCTAGAAGACAATACTATAAAGAGGTGGAGATTAAGTATAATGAATGGCTTCATCACTAAATAAATAGTTTTCTTCAGATTTTAACAGCATATGACATTGACCTTGCAGAAAACAGTAAGGCAAATAAAGTGTATATTAACTAACTAACTAACTAAATAAATAAATAAATAAAGTGAAAACGGATCTCAAGGAAATAAACATTTATGAATTAGTCATCATCACAAGCTGAATTCCACCCCAGAATTGTGGAAGAACTGAAAAATGAGGTTGCAGGCCAGACAGCATGTATTTCAAGATAGCTTCCACAAGAGGAGAAGGAATCTGAAGAATTCCAAAATATAAACGAGCACTAATAGGATCCCTCAACCTGCTTCAGGAGGTGTTGGCTACTGTGTACTGTGCCCGAAGAGTTTCTACACCAATGCACACAGCATGAGGAACCTCAAAGGTAGGGAGGGCCTGCAGAGAGACCTCAACAAATTACAGGACTGGGCAATCACCAACCATATGAAGTTCAACAAGGGTAAGTGCTGGATTCTGTACTTGGGATGGGGCAACTCTGGATGTACGTACAGACTGCAGAGTGAGATGCTGGAAAGCAGAGCCACAGAAAGGAACGTGGGGATCCTTGTCAGTGGCAAGTTGAATATGAGTCAGTCGTGCCCTGGCAACCATGTCCAGGGGGCATCAGGCAAAGCATCGCCAGCCAGTCAAGGGAGGGGATTGATCCACTCTTCTCTGCACAGGGGCGGCCTCACCTTGAATGTTTTGTGAAGTTTTGGACACCACAATATAAGAAAGATATTCAGCTATTAGATAGTGTCCAAAGGAAAGCAACAGAGATGGTGAAGGGCCTTGAAGGGAATCTGTATGAGGAGTGGCTGAGATTGCTTGGTCTGTTCAGCCTGGAGAAGAGGAGACTGAAGGGAGAACTCATTGCAGTCTACAACTTCCTCTTGAGGAGAAGAGAAGGGGCATGCACTGATTTCTTCCCTGTGGTGACCAATGACAGAACCCAAGGGAATGGCCTGAAGTTGTGCCAGGGGAGGTTTAGATTGGATATTAGGACAAAGTTCTTTACCCAGAGGGTGGCTGGGCACTGGAACAGGCTTCCCAGGGAAGTAGTCACAGCATCAAGCCTGACAGAGTTGAAGAAGCATTTGGATAAGACATATGGGGATGGTCCTGTGCAAAGCTAGGAGTTGGACTCAATGATCCTTGTGGGTCCCTTTCAACTCAGCATACTCTGTGATATTCCGTGATTCTGTGCCATTACTTGTATTCAAGAGAAAAGAATAGACAAATAAATACGGACTTTTTCATATGATTGAAATAACATGGACAGCTTTGGATACAGTTTTCCATCTTTCTATAGACTCAATTTTGTTTGTTAAAAAATGTAAAAATGTAACATGAACTTTTAAAAAATTAAATTATTTCCTACAGCAGAATAATGAATTAAGAGCTCATCCATCTGGGCTCTAACACTCTGACAAACTGAAATCTAGTAGTCTAGCTAAAGAAGACAAAGATTAATAGAATTCTAACCTGAATAAGAAATTGGCCTAACAGGAGACAACACCAAACAGGCTTAAACAGGAGACCCCTGGGCTGCATGATTGATTGGCGAAGGAAAAAATAGCTTTGAGGCTGACCTCTTTACAAATTTCCAGTTCTAGAAAAGGAGTTGTCATCACAAAGATAAAAGACACTTAACAAAACACAGAGGTGAATGACCAGAAGGACCATGTTAGTGGATATTCAGCAATACTAAATACACAGCTGTACAATAATAACTGATAATATCCAAACTTATTTTTAATTTGAGATTTATTCCTACCATATGAGAGCAAAATGACCTGATGTTGATTATAGATTAACTAATGGGATATCAATGTGACACAACTATCTAAATGACAACTACAATGCTGACACATCCTCATTATGGTGAGGATATGTTGGAATATGATGACTGTCAGAAGGAAGAGAATTAGGGAAGAGTTATTTAGATGGTAAGGACAATGAAAAGGCTCTCACAGGAAAGAGGAATAAAAGACATCCAGATTTTTTTCAACAACCAAAGTGAAGGCTAGGGTACAACTTAACTCTTCTTTGTAAAAGAATTTAAGAGATATACACTGAGGAGGAAGAAGAGTGACTTGAAGGGAGGAACATTTTCAACACAAATACAGATATTAATAAATTATTAATGGGAACTTAGCAGAAGCCTTCAAGCAGCTTTTCAATAGGAGCTGGGGAAGAAAGGAATAGCAAGGGAAGTGCAAAAAAGTACTATTGAGAGGGGTTTTGTTATAATTATGAAAATATATTCCAGCCCTTGTCTTTGTAGGCACCATTCACAGAGATTTGTAAAGTCCCTTCCAGTCCTGGTCTTCTGTTGTGGGCATGGTCTGAGACCTCATAAACATATTGTACTCAGAGAGGTCAGCAAGTACATTGGCATATGGATATGCTTTCAACAACTGGATGGACGGGGTGAGCATTTGAACAGTTAGTCAATACCTGTACCAGTACTCTGAGGAAATTTAGATATTTTATTAAGTTAGGCAGCAAATGAGAGATCTGAGGATCTCGAGTGGTGCATAAATTTCACTCATTGGCCTGTCAGGGGCTATAGCCCACAGTAAACTATGCATATGTATAATAAACTATGTGGTACCATACAGCTCCATCACGATAAATCATTTAAATTGCTTTCTGTTCTACTAGCCAAGCTAGCTAGAGCTTCCTATATTGAAGTTTGCACTGTACACACACCAAAAATATCTTGTCTGTAATGAGAAAGAAATCCATAGTAGTAGACAGCTATAGTAACTTTTGAATATTATTATAAAGTAGAAAGACACATCTCTTTCCTTCCAGAATCAACTTCCCAGGAAACTAGATATAAAAGTAAGAAAAGTCAGACAGACACACCTACTAAACCAAGCAAATGACTAACTCTGTCCTGTTCTAATATCATTCTATAGTACTCAAGCTTAGGGAACAGAATAACTACACTCCTGAGTCACAGCATTAAAAAGATGTTACTATAAATACAAACAATCAAAATATTCCACAATAACAAAATAACTGCATAACTTCTACTGAGGAATTTGAAACAGGAATTGAATGAGAATAGAGAAGAATACAAAAGAAGCATTAAGTGATTGTGCTTGTGACAGATTTAAACAAGCCTTAGCAAGTGGAACAAAAGCCCTAAAGTATTTAAGAAATTACTTTAAGTAAAATTCCTATATCGACATTACCAGCTCAATAGAACTGTAAAAGAAACCAAGGAAGGTGACTTTGGGAAAAGAAAACAACAACACCACACACACACACACACACACACAAAAAAAAAAAAAAAAAAAAAAAAAAAAAAAAAAGACCCTAAGGGGTAATAGTTCTTCATCACTAGGACATAAAAGGACACATAAAAAGATAAGATAAGGGACAAGACAGAGAACCTGCAACAAGGAAAATTTTAATTCAGTGACTAAAATTAAACAATTTTGAATTCATTGAGTAGATTCATTAAGTTCACTATAGATTAACAAAAACAACAAAATTAACAGTTTGTGTATTTTTTATGAAAGTTGAAACACATGTAACATCATGTGTTACAAATAAGTTCTCATACAATTCAACTACATTTTGGAGTTATGTTTGTCTCATTTTATTGGTAGTGCAAAGAAAGACATTTCGTGATGAATGCTAATTACATAGTATTCAATGAGTTGTAACCTTACATAGGCCAAGAAATTAAATACTGATGCAGTAGAAAATAAAAAGGAAAGTCCTTTGTAAGTCCTGTGCCTCTTAAGAGAAGGGAAGAAGAAATAACCTTTTTCCTGTTCTGTTAACAATGGGTTTAAAGTCCAAGATCAAATTTCTTGATCCAGGTATTCCACCAAGTGAAAGACAGACTGTGACCTCTCTCTTCTGTGCTTTCACAATCAGACCATAGAAAAATTAAGGCTGATGACTGTTTTCCACTGCTTTTTACCCCTCATCCTAATCTTGGTTTTCGTCTAAAGGTTTTATTTTCTGGAAAGAAACAGGTGAATGAACACTCTTCTTCACTCTCAGGAAATCCTTCTTCTAGAAGGTAAGGATGTTGAATTAGGTCAAACTGTCACCTTCATAAAGCAAAACAAAATGATGATGGATAGTCATATGATTAAAAATACCCAGGTGACAAGGTTTAGCAGATGCTGTCTCATTAGCAGAGCTGTTAAGAAAATCTTCCAACTATTGTAAATCTCTGATCTATTACAAGGGAAAGTAAAAGGTTTTGGCAAGTAACCATGAAAGCAGACTAGGATAAAATTTACAGGAAATATATTTACGTACCCAGCAATTTACAAAAATGAGAATTTTCATTTACACCATCTGATTTGTCGAGGTACCTATGCTAGAGATATTAGGAATATGTACTGAAAATTGTTCCAGTGGATTTTTTTTACCCCTAAGAATGCTCTCACTGAGTCACTGCTCTTTTTCTATTCCTATTGTTTCCAAGATCCTTGATACAGAAAAATTCTTGTTATCATTCAAATTATGAATGGCCTTCACAAGATCTGTATGACAGAGTGGAAGCCATTAATTTAAAACCAATAATCCTAGTAAAGTCAAATATTTTTGTAATGCACTGGTAACAATATTAAACTTCATCACTGGCATAATTGCAGCAGAGTACTGTCTTGCTGAGAAAAAAAAAATATATTCAGAAATCATTTCAATCTCTATCTCTCTGCTTTTTAATTTCCATTGTTTCTTTACTAGTTACAATTGCTTCATCTGCTTCCTTTAGACTACAGCTTTTCTATTTTTCCCACTCCCCCAGTTCCATTACTAACAAATCATGCCTTTATAGAATCATTTTCCACCTCTCTCACTGATCTTATTTGCTTCATCTGAAGTTTCCAGGGGTTATTTTTTCACTGAGGTTCCATTAGCAACTGGAATCATCCAGCTTGATATAATAGGCTAGACAGGGCAGGCTACATTTGCATTATGGCACCATAAAACTGCAAGAAGTAAGTAAAAAAAAAAAAAAAAATCATTTATTGTAGTATTACATTTCAGAAGTTACAACAGAAATATGCCAATTGTTTTTGTTTGGTTTTCTTGAAAAAAAAATTAATTAGCTGTTAAATCAGCTAGAATTATTTTTGTTTCAATTAGGCAACCATATACGGCTTCTAAAGCATGTATATTACTTTAAATCAAGGTATTTTAAAAGACTGAAATGATAGATTTAACAGCTAAAATTATTATTATTTTTTTAGAAACTAATTGGATAGTTTACCCTTTCCTCTTTATTTTGTACAACATTTCTCCTTTCCCATATCTTCCTTTCACCCTAAAGCTGGTGGGGATGGCTGTGTTCCAAAAAGCTATGCTTGTGCTGTGCTACTGTGCACATAAAGTCAGTGCTTTGCTACAGGGAGCAGCCAAAGAGCCAGAGGTGTCTGGGAGGCAGCTTTTAAACCCTGAGCAGCTTTAAAACATCATTTCATAGTTATAGTTGAAATTTCTATAGCAGGTCTGGGAGTTACTGAGCATCCTAGAACTTGAATCTGAATGTTAAAACAATGCACTAAGAATGCCTGTGAGGTAAGCAGGATCATCAGACCATAAAATAAAAGCTAGAAAAGAAGGGTCTGATTCTACCAAGAGAATCCTAAGGTCAGAGGAATTACTCATGAAGGACAGTGGTAGTCCATTTAACAAATATAAGCTTTCACTGAATGATCAACTAGACCATATGTCTCTTTCTTGTCTGATTATCTAACTAATTAGGTGGGTTACCTAATCCACTTTTTCAGATGCTTCTGGATTCCACTGTGCTGCATCACCACACGTAAAGTGGAAACAAGAGCCTAATAGACTTCCACTTACCAGAAACTTTCATGAATTCATGTTTTATGCACTGTTAGAGAAGGAAAAAAAAAAAAAAAAAAGATATTTGAATTCTGCAGGGACAGAAGGTAAGAATTTTTTTTTTTTTTTCTCACATAAGCACTCATTCAGACAAGCATCTTCAGTTTCAGTCTCCAAATCTAGATGCCTCCATTTGTATCAGAGCTATATCTGATCAGTAATCCTTCAGACCCACTCCAGATAGGGGAGAATGAAAAAAAATATCTCCTGCCCTTCAGCTGTGTTGAGCTCATTTTGTTTAAATAATTTCAGCTAACAACATAGACCTGTCCTCTCAGCAGGACTTGGACCAAATGACCTTCAGATGTCCTTTCCAACCTTAATTACTCCATGATTCTGTAAGCCTTTACCCACTCCACCCCTTCTTGTGCGCGTGTGTTTATGAAAATAGTAGAAAACTACTAAACTTGCTGATCTCAACTTCATTCCATGAGATGAAGTATCTAAGCATGATCTATAGCTCCTTGGAAACACACAAGTTTGAAATCTCTGGTGTTGCAACACCCTTTCAGGCCCTCTCAGGACAATAAAAATGGGCAGCAAGGGCAGAAAGAGAGGTTGCTGAAGTTTGCTTTAAAAATAAACTTCAATTATAGATGAGCTCTTAGTCTGAGGGCATTTTATTTGACAATAAACAAGTGGCAATTTTTTTGACATCTAAATGCCAAGCATCATATTTTCAGCAGTCTGAGGCACTTACATACACAGTTTTCATTTTCCCTGCTTCCAGTTGGCAGTCTCGCATGGATTTCTAGTGCAAAATTAACTATGTCTGGCACAAAGCATATTACTGCAGGCAAGGAGATTGCCTTGGCTGAAGCTTGTATTAGTTGGTAACTTCAGTTACCTTTCAAGATGGTCTTTTGCAGAATGTATTTGCTTATACTGGAAAGCAGACCCTTGAGTTTTAAATAAATTAGTGCACCTTTTTTTAATTATTCTCCTACCTCCTTTGTCTAGCTGCATCAGATGCTGTGTGCTTTCCCAGCACTAAATTCATACACCAGAAAATCATGTATATTTTACAGTAGCTTTTCTTGTTTGTATCATTATAAACTAAATCAACTGCTTCATTTTACATATGGAGCAGAAAGTTTACAGTCTTATTAAAACACCAGTAAAAGCCTATGCAATTTATTCTTGTGCAAAACAAAAGACATATCTCAAAGTGGAAAAGGTTTGATTATTTGGGGCTTTTCTTCCCCACAA
Organism: Xenops minutus; assembly: GCA_035221455.1. Taxonomy (NCBI): domain Eukaryota; kingdom Metazoa; phylum Chordata; class Aves; order Passeriformes; family Furnariidae; genus Xenops; species Xenops minutus. The sequence continues at coordinate 77,234,998 of JAWWEE010000105.1, read as the reverse complement.
ATTTCAGCCCAATCATCATGTCTACCATAATGGCAATAGTAAAGATTAAAGGACATGAGGATAAGTAATAATTGAATGCTACCATAATTCCTCACTTGCTGAATGCCCATGTGGTACTAGGTATATTCAAGGATACTACAGTCCCTGTATGTAGACACATACAGCTATCTGCTTTCTCTACTATATCAGACCTTCTGTAAAACAACCTACTGATAATTCACTTCACAGCCTATTTCTCCTTACTTCCCATTTCTTTCTTCTTGAATCAATGCCCTCAGAAAGACATCTGCTCTATTCTAAGAGTATGTTTCCCCCAATTGGAATTGGCACAGGCCCTCACTCTGCTCTAGGATTGTGGGACAACAAATTCCGTGTCAGAAGAAAGGAAGCTGAATAATTCTGCTTCTCTGCGCTGGCTCTGTTTGTCACTGCTTCTGCCCTTCTGTCCTGGTGTCATGGGTTTCCCTGATCAGTTTTTTTTATGAGAGGAAGATCGGCTTCTGATGGAAAGCCTCTGGAAGTTTCCCTCCATCCTGTAGAGCAAAACCAATGAGGGCCTGCTCCGAGGAAAACTTCCTGCTTTTGAACCATTAAGTTACGCCCCTGCGTGAAAACATATTTAA